>JAINUG010001631.1:0-19324 GCA_029706075.1 Aldrovandia affinis | reverse complement strand
GTTGGCCTTCGTTCAGTTACGTATTGCTTACTTGGGAGAATGCAATGTATATACTTATTTTTGGAAGCGAGAAAGGAACGGATCCATAAAGGCTCTAAGAAATTGTTGTCAGAATTGTTACTTGTTAAAATGGCGTTTTAAAAACTACGCGTGCAATTTTAACCATTGCTGGCAACGATCCTGTCAATGATCAGCTACCTCTGCTGAGCTACGGTTTTATAATCAATGCATTTCATATATAAAAAAGGAAGCTCCTGGAAAGGACAGGCAGAACAGCCCCACCAGGAAATTTGTAATCGGAGGCCAGGAACAGACCAGGCAGCCTAAAGCAGTAGACAGCAGAAGAGAGTTGGAACAGGAACAGGAATCTTAGTCTAATACCTGTTACAAGTACATGTCTCTACACAGTGGACTCCATATGATCTTATGTGGAAGACACGTGTAATTGCTCTACAAACGAATAACACGAAAACTTTAAAGATCCAGTTTAGGACTGGTTAAAGGGGGTTTCAAAGAACAATGTTTGGGACAAATTTCAAAGGGACCTGCCCACACAAAAGCAGTAAGTATCAAACACACAGTGAAATGTTCAGTGATAATTTAACTCTAACAGAGTATATGAGTCCAGGGGTCAACTGCACTGTATCAGAGTTGATTTGACACTGAAGATTTTACTCTGAAAATCCTGTCGAGGAACAATGGCTAAATAAATCAATTTGTCTGTCTCTTCTGTGTTGTAGGCAGCCCTCTCACTCCAGCATCAGCTCCCAAACCGGGCAGCAAACCGAAAAGCAGTAAGTGTCAAACAACACAGTGAAATGTTATTAAATGTGTGTTTTAAATATATGTTCACATGTAAATGTATGTTATTTCCATGATTATTTTCAGAAATGGCGATTCCTCCCCGACTGGAGTGGTCATGCTTAATGCGCTGAAGTTCCTTGACTCTATTGGTCAAAAGTCCGACAAGCGCCTGAGAGCGCAGTCAGTCAGGAGAACAGTGGGGCCGGTGGGGTTGATGAAGGAAGAGGATTCTTTCAAGGCCCAGGTGAGTCCAACCAGTGCTGACACAGTGCTCTTCCCTAACAGGAATGATATTTGCAAAAGTTCTAAATGTTTTTGTGTGTGTTCAAACATACTTGGGAGAATGCTTAATGTGTCATACGCATATTTTAGAACGAGGAAAAGGAACAGTGCATAAAGGCTCTAGAAGGCGTCAAAATTGTTAATGATGCAACATGACGTTTTTAAAGCTACGCGTGCAATTTTAACCATTGCTGACGATCCTGTCAATAGTCAGCTGCACTCTGCTGAGCTACAGTTTATAATCAATGCCATTTCATATATATAAAAAAGGAAACTCTGAAGGACAGGGCAGAACAGCCCCACCCGGTGGCCGTCGGGAGTGCAGGCCAGACCATGGTCGCCCAAAAGCAGTAAGTGTGAAGAGGTTGGTACAGGAACAGGAATCTTAGTCTAATACCTGTTACAAGTACATGTCTCTACACAGTGGACTCAATATGAGCTTATGTGGAAGACACGTGTAATTGCTAAAATCTAAACACGAAAACTTTAAAATCCAGTTTGGGACCGTGGAGAACAATGTTCGGGACAAATTTCAAAGGCGCCTGCCCACACAAAAGCAGTAAGTATCAAACACACAGTGAAATGTTCAGTGATAATTGAACTCTAACAGAGTGTATGAGTCCAAGAGGGAGCAATGGCTGATGACTCACCTGAGCTGCAGCAAGATGGCCGCGCCTATGTCGGCTGCTAGTCGTCTTTCGCGTGCTACCGATATTGTTTGTCCTGTTTCCTGTTTACGTCTGTCTGATCGGGTAAAATCGGCTGTTTTGTATGATCGCCAAACACTGCTGGACATTGGTGCCTCGGTGGCAAACTCTCTGTCGCAACATTTCGTACAATGGAGCTCCCACCGCGCTCTGCGTTTCCAGCTACCTGTCTCAATTTGGTCTCCATGCTGCGACTGCCCCGGAATCAGCGGGCGAGGCGAAGGGGAAGACGGCTGGAGTTGCGGTAAGGACCCGATGCCGCCCCTCCTCCATGCTCCACACCTTTTCCATGGCTGCTGGCCACAACGTGAGGCTGTCCTGCCTCCGACCCATCCTCCCTGCTTCACCGTCGGAGCTACCTGCTTTTGCCCGATAAGACGGCGCCAGACGTACACCAGAGTGGCTTCAGTGCCTGGGTGTCTACGTTCATTGCCTCGGGCCTCTACCTTCGGCAGATCGGGCTCTGACTGCATATGTTTTGGACTGTTAAACGCCCGATCTGTTGCTAACAAATCGTTTTTACTGAACGATTTCTTCGTCGATAAGGACCTGGATTTCCTACTTATCACAGAGACTTGGCAGAAAGCTGAGGATTATGTCTCACTAAACGAACTTTGTCCTCAAAACTGTGCCTACTCCTGTACCCCCAGAACAACAGGTCAAGGAGGGGACTCGCTTCGTTTCACAGAGACTACTTCTCTACCCGCATGGTGTGCACTGGAACTTTCTCTTCTTTCGAAGTGCAAATGACTAAAGTCGGGCGCTCAAATCCGTTTTATTGTGTTTTAATCTATCGCCCTCCTGGCAAAAACGGGTCATTTTTATCTGATTTTGGGGAGTTCTTAGCCTCCACCATCCGATTTGAGAGAGTCCTTATGATCGGGGATTTTAACATTCATGTAAACGATAGCTCAGACAATTTTGCCGTTAACTTCAAAGCATTACTGAGTCGCTTCATTTCACCCAACATGTGTCTGGTCCGACGCATAACAAAGGAAACACGTTAGATCTCGTGTTCACAATGGGTTTAAAAGTCAGTATTGTTGGCACTGAGGAGCTTTCTGTTACCGATCACAAATGTGTACTTTTAACTTGGTTGTTGACAATGATTATGTACCGGTGAAACGGGTAAAAGCTTTGCGCGTTGTAAACAGCCCTGCAGTGGAGAACTTCTCTGCTGCTTTTGATAGCAACTTATTTGAGTCATGTCATGACGACGTGAAACTTGGTTCACGCTTTTAACACACTGCTCTGTTATTCTAGACGATGTCGCCCCCTTGTAACTCGTAGTGTCCCCGTTCTTAATTCTTCTCCTTGGCTAAATGAGGATATCCGCAATCTTAGGCGTAAATGTCGCAAAACAGAGCGGCTGTGGAAAGCTACCAACCTCCAGGTCCACCGTCTCTATCTTAAAGATCTTTTATCTGAACTCAATGATATGGTTAAGAATGCTAGGGCTGCTTTTTTCGCTAACCTCATCACCTCTAGTAAGCGAAATCCCAGCACACTGTTTAAAACCATCAACAATATTGTTAGCCCTCCCTCTCCCCTCTGTACCTGTTTTCTCAAATGAAGACTGCAATGGTTTTCTTTTGTTTTTTGTGAACAAGGTTGCTGAGGTGAGGGCCAGTATCACCCCTCCCCTCCCCCTCCCCATCTGCCCAGCTAGGCAGGCAACTCTGAGTAGTTTCTCTGGTATCTCCCTGCATGACCTAACCGATTTAGTGAGCTCCATGAAATCTTCCTCCAGTCCGTTAGATATTTTACCAACATCTATGCTAAAGGAAGTTATCAGCTCTGTCGGCCCTTGCTTGGTCTCTATTATAAACAGCTCCCTTGAATCTGGCTCTGTCCCATCCTATTTTAAGCAGGCGGTCGTTCAGCCCCCTCCTTAAAAATCCAACCTTGACCCCTCCCTCCCAAAAAATTACAGGCCCATCTCCAAGCTACCCTTTGTCTCAAAAGTTTTAGAAAAAGTTGTTGCCAACCAGCTCTCTACTTTTCTGAATAACCAGAATATTTTAGACAAATTCCAATCAGGTTTTCGTAAAAACCACTCCACAGAAACAGCTCTTCTTAGAGTTTCCAATGATATTTTGATGTCTGCAGACTCAGGCAAATGTGCCGTGTTGGTCCTGCTAGATCTTAGTGCAGCTTTTGACACGGTTGATCACCGCATCCTGTTAGATAGGCTTAGCGAGTGGGTGGGCGTCTCTGGGAGCGCCCTAGACTGGTTCGCCTCCTACCTCAGAGAGAGAAGTTTTGCGGTGGCCGTTGGCCCTTTTAAGTCCAACTCCGCTCCCCTACCCTGTGGCGTGCCACAGGGTTCTGTTTTGCTCCACTTCTTTTTCCCTATACATGCTCCCCTAGGCCTCATTATCAATAACTTTAAGGGTGTGTCATATCACTGCTACGGATGATATCCAGCTGTATTTTCTTTTAGACCTGATGATATGCTGAAACTCAACATATTACACAAATGTTTATCTGCCATTGATGACTGGTTGGCGAGTAACTTCCTCCAGCTCAATGCGCAAAGACTGAAGTTCTGATCATAGCCTCAGATAGTGTTGCCACAAAGGGTCACAAATCATATGGGGTCCCTAAAAGGAAATGTCCGCTCTGATATTAGAAACCTTGGTGTTAACTTTGATCAATCCATGCATTTGGACAAACATGTTAAATCCTTGACCCGCAGCTGCTTTTTTTCCACCTCAGAAATATTGCTAAACTCAGGTCCATTGTGTCACATGCAGAGCTGGAAATGTCTGTTCACGCATTTATATCATCCAGGCTCGATTATTGTAACTCACTGTTCACATGTCTTAACAAATCATCTGTGGATCGGCTACAACTGGTCCAAAATGCAGCTGCCCGTTTGCTCACCAGGTCAAAAATCATGTCATATCACACCCATACTTGCCTCCCTGCATTGGCTACCTGTGCATTTCAGGATCCAGTACAAGGTACTGGTGTTCGACTAAAAGCCCTCCACGGTCAAGGCCCCAGTTACTTGTGCGACCTTATCCTGCCCTACTCATCCAGCCGGTCGTTGAGGTCATCCGACCAGGGTCTCCTGGTGGAGCCTCGGACCAGGCTCAAAACAAAGGGTGACCGGGCTTTTGGGGCGGTAGCACCAAGGCTCTGGAACACACTCCCCCGGACTTGAGAGCTTCGGCCTCAGTGATCAGTTTCAGGGGCAGCTGAAAACGCACCTGTTTAGGCAGGCGTTTGTGTATTGAGACTTAACTGCCGTTTTTGCTTGTGGCTGTTGCTTGTCCTGTACTGTTTTATTGCACTTTTGTATCTTTTATTGAGATTTACATGTATTTTAATTTGATATTGGATATTTGTAGGTTTTATGTTTTAATGGGTTATTAATGTATTTTAATGTATTTTAATGTACATTAATGTATTTTTAATTTTGATATTTAACATTTTTATTTGTGACCTTGTTGTAAAGCACTCTGTGCACTCGTGCTGGGAAGGGTGCTATATAAATAAAGTTTTATCTTATCTTTATCTTATGTTATTAAATGTGTGTTTTTAATGTATGTTCACATGTAAATGTATGTTATTTCCATGATTATTTTCAGAAATGGCGATTCTTCCTTGGCTGGGTGGTGCGGATGCGCGATGTGATGAAGTCCATTGACACTATCCGTCAAGAGGCCGACAAGCGCATGAGGCGCAACAGTCACGGCAGTCAGGGCAACAGTGTGGGCCGGTGGAGTTGAAGAAAGAGGTTTCTTTCAAGGCCCAGGTGAGTCCAACCAGTGCTGACACAGTGCTCTTCCTAACAGGGTGTGTTGCAAAAGTTCTAAATGTTTTTGTGTGTGTTCAAACATACTTGGGAGAATGCTTAATGTGTCATACGCATATTTTAGAACGAGGAAAAGGAACAGTCCATAAAGGCTCTAGAAATTGGTGTCAAAATTGTTAACGATGCAAATGACGCTTTTAAAAGCTACGCGTGCAATTTTAACCATTGCTGACGATCCTGTCAATAGTCAGCTACACTCTGCTGAGCTGGTAGCTCAAATTCATTCGGTGCCAATGGGAAACTAACCTAAGCTAGTTACATGCTAAATGTGAACTTCATAATCCAGGGGAGTGTTTTTTTCCAGCACAAAATACATAATTGAACCGAGCACTGTTCTGATATACTGCCTTTATTGATTAGTTAAGCCCCGCCCCCTCACACCCCCCTACCTCCCTTCCCCAAGGGTCAGTCCAGGTTCAGTCCAGTGTCTTGTTTGCAATGATACAACATTTCTATACATTCGCAATAGTACATCCAACTGTGTGCTTCTATCCACAACATAAGAAATTAGCCAATTTTGGGGCATTAAAATGCTAATGAGTTGTGCCCCAATAGAGGGCTTGATCTCTGGTCATATGAAGATTTTAACAATATATTATCTATAGATAATCATTCATTGGGTCTTTTAAAAGTTTTTAAAAACAATTATGTATATATGCCATTGACAGTATATCACTCAGAAAAGGATTCATTTGGAAGGTCATCTCATTCCGAGTGTTTTTTAAGCCTATGTTTGGTGTTTAAAGCTGTTTAAAATGTATTTAAGACATTTTTCATGGGTTATTTTGGGAAAATCCTTTAATATTAGTCTATTTACTATAAATGTAAAAGCTATAATTAGCACAATCAGCCAAAATGTCAGCATTATATCACTTTTTAGGAATCTTGGGTCTTTTCTGGTGGCCATTTTGGATTTCCCCTTTTAAAAAGCCTTTAATGGGTCCACATTTTTGGGCACCCCTTCTGAGATGGTGAGATACATCCTAAAGAGTGTGTGTACCAAATTTGGTGCTTCTATCCGCCGCGTAACGAGTTGGCCATTTTTGAGCTTAATCCCCCCTACTATAAGTCACCTTTTAATTGATTATCATCACAAGCTGGTATCTCATAGTCCCCTCGTATTGGATCCTAGGGACATACCTGAGCCGCTCAGTGCCACTTTGCTTGCATGAAGCAAAGTTGTTTTATATTGATAATCTTGGTTTTTCATTCTGTTGTGTTTTTGTTGTATCTATTGTAGAAAGTACAACAGCAGCAGGTGGCAGCCTTAGAGGACAGAATGAAGGCTGTCCAACAGCAAAACCAGGAGCTTTTGGTAAGAAATGGGCCATTTGGCCAGTTCATTGTCATCAATAATGTAGAATATTGTGGTGTATGATTATATGTATGTATATATATATGTGTGTGTGTGTGTGTGTGTGTCAACCTTCAGCTCTTTCTATGAAACCCCAGTTTGAGGAGCTGATTTAGACCAGTTCATTATCAGAATTCCATCATGAATCATGATTGGCATGGAATCAAATACCTGGTTGAAATAGCGTGATTTTCTGCCCCTGCGAGAATTTATATAGTTACACAACTTAATATGTGAAACAGGAATCTTGTGGAATGTGTCATACGCATATTTTAGAACGAGGAAAAGGAACAGTGCATAAAGGCTCTAGAAATTGGCGTCAAAATTGTTAACGATGCAAAATGAAGTTTTTAAAAGCTACGCGTGCACAATTTTAACCATTGCTGACAATCCTGTCAATAGTCAGCTGCACTCTGCTGAGCTACAGTTTATAATCAATGCCATTTCATATATACAAAAACGAAACTCTGAAGGACAGGGCAGAACAGCCCCACCCGTTGGCCGTCAGGAGTGCAGGCCAGACCATGGTCGCCCAAAAGCAGTAAGTGTGAAGAGGTTGGTACAGGAACAGGAATCTTAGTCTAATACCTGTTACAAGTACATGTCTCTACACAGTGGACTCAATATGAGCTTATGTGGAAGACACGTGTAATTGCTAAAATCTAAACACGAAAACTTTAAAATCCAGTTTGGGACCGTGGAGAACAATGTTTGGGACAAATTTCAAAGGCGCCTGCCCACACAAAAGCAGTAAGTATCAAACACACAGTGAAATGTTCAGTGATAATTGAACTCTAACAGAGTGTATGAGTCCAAGAGGGAGCATGTTATTAAATGTGTGTTTTTAATGTATGTTCACATGTAAATGTATGTTATTTCCATGATTATTTTCAGAAATGGCGATTCTTCCTTGGCTGGAGTGGTGCGGATGCGCGATGTGATGAAGTCCATTGACACTATCCGTCAAGAGGCCGACAAGCGCATGAGGGCGCAACAGTCACGGCAGTCAGGGCAACAGTGTGGGCCGGTGGAGTTGAAGAAAGAGGTTTCTTTCAAGGCCCAGGTGAGTCCAACCAGTGCTGACACAGTGCTCTTCCCTAACATGAATGATATTTGCAAAAGTTCTAAATGTTTTTTTGTGTGTGTTCAAACATACTTGGGAGAATGCTTAATGTGTCATACGCATATTTTAGAACGAGGAAAAGGAACAGTCCATAAAGGCTCTAGAAATTGGTGTCAAAATTGTTAACGATGCAAAATGACGTTTTTAAAAGCTACGCGTGCAATTTTAACCATTGCTGACGATCCTGTCAATAGTCAGCTACACTCTGCTGAGCTACAGTTTATAATCAATGCCATTTCATATATAAAAAAAGGAAACTCTGAAGGACAGGGCAGAACAGCCCCACCCGGTGGCCGTCGGAGGCCAGAACAGACCACGGTCGCCCTAAAGCAGTAAGTGTGAAGAGGTTGGAACAGGAACAGGAATCTTAGTCTAATACCTGTTACAAGTACATGTCTCTACACAGTGGACTCCATATGATCTTATGTGGAAGACACGTGTAATTGCTCAAATCTAAACACGAAAACTTTAAGATCCAGTTTAGGACCGTGGAGAACAATGTTTGGGACAAATTTCAAAGGGACCTGCCCACACAAAAGCAGTAAGTATCAAACACACAGTGAAATGTTCAGTGATAATTTAACTCTAACAGAGTATATGAGTCCAAGAGGGGTCAACTGCACTGTATCAGAGTTGATTTGACACTGAAGATTTTACTCTGAAAATCCTGTCGAGGGAACAATGGCTAAATAAATCAATTTGTCTGTCTCTTCTGTGTTGTAGGCAGCCCTCTCCACCCAGCATCAGCTCCCAAACCGGGCAGCAAACCGAAAAGCAGTAAGTGTCAAACAACACAGTGAAATGTTATTAAATGTGTGTTTTAAATATATGTTCACATGTAAATGTATGTTATTTCCATGATTATTTTCAGAAATGGCGATTCCTCCCCGACTGGAGTGGTCATGCTTCGCAATGCGCTGAAGTTCCTTGACTCTATTGGTCAAAAGTCCGACAAGCGCCTGAGAGCGCAACAGTCAGGAGAACAGTGTGGGCCGGGGGTTGATGAAGGAAGAGGATTCTTTCAAGGCCCAGGTGAGTCCAACCAGTGCTGACACAGTGCTCTTCCCTAACAGGAATGATATTTGCAAAAGTTCTAAATGTTTTTTGTGTGTGTTCAAACATACTTGGGAGAATGCTTAATGTGTCATACGCATATTTTAGAACGAGGAAAAGGAACAGTGCATAAAGGCTCTAGAAGGCGTCAAAATTGTTAATGATGCAACATGACGTTTTTAAAGCTACGCGTGCAATTTTAACCATTGCTGACGATCCTGTCAATAGTCAGCTGCACTCTGCTGAGCTACAGTTTATAATCAATGCCATTTCATATATACAAAAAGGAAACTCTGAAGGACAGGGCAGAACAGCCCCACCCGGTGGCCGTCGGGAGTGCAGGCCAGACCATGGTCGCCCAAAAGCAGTAAGTGTGAAGAGGTTGGTACAGGAACAGGAATCTTAGTCTAATACCTGTTACAAGTACATGTCTCTACACAGTGGACTCAATATGAGCTTATGTGGAAGACACGTGTAATTGCTAAAATCTAAACACGAAAACTTTAAAATCCAGTTTGGGACCGTGGAGAACAATGTTCGGGACAAATTTCAAAGGCGCCTGCCCACACAAAAGCAGTAAGTATCAAACACACAGTGAAATGTTCAGTGATAATTGAACTCTAACAGAGTGTATGAGTCCAAGAGGGAGCAATGGCTGATGACTCACCTGAGCTGCAGCAAGATGGCCGCGCCTATGTCGGCTGCTAGTCGTCTTTCGCGTGCTACCGATATTGTTTGTCCTGTTTCCTGTTTACGTCTGTCTGATCGGGTAAAATCGGCTGTTTTGTATGATCGCCAAACACTGCTGGACATTGGTGCCTCGGTGGCAAACTCTCTGTCGCAACATTTCGTACAATGGAGCTCCCACCGCGCTCTGCGTTTCCAGCTACCTGTCTCAATTTGGTCTCCATGCTGCGACTGCCCCCGGAATCAGCGGGCGAGGCGAAGGGGAAGACGAGCTGGAGTTGCGGTAAGGACCCGATGCCGCCCCTCCTCCATGCTCCACACCTTTTCCATGGCTGCTGGCCACAACGTGAGGCTGTCCTGCCTCCGACCCATCCTCCCTGCTTCACCGTCGGAGCTACCTGCTTTTGCCCGATAAGACGGCGCCAGACGTACACCAGAGTGGCTTCAGTGCCTGGGTGTCTACGTTCATTGCCTCGGGCCTCTACCTTCGGCAGATCGGGCTCTGACTGCATATGTTTTGGACTGTTAAACGCCCGATCTGTTGCTAACAAATCGTTTTTACTGAACGATTTCTTCGTCGATAAGGACCTGGATTTCCTACTTATCACAGAGACTTGGCAGAAAGCTGAGGATTATGTCTCACTAAACGAACTTTGTCCTCAAAACTGTGCCTACTCCTGTACCCCCAGAACAACAGGTCAAGGAGGGGGACTCGCTTCGTTTCACAGAGACTACTTCTCTACCCGCATGGTGTGCACTGGAACTTTCTCTTCTTTTCGAAGTGCAAATGACTAAAGTCGGGCGCTCAAATCCGTTTTATTGTGTTTTAATCTATCGCCCTCCTGGCAAAAACGGGTCATTTTTATCTGATTTTGGGGAGTTCTTAGCCTCCACCATCCGATTTGAGAGAGTCCTTATGATCGGGGATTTTAACATTCATGTAAACGATAGCTCAGACAATTTTGCCGTTAACTTCCAAAGCATTACTGAGTCGCTTCATTTCACCCAACATGTGTCTGGTCCGACGCATAACAAAGGAAACACGTTAGATCTCGTGTTCACAATGGGTTTAAAAGTCAGTATTGTTGGCACTGAGGAGCTTTCTGTTACCGATCACAAATGTGTACTTTTTAACTTGGTTGTTGACAATGATTATGTACCGGTGAAACGGGTAAAAAGCTTGCGCGTTGTAAACAGCCCTGCAGTGGAGAACTTCTCTGCTGCTTTTGATAGCAACTTATTTGAGTCATGTCATGACGACGTAGAGAGCTTGGTTCACGCTTTTAACACACACTGCTCTGTTATTCTAGACGATGTCGCCCCCCTTGTAACTCGTAGTGTCCCCGTTCTTAATTCTTCTCCTTGGCTAAATGAGGATATCCGCAATCTTAGGCGTAAATGTCGCAAAACAGAGCGGCTGTGGAAAGCTACCAACCTCCAGGTCCACCGTCTCTATCTTAAAGATCTTTTATCTGAACTCAATGATATGGTTAAGAATGCTAGGGCTGCTTTTTTCGCTAACCTCATCACCTCTAGTAAGCGAAATCCCAGCACACTGTTTAAAACCATCAACAATATTGTTAGCCCTCCTCTCCCCTCTGTACCTGTTTTCTCAAATGAAGACTGCAATGGTTTTCTTTTGTTTTTTGTGAACAAGGTTGCTGAGGTGAGGGCCAGTATCACCCCCTCCCCCTCCCCATCTGCCCAGCTAGGCAGGCAACTCTGAGTAGTTTCTCTGGTATCTCCCTGCATGACCTAACCGATTTAGTGAGCTCCATGAAATCTTCCTCCAGTCCGTTAGATATTTTACCAACATCTATGCTAAAGGAAGTTATCAGCTCTGTCGGCCCTTGCTTGGTCTCTATTATAAACAGCTCCCTTGAATCTGGCTCTGTCCCATCCTATTTTAAGCAGGCGGTCGTTCAGCCCCTCCTTAAAAAATCCAACCTTGACCCCTCCCTCCCAAAAAATTACAGGCCCATCTCCAAGCTACCCTTTGTCTCAAAAGTTTTAGAAAAAGTTGTTGCCAACCAGCTCTCTACTTTTCTGAATAACCAGAATATTTTAGACAAATTCCAATCAGGTTTTCGTAAAAACCACTCCACAGAAACAGCTCTTCTTAGAGTTTCCAATGATATTTTGATGTCTGCAGACTCAGGCAAATGTGCCGTGTTGGTCCTGCTAGATCTTAGTGCAGCTTTTGACACGGTTGATCACCGCATCCTGTTAGATAGGCTTAGCGAGTGGGTGGGCGTCTCTGGGAGCGCCCTAGACTGGTTCGCCTCCTACCTCAGAGAGAGAAGTTTTGCGGTGGCCGTTGGCCCTTTTAAGTCCAACTCCGCTCCCCTACCCTGTGGCGTGCCACAGGGTTCTGTTTTGGCTCCACTTCTTTTTTCCCTATACATGCTCCCCCTAGGCCTCATTATCAATAACTTTAAGGGTGTGTCATATCACTGCTACGCGGATGATATCCAGCTGTATTTTTCTTTTAGACCTGATGATATGCTGAAACTCAACATATTACACAAATGTTTATCTGCCATTGATGACTGGTTGGCGAGTAACTTCCTCCAGCTCAATGCGGCAAAGACTGAAGTTCTGATCATAGCCTCAGATAGTGTTGCCGCAAGGGTCACAAATCATATGGGGTCCCTAAAAGGAAATGTCCGCTCTGATATTAGAAACCTTGGTGTTAACTTTGATCAATCCATGCATTTGGACAAACATGTTAAATCCTTGACCCGCAGCTGCTTTTTCCACCTCAGAAATATTGCTAAACTCAGGTCCATTGTGTCACATGCAGAGCTGGAAATGTCTGTTCACGCATTTATATCATCCAGGCTCGATTATTGTAACTCACTGTTCACATGTCTTAACAAATCATCTGTGGATCGGCTACAACTGGTCCAAAATGCAGCTGCCCGTTTGCTCACCAGGTCCAAAAAATCATGTCATATCACACCCATACTTGCCTCCCTGCATTGGCTACCTGTGCATTTCAGGATCCAGTACAAGGTACTGGTGTTCGCATACAAAGCCCTCCACGGTCAAGGCCCCAGTTACTTGTGCGACCTTATCCTGCCCTACTCATCCAGCCGGTCGTTGAGGTCATCCGACCAGGGTCTCCTGGTGGAGCCTCGGACCAGGCTCAAAACAAAGGGTGACCGGGCTTTTGGGGGCGGTAGCACCAAGGCTCTGGAACACACTCCCCCCGGACTTGAGAGCTTCGGCCTCAGTGATCAGTTTCAAGGGGCAGCTGAAAACGCACCTGTTTAGGCAGGCGTTTGTGTATTGAGAGACTTAACTGCCGTTTTTGCTTGTGGCTGTTGCTTGTCCTGTACTGTTTTATTGCACTTTTGTATCTTTTATTGTGAGATTTACATGTATTTTAATTTGATATTGGATATTTGTAGGTTTTATGTTTTAATGGGTTATTAATGTATTTTAATGTATTTTAATGTACATTAATGTATTAATGCATTTTAATTTTGATATTTAACATTTTTTATTTGTGACCTTGTTGTAAAGCACTCTGTGCACTCGTGCTGGGAAGGGTGCTATATAAATAAAGTTTTATCTTATCTTTATCTTATGTTATTAAATGTGTGTTTTTAATGTATGTTCACATGTAAATGTATGTTATTTCCATGATTATTTTCAGAAATGGCGATTCTTCCTTGGCTGGAGTGGTGCGGATGCGCGATGTGATGAAGTCCATTGACACTATCCGTCAAGAGGCCGACAAGCGCATGAGGGCGCAACAGTCACGGCAGTCAGGGCAACAGTGTGGGCCGGTGGAGTTGAAGAAAGAGGTTTCTTTCAAGGCCCAGGTGAGTCCAACCAGTGCTGACACAGTGCTCTTCCCTAACATGAATGATATTTGCAAAAGTTCTAAATGTTTTTTGTGTGTGTTCAAACATACTTGGGAGAATGCTTAATGTGTCATACGCATATTTTAGAACGAGGAAAAGGAACAGTCCATAAAGGCTCTAGAAATTGGTGTCAAAATTGTTAACGATGCAAAATGACGTTTTTAAAAGCTACGCGTGCAATTTTAACCATTGCTGACGATCCTGTCAATAGTCAGCTACACTCTGCTGAGCTACAGTTTATAATCAATGCCATTTCATATATAAAAAAAGGAAACTCTGAAGGACAGGGCAGAACAGCCCCACCCGGTGGCCGTCGGAGGCCAGAACAGACCACGGTCGCCCTAAAGCAGTAAGTGTGAAGAGGTTGGAACAGGAACAGGAATCTTAGTCTAATACCTGTTACAAGTACATGTCTCTACACAGTGGACTCTATATGATCTTATGTGGAAGACACGTGTAATTGCTCAAATCTAAACACGAAAACTTTAAGATCCAGTTTAGGACCGTGGAGAACAATGTTTGGGACACATTTCAAAGGCACCTGCCCACACAAAAGCAGTAAGTATCAAACACACAGTGAAATGTTCAGTGATAATTTAACTCTAACAGAGTATATGAGTCCAAGAGGGGTCAACTGCACTGTATCAGAGTTGATTTGACACTGAAGATTTTACTCTGAAAATCCTGTCGAGGGAACAATGGCTAAATAAATCAATTTGTCTGTCTCTTCTGTGTTGTAGGCAGCCCTCTCCACCCAGCATCAGCTCCCAAACCGGGCAGCAAACCGAAAAGCAGTAAGTGTCAAACAACACAGTGAAATGTTATTAAATGTGTGTTTTAAATATATGTTCACATGTAAATGTATGTTATTTCCATGATTATTTTCAGAAATGGCGATTCCTCCCCGACTGGAGTGGTCATGCTTCGCAATGCGCTGAAGTTCCTTGACTCTATTGGTCAAAAGTCCGACAAGCGCCTGAGAGCGCAACAGTCAGGAGAACAGTGTGGGCCGGTGGGGTTGATGAAGGAAGAGGATTCTTTCAAGGCCCAGGTGAGTCCAACCAGTGCTGACACAGTGCTCTTCCCTAACAGGAATGATATTTGCAAAAGTTCTAAATGTTTTTTGTGTGTGTTCAAACATACTTGGGAGAATGCTTAATGTGTCATACGCATATTTTAGAACGAGGAAAAGGAACAGTGCATAAAGGCTCTAGAGGCGTCAAAATTGTTAATGATGCAACATGACGTTTTTAAAAGCTACGCGTGCAATTTTAACCATTGCTGACGATCCTGTCAATAGTCAGCTACACTCTGCTGAGCTACAGTTTATAATCAATGCCATTTCATATATAAAAAAAGGAAACTCTGAAGGACAGGGCAGAACAGCCCCACCCGGTGGTCGTCGGGAGTGCAGGCCAGACCATGGTTGCCCAAAAGCAGTAAGTGTGAAGAGGTTGGAACAGGAACAGGAATCTTAGTCTAATACCTGTTACAGTTACATGTCTCTACACAGTGGAGTCCATATGATCTTATGTGGAAGACACGTGTAATTGCTCAAATCTACACACGAGATAAGTAATGCAACATGCCATAGACAATATCCTCATGTTGTCATTCCCTAAAATTGTGACTGGGAGTTAAATGAGGTTCCAAAGCTACAGAAATGAAGGACACTGGAGCCCCTGTGTCCTGTGTTGTAGGCAGCCCTCTCCACCCAGCGTTGGCTCCAAAACCGCCAACAAAAACGTTCAGATCCAGTTTGGGAGCATGGATGACAAAATTTGGGAGCAAATCAAGAACCGCCTGACCACCCAAAAGCAGTAAGTATCAAACAACACAGTGAAATGTTCAGTGATAATTTAACTCTAACAGAGTATATGAGTCCAAGAGGGTCAAATGCACTGTATCAGAGTTGATTTGACAATGAAGATTTTACTCTGAAAATCCTGTCGAGGGAAGAATGGCTAAATAAATCCATTTGTCTGTCTCTTCTCTGTTGTAGGCAGCCCTCTCCACCCAGCATCAGCTCCCAAACCGGGCAGCAAACCGAAAAGCAGTAAGTGTCAAACAACACAGTGAAATGTTCTGTGCTAATTTAACTTAAACAGAGTATGAGTCCAAGAGGGAGCATGTTATTAAATGTGTGTTTTAAATGTATGTTCAAGTGTAAATGAGCTTTCTGCTAAATCTAGCATTTATTTGTATTATTTATGTAAATAGTGTAGACAGTTATTTTAAGTATGACAGAGACTCACTGCTGCAACTGAGAGAATCGCCGCACACCGGCGGAAAACCGGAGTTTCTACACTGGGACCCGGAGTTCGCGCTTGGCTACATTCCAGCACCGGTCTCTCGTCTCAATCGCAAACGCCGCCGGAAAAGAGGATCCAGAGCCGGCGTGCTGGTAAGAGTGAAGCGGAGGGCTAGCAAAGCCCCGCTACCCGTGATCCTGCTAGCTAACGTGCAGAGTTTGGACAACAAACTTTGCGAACTTAGAGCAAGAATCGCGTTTCAACGAGAAACAAGAGACTGCAATATCATCTGTTTGACTGAGACATGGCTGTCGCCGGAGATCCCTGATGACGCGATATTTACACCTGGATTCTGTGTATTCCGCGCAGACAGAACAAAGGAACTCACCGGTAAGAACAGAGGGGGAGGGGTGGCTATAATGGTCTCCACGGACTGGTGTGCTTCTAATAGCATATCCCCTCCCATATCATTCTGCTCATCCGACCTAGAATACCTCACAGTGACTTGTCGGCCCTTCTGGCTACCACGGGAATTTACCGTTATTGTTATGGTAGCCGTGTACATACCACCACAAGCTAGTAAGGAGCTGGCACTGAAAGAACTGTGTGGTATGATCAGTCGGACTGAGAACAAACACCCAGACGGCGCCATTGTAATCGCGGGGGACTTCAACCAGACGTCCCTGCGGACAGTATTGCCTAAATACTACCAGCACATCAATATGAACACTGCGGGGTAATAACATTTTAGACCACTGCTATTCCCCTTCCGGGATGCCTACAAACCACTCCTGCGCGCCCCATTTGGAAAATCTGATCACTCTTCCGTCTTGCTCCTGCCTGCCTATAGGCAGAAGCTGAAACGGTCAGCCCCACCACAAGGACAGTACACTGCTGGTCGGACGAGTCGGACGCCGCCCCTACAGGACAGAACGAGCGGCCTGGACTGGCGGATGTTTCGTGAAGCATCAAACAATGATGTAAACGAATACACGCCAGCCGTGTCTGGGCACGTTCTGAACTGCCTCGAACTCGACGTCCCGACAAAACTGTCCGCACGTTCCCAAACAAGAAACCCTGGCTCAACAGCGCCGTGCGAGCCGCTCTGAGAGAGAGGACACTGCATTCGCCTCCGGAGACCAGGCAGTAGTGAAAACAGCCCGCTACGAGCTCCGGAGGACGATCAGAGACGCCAAGCGCGACTAGGGGGTGAAGTTGGAGGGCCAGCTTAGCAACAACGACCCACGCAGCCTGTGGCAGGGCCTGCACACCATCACAGACTTTAAAAAGAAACCCTGCACAGCTGTCAACGACGCCACCCTCCCGGACAAGCTGAACAACTTCTTCAGCCGCTTCGAGGTGAATGACAGTACGCCGGCGAGAGCACCAACCTCCGCAGACACGAGCTCCGCCTCGTCCTCACTGAGGATGAGGTACGGAAGGAATTTATGCGCGTCAACCCCGCAAAGCGGCCGGACCTGACGAGATCCCGGGTCGAGTGATCAAGGTGTGTGCGCGCAGCTGGCAGGCCCATTCACAGACATATTCAACCTATCCCTCTCCACTGGGATAGTCCCCGCCTGCTTCAAGTCAGCCACCATTGTCCCGGTGCCAAAGAAGACCAAGGTAACAGGCTTAAATGACTGGCGCCCTGTCGCACTCACACCCATCGTGAGCAAATGCTTCGAGAGGCTAGTCAAAAAGCACATCTGTAGCCTGTTACCGCCCACCCTGGACCCCTACCACCCGCATACAGACGGAACAGATCCACGGACGACGCCATCTCCACCGCACTCCTCACCGTCCTCACCCACCTGGAGAAGAGAAACACCTATGTGAGAATGCTGTTCGTGGACTACAGCTCAGCATTCAACACCATAATACCCTCCAGGCTCAACACCAAGCTCTGGGACCTGAGGCTGAACCCCAGCCTCTGCGGCTGGATCCTGAACTTCCTGTCGGACCGGCGCCAGGTGGTGAGGATGGGCCCCATCACCTCCGCCCCTGACCCTCAACACCGGGCCCCCAGGGTTGCGCCCCTGAGCCCTCTCCTCTACTCCCTGTACACTCACGACTGCGTGGCCACGCACAGCTCCACCAGGGTGATCAAGTTCGCCGATGACACAACGGTGATAGGCCTGATCACAGACAATGATGAGACGGCCTACAGGAGAGAGGTCAGCAACCTGGCACAATGGTGTCAGGAGAACAACCTCTCTCAACATTGATAAGACCAAGGAGCTCATCGTGGACTACAGGAAGGAGAGAGAGAGGCAGGAGCCCCTCACCATCGGCGGGGTCCACTGTGGAGCGGGTCAGTGACTTCAGGTTCCTCGGTGTCCACATCACTGAGGACCTGTCCTGGTCCGCCCACACTGGCCACGTAGTCAAGAAGGCACAACAGCGCCTCTTCTACCTCAGGCGGCTGAAAAGTTCGGAATGGGGCCCAAGATCCTGCGGGCCTTCTACAGAGGCACTACTGAGAGTATCCTGACCGGCAACATCACCGCGTGGTACGGAAACTGCTCAGGCCTCAACCGCAAGGCACTGCAGAGGGTGGTGCAGTCCGCTCAACACATCAGCGGAGGCACGCCCCCCCTCCATCCAGGAACTGTACAGCAGCCGATGTGCCAGCAGAGCCCACAGCATCATCAAAGACCCCAGCCACCCCAACCACAGCGTATTCCAGCTGCTACCGTCAGGCAAACGGTACCGCAGTCTCCAGGCCAGGACCAGTAGGCTCAGAGACAGCTTCTTCCACCAAGCTGTCAGGCTACTGAACTCTGGCCACTAGCCTAGCTAGCCAAACTGCCATTTTGCACATCCAGGTGGACTGAGCACAGACACACCTGCACAGACTCAGCACGCGCAGGCGACACTTGCACACGCCCGCGCGCACACACACACTCACTCACACTACTCACTCCCGCACTGTGCCTTGTGACCCTAGTACCACTTGCTGCTACTTAAAATTATTTGTACCTTATATTTTATATTATTTATCTATTCTATTTCTATTTTGTTTACAAGGTGTGCTATTTCTGTGTGTATTCTGTGTGTATTTTGATGCTGCGAAGTTGAGGGCCTGGCCCAAGATTTTTACTCTGGGGTACGTAGTATCACAGATGTAACAATAAAGAAATCTGAATCTGAATCTGAATCTGATCTGAATCTGAAATGTATGCTATTTCCATGATTATTTTCATAAACGGCGGTTCCTCTTCATCTAGAGTGCCTTCGCTGCGCTTGAAGTCCGTCAGCTCCATTCGACGTCAGGCGGACCAGCGTATGATATCACTGTCAGGGCATTGAGCTAATGCAGTGGCTATGGGGTGGAAGTGTCACGGTTCCACATATTCATGCCACG
>JAINUG010001630.1:0-19337 GCA_029706075.1 Aldrovandia affinis | reverse complement strand
TGAATTAATACATTTTAAGTATATGTGGCCCCAGTGCAATTGAACCCAACAACATAACCGCTTGCCAACGCCATGCTCTACCAACTGAGCCACAGAGAACCACATGATCAATGTCTTGAAATGCATTTTATTCAACATATTTCTTCATAGTAAGTAATTACAGATGTTTCTTCATCTATCTAAGCTGGAAAATCAGAACTTTTAAAATTCATGATTTTTCACTCCCGAGGTAAGGCTATACACTTATGTTTTTGTGATTTTCAAGAAATGTACTTTTCATGATAAATGTCTTCAAATGCATTTTATCCAACTTATTTCTCCATACGAGGTAATTGTATATGTTTCTTCATCTATCTAAGCTGGAAAATGAGACATTTAAAATTCATGATTTTTCATCGGAGGTAAGGCTATACACTTATGTTTTTTGTGATTTTCCAAGAAATGCACTTTTCATGATAAATGTCTTCAAATGCGTTTTATCCAACTTATTTCTCCATACGAGGTAATTGTATATGTTTCTTCATCTATCTAAGCTGGAAAATGAGACATTTAAAATTCATGATTTTTCACTCCCGAGGTAAGGCTATACACTTATGTTTTTTTGTGTTTTTCCAAGAAAGATACTTTTCATAATAATATATGCCATTTAACAGACACTTTTATCCAAAGCTACTGACAGTAGTGAATTCATACATTTTCAGTATATGTAGCCCCGGTGGGAATTGAGCCCACAACCTAACCATTGCCAACGCCATGCTCTACCAACTGAGCCACAGAGAACCACCTGATCAATGCATTTTATTCAACATATTTCTTCATAGTAAGTCATTCCAGATGTTTCTTCATCTATCTAAGCTGGAAAATCAGAACTTTAAAATTCATGATTTTTCACTTGAGGTAAGGCTATACACTTATGTTTTTGTGATTTTCCAAGAAATGTACTTTTCATAATAATATATGCCATTTAACCCCTGAGGTCGACGGGAGCGCGCCGCTCCCAGCAGCAATAAAAGTATATTACTATTTCTAATTTCGCGATATTTTATCATACACACGCGACAAAAACATTGACAGAAACCTTAGAATCGCGACTTTCCGATTTGAGCACTGGCAAATCAAATGGGATTTTTAAATTAGGTTAATTAGACCAAAAGTAAACCTTGTTTTTACCTCTGTTTTTACCTTTTAGTAACGTCCCCCTTCTATTGACATGGTAACTAGGTGCGAGTTTGGGAGGTGTGGGGAGGGGCGTGGGGCCATGTGTGAAACGCCGCGTAAACAACACAAACTGTCCCGACAATTTGAAGCAAGATTTTATACAGACATACAATTTTATTCAAGATGGAAAGATTTTCTGCGCTGCAGTGTTTGAGAGCATCGATGGAAAGCGACGAAGACAATAACTGACGAAGAGTAAGTAACTATATTTGATTTGCCATGTTATCAAATACTCGTATTCAATATATGAATTCGTGTGTGAAATTGCAGCGTAAACAATGTCCCGACATTATATCGGATCTTGTCTGTGTTTACGGTTGCGAGCTGCCAGCAACAGACGGTGTATGCTGATATTTATTTGATTTACCATATTTTCAAATACTTCGTGAAAATATAGTGAATTCCAAGTCTTGTGACGCTATACCCGAAAAAATCAGAATCATTGCGGACTGCTTTCTGCGAATAATTAACGGGAGGATATTTAACCAGCTGGCATTCTGTTTCGGCGCTTGGACATTATCTAGCTTAGCTTGATAATACCTATTGTGATTAATGTTTCTTGCCTCTCGAGAACTTGTTTGTGTGCTTATTGTGGTTTAGATTCCCAGCGTTTAGTTTATTCCGAGATTTTGGATACGTTTTGTTTGTTCCTGATCGTTGGTTATTTTGTTTTGTCTTGTTTATGTCTTTCCGTGTCTTCGACACGGATTTTGCTTTCGCTTTTCCTACAGACGTTTAAAGATGAATATCTTAAACTTTTGATCATGTGCCTGTGCCCAATGCCAGACTTTGGATGTTGTCAAACTGGCTTCTGTTGGTCGCAAGAAATGCCTAGGCTACTCTGCAAGATGTCTTTGTCTGATGGCCTTTGACCATGATCTTTCAGGTGTGGATCATGAATATTCAGTAAATTAGCATATAGCCCTCCCACAGCCTGAAATAAATGTGACCAGTTCTGATAAAAACAGGTTTTTAGCTATTTAGATCTCATATGTGCTAAAACATTTTCACACCCTTACATAACCAAGACCTTGATGAACAAACGCACATTGGCAAAACAATTCGTCACTATAGTTTAGTGTGTGCTTTCACAACTTTGTGACAGCAGAAAAATTAACTATTTTTAACTTGTGTGTTTGTAGATCTATTTACAAGCTGCATATGATACTGACCAAACTATTGATGGCATACAAATGTAGCTGTGATTGTCCTTCAAATAAAAATATTAAACACTTTGGAGTAAATGTGTGTTAAATTGATGAAATTGAGATAAATATCAGACCATGCCAAAATCAAAAACATCGAAAAGCTTAGCACGGACCTCAGAGGGTTAACAGACACTTTTATCCAAAGCTACTGACAGTAGTGAATTCATACATATTCAGTATATGTAGCCCCGTGGAATTGAGCCCACAACCTAACCGTTGCCAACGCCATGCTCTACCAACTGAGCCACAGAGAACCACATGATCAATGCATTTTATTCAACATATTTCTTCATAGTAAGTCATTACAGATGTTTCTTCATCTATCTAGGCTGGAAAATCAGAACTTTAAAATTCATGATTTTTCACTTCGGAGGTAAGGCTATACACTTATGTTTTTTGTGATTTTCCAAGAAAGATACTTTTCATAATAATATATGCCATTTAGCAGACACTTTTATCCAAAGCTATTGACAGTAGTGAATTAATACATTTTCAGTATATGTGGCCCCAGTGCGAATTGAACCCACAACATAACCGTTGCCAACGCCATGCTCTACCAACTGAGCCACAGAGAACCACATGATCAATGTCTTGAAATGCATTTTATTCAAAATATTTCTTCATAGTAAGTCATTCCATATGTTTCTTCATCTATCTAAGCTGGAAAATGAGACATTTAAAATTCATGATTTTCACTCCCGAGGTAAGGCTATACACTTATGTTTTTTTGTGATTTTCCAAGAAAGATACTTTTCATAATAATATATGCCATTTAGCAGACACTTTTATCCAAAGCTACTGACAGTAGTGAATTAATACATTTTCAGTATATGTGGCCCCAGTGCGAATTGAACCCACAACATAACCGTTGCCAACGCCATGCTCTACCAACTGAGCCACAGAGAACCACATGATCAATGTCTTGAAATGCATTTTATTCAACATATTTCTTCATAGTAAGTAATTACAGATGTTTCTTCATCTATCTAAGCTGGAAAATCAGAACTTTAAAATTCATGATTTTTCACTTGAGGTAAGGCTATACACTTATGTTTTTGTGATTTTCCAAGAAATGTACTTTTCATGATAAATGTCTTCAAATGTTTTATCCAACTTATTTCTCCATACGAGGTAATTGTATATGTTTCTTCATCTATCTAAGCTGGAAAATGAGACATTTAAAATTCATGATTTTTCACTCCCGAGGTAAGGCTATACACTTATGTTTTTTGTGATTTTCCAAGAAAGATACTTTTCATAATAATATATGCCATTTAACAGACACTTTTATCCAAAGCTACTGACAGTAGTGAATTCATACATTTTCAGTATATGTAGCCCCAGTGGGAATTGAACCCACAACCTAACCGTTGCCAACGCCATGCTCTACCAACTGAGCCACAGAGAACCACATGATCAATGCATTTTATTCAACATATTTCTTCATAGTAAGTCATTCCAGATGTTTCTTCATCTATCTAAGCTGGAAAATCAGAACTTTAAAATTCATGATTTTCACTGGAGGTAAGGCTATACACTTATGTTTTTTGTGATTTTCCAAGAAATGTACTTTTCATAATAATATATGCCATTTAACAGACACTTTTATCCAAAGCTACTGACAGTAGTGAATTCATACATTTTCAGTATATGTAATTCCCCAGTGGGAATTGAGCCCACAACCTAACCGTTTTTGCCATGCTCTACCAACTGAGCCACAGAGAACCACATGATCAATGCATTTTATTCAACATATTTCTTCATAGTAAGTCATTCCAGATGTTTCTTCATCTATCTAGGCTGGAAAATCAGAACTTTAAAATTCATGATTTTTCACTCCGGAGGTAAGGCTATACACTTATGTTTTTTGTGATTTTCCAAGAAATGTACTTTTCATGATAAATGTCTTCAAATGCATTTTATCCAACTTATTTCTCCATACGAGGTAATTGTATATGTTTCTTCATCTATCTAAGCTGGAAAATGAGACATTTAAAATTCATGATTTTTCACTCCGGAGGTAAGGCTATACACTTATGTTTTTGTGATTTTCCAAGAAAGATACTTTTCATAATAATATATGCCATTTAGCAGACACTTTTATCCAAAGCTATTGACAGTAGTGAATTAATACATTTTCAGTATATGTGGCCCCAGTGCGAATTGAACCCACAACATAACCATTGCCAACGCCATGCTCTACCAACTGAGCCACAGAGAACCACATGATCAATGTCTTGAAATGCATTTTATTCAACATATTTCTTCATAGTAAGTCATTCCAGATGTTTCTTCATCTATCTAGGCTGGAAAATCAGAACTTTAAAATTCATGATTTTCACTTCGGAGGTAAGGCTATACACTTATGTTTTTGTGATTTTCCAAGAAATGTACTTTTCATGATAAATGTCTTCAAATGCATTTTATCCAACTTATTTCTCCATACGAGGTAATTGTATATGTTTCTTCATCTATCTAAGCTGGAAAATGAGACATTTAAAATTCATGATTTTTCACTCCGGAGGTAAGGCTATACACTTATGTTTTTTGTGATTTTCCAAGAAAGATACTTTTCATAATAATATATGCCATTTAGCAGACACTTTTATCCAAAGCTACTGACAGTAGTGAATTAATACATTTTCAGTATATGTGGCCCCAGTGCGAATTGAACCCACAACATAACCGTTGCCAACGCCATGCTCTACCAACTGAGCCACAGAGAACCACATGATCAATGTCTTGAAATGCATTTTATTCAACATATTTCTTCATAGTAAGTCATTCCAGATGTTTCTTCATCTATCTAGGCTGGAAAATCAGAACTTTAAAATTCATGATTTTTCACTCCGGAGGTAAGGCTATACACACTTATGTTTTTTTCTGATTTTCCAAGAAATGTACTTTTCATGATAAATGTCTTCAAATGCATTTTATCCAACTTATTTCTCCATACAAGGCAATTGTATATGTTTCTTCATCTATCTAAGCTGGAAAATGAGACATTTAAAATTCATGATTTTTCACTCCGGAGGTAAGGCTATACACTTATGTTTTTGTGATTTTCCAAGAAAGATACTTTTCATAATAATATATGCCATTTAGCAGACACTTTTATCCAAAGCTATTGACAGTAGTGAATTAATACATTTTCAGTATATGTGGCCCCAGTGCGAATTGAACCCACAACATAACCGTTGCCAACGCCATGCTCTACCAACTGAGCCACAGAGAACCACATGATCAATGTCTTGAAATGCATTTTATTCAACATATTTCTTCATAGTAAGTCATTCCAGATGTTTCTTCATCTATCTAGGCTGGAAAATCAGAACTTTAAAATTCATGATTTTTCACTCCGGAGGTAAGGCTATACACTTATGTTTTTTGTGATTTTCCAAGAAATGTACTTTTCATGATAAATGTCTTCAAATGCATTTTATCCAACTTATTTCTCCATACGAGGTAATTGTATATGTTTCTTCATCTATCTAAGTTGGAAAATGAGACATTTAAAATTCATGATTTTTCACTCCGGAGGTAAGGCTATACACTTATGTTTTTTGTGATTTTCCAAGAAAGATACTTTTCATAATAATATATGCCATTTAGCAGACACTTTTATCCAAAGCTATTGACAGTAGTGAATTAATACATTTTCAGTATATGTGGCCCCAGTGCGAATTGAACCCACAACATAACCGTTGCCAACGCCATGCTCTACCAACTGAGCCACAGAGAACCACATGATCAATGTCTTGAAATGCATTTTATTCAACATATTTCTTCATAGTAAGTAATTACAGATGTTTCTTCATCTATCTAAGCTGGAAAATCAGAACTTTAAAATTCATGATTTTTCACTCCCGAGGTAAGGCTATACACTTATGTTTTTTGTGATTTTCCAAGAAAGATACTTTTCATAATAATATATGCCATTTAGCAGACACTTTTATCCAAAGCTATTGACAGTAGTGAATTAATACATTTTCAGTATATGTGGCCCCAGTGCGAATTCAACCCACAACATAACCGTTGCCAACGCCATGCTCTACCAACTGAGCCACAGAGAACTTGATCAATGTCTTGAAATGCATTTTATTCAACATATTTCTTCATAGTAAGTCATTCCAGATGTTTCTTCATCTATCTAGGCTGGAAAATCAGAACTTTAAAATTCATGATTTTCACTTCGGAGGTAAGGCTATACACTTATGTTTTTTGTGATTTTCCAAGAAATGTACTTTTCATGATAAATGTCTTCAAATGCATTTTATCCAACTTATTTCTCCATACGAGGTAATTGTATATGTTTCTTCATCTATCTAAGCTGGAAAATGAGACATTTAAAATTCATGATTTTTCACTCCGGAGGTAAGGCTATACACTTATGTTTTTTGTGATTTTCCAAGAAAGATACTTTTCATAATAATATATGCCATTTAGTAGACACTTTTATCCAAAGCTACTGACAGTAGTGAATTAATACATTTTCAGTATATGTGGCCCCAGTGCGAATTGAACCCACAACATAACCGTTGCCAACGCCATGCTAGATATCTACCAACTGAGCCACAGAGAACCACATGATCAATGTCTTGAAATGCATTTTATTCAACATATTTCTTCATAGTAAGTCATTCCAGATGTTTCTTCATCTATCTAGGCTGGAAAATCAGAACTTTAAAATTCATGATTTTTCACTCCGGAGGTAAGGCTATACACACTTATGTTTTTTTCTGATTTTCCAAGAAATGTACTTTTCATGATAAATGTCTTCAAATGCATTTTATCCAACTTATTTCTCCATACAAGGCAATTGTATATGTTTCTTCATCTATCTAAGCTGGAAAATGAGACATTTAAAATTCATGATTTTTCACTCCGGAGGTAAGGCTATACACTTATGTTTTTTGTGATTTTCCAAGAAAGATACTTTTCATAATAATATATGCCATTTAGCAGACACTTTTATCCAAAGCTATTGACAGTAGTGAATTAATACATTTTCAGTATATGTGGCCCCAGTGCGAATTGAACCCACAACATAACCGTTGCCAACACCATGCTCTACCAACTGAGACACAGAGAACCACATGATCAATGTCTTGAAATGCATTTTATTCAACATATTTCTTCATAGTAAGTCATTCCAGATGTTTCTTCATCTATCTAGGCTGGAAAATCAGAACTTTAAAATTCATGATTTTTCACTCCGGAGGTAAGGCTATACACTTATGTTTTTTGTGATTTTCCAAGAAATGTACTTTTCATGATAAATGTCTTCAAATGCATTTTATCCAACTTATTTCTTCATACGAGGTAATTGTATATGTTTCTTCATCTATCTAAGCTGGAAAATGAGACATTTAAAATTCATGATTTTTCACTCCGGAGGTAAGGCTATACACTTATGTTTTTTGTGATTTTCCAAGAAAGATACTTTTCATAATAATATATGCCATTTAGCAGACACTTTTATCCAAAGCTACTAACAGTAGTGAATTAATACATTTTCAGTATATGTGGCCCCAGTGCGAATTGAACCCACAACATAACTGTTGCCAACGCCATGCTCTACCAACTGAGCCACAGAGAACCACATGATCAATGTCTTGAAATGCATTTTATTCAACATATTTCTTCATAGTAAGTAATTACAGATGTTTCTTCATCTATCTAAGCTGGAAAATCAGAACTTTAAAATTCATGATTTTTCACTTTGGAGGTAAGGCTATACACTTATGTTTTTTGTGATTTTCCAAGAAATGTACTTTTCATGATAAATGTCTTCAAATGCATTTTATCCAACTTATTTCTCCATACGAGGTAATTGTATATGTTTCTTCATCTATCTAAGCTGGAAAATGAGACATTTAAAATTCATGATTTTTCACTCCGGAGGTAAGGCTATACACTTATGTTTTTTGTGATTTTCCAAGAAAGATACTTTTCATAATAATATATGCCATTTAGCAGACACTTTTATCCAAAGCTATTTACAGTAGTGAATTCATACATTTTCAGTATATGTAGCCCCGGTGGGAATTGAGCCCACAACCTAACCGTTGCCAACGCCATGCTCTACCAACTGAGCCACAGAGAACCACATGATCAATGTCTTGAAATGCATTTTATTCAACATATTTCTTCATAGTAAGTAATTACAGATGTTTCTTCATCTATCTAAGCTGGAAAATCAGAACTTTAAAATTCATGATTTTTCACTCCCGAGGTAAGGCTATACACTTATGTTTTTTGTGATTTTCCAAGAAAGATACTTTTCATAATAATATATGCCATTTAGCAGACACTTTTATCCAAAGCTATTGACAGTAGTGAATTAATACATTTTCAGTATATGTGGCCCCAGTGCGAATTGAACCCACAACATAACCGTTGCCAACGCCATGCTCTACCAACTGAGCCACAGAGAACCACATGATCAATGTCTTGAAATGCATTTTATTCAACATATTTCTTCATAGTAAGTCATTCCAGATGTTCTTCATCTATCTAGGCTGGAAAATCAGAACTTTAAAATTCATGATTTTCACTTCGGAGGTAAGGCTATACACTTATGTTTTTTGTGATTTTCCAAGAAATGTACTTTTCATGATAAATGTCTTCAAATGCATTTTATCCAACTTATTTCTCCATACGAGGTAATTGTATATCTCTCTCTCTAGGTCGTCCTCAGACGAGCCCTCCATCGTCGCTTCCAGTCATCCCGGTTCTCCATACATCTGGCCAGCTCGTTGGTGCTTTGCGCTCCCTGCGTCTTTCTTGAGTACGTCCACATATGTTAATGTGGGACGTCCTCGTGACCGGTGCCCATGCGTGGTTCCCACAGCACCAATTTGCTGGCTGGCAGCTCCTGGTGTCTTTGGCAGTGTCCTGCAAGTCTCATTCTCCTGGCTGCTATTTTATCGCTCACCCTTGGTGTTCCATCATACAGATTCCTGTTGGTAACATGTGTACTCTTGCTGATGTTAAGTACTGCACGCAACATTCTGGTGTAGCACCCGCTTCCAGAGACTTCTGCAGGGTTGGTTTCAGGGTCCAGCATTCACTGCCATATAAGAGAACAGACTCTACCGTTGCGTAGAAGAAGCTGAGTTTGATTTGTCGGGGAGGTTGGAGTTCCATACACTGGCCATGCCATTCAGTGCCCTCCATGCAAGTGCTTTCCTTACTTTAAGATCTTGCTCAGTTGAGTTGACCCATGAGCCCAGGTACTTGAAGTCCTTGACTTCCTTCAGAGCAGTGCCTTCTGTTGTTATTAAAGGTGGATGTTCCGATAAGATGTTATAGGTGATAACCTCGGTTTTCTTGGCATTCAGCCGAAGGCCAACCTTGGCGCACTCTGACTCCACTCTGCTCAAGAGCTCCTGTGCTTGTTCCACGTGGTCGGAGAGCAGGCTGATGTCATCTGTGTAGTCCAGGTCTGTCAGGACTACTGTGGGGTGTCGTCTCGACCTCCTTGGTGTTAGAGTGAGGCCAAGATCCTGCTCTCTGTCCACTGATGGCCTTCCTGAGTGCATAATCCAGGACTATGACGAAGAGGAAGGGGGCTAGGGTGTCTCCTTGCAGTACCCCAGCCAGGATGTCAAACTCCTCACTGTTGCCATCTGGGGTCACCACCTTGGCCCTTGTTCCTGCGTACATGGTCTCTATTGCCCGGAGTAAGTTGGGAGGGACACCGTAGGCCTTAAGGATCTTCATCATCGTGCCTCTGTGTATCGAGTCAAATGCCTTTTTGAAGTCAATGAAGCACAATACAGCAGTCAGGTTGTTCTTCTTCACCTCCTCGATGATTCTCCTCAGGGCCAGGATCTGGGCCACGGTGGTTCTCTCTCCTCTCGAAAGCCATTTTGGTTCTCCCTCAGGTGAGGGTCGATGGCATGCCGTATCCGGTTCAGTATCATCCGGTTGTAAACCTTTGCGGCAATACATGTCAGGCTGATGCCTCGGTAGTTGTCTGGCTTCGAGAGGTCTCCAGCTTTAGGCACCGGGATGATGTTGGAGAGAGACCACATGTCAGGCTGCTTGTTGCTTAGCAGGGCGAGGTTACAGAACTGTAGGATGATGTTGTCGAGACCACAGTTCTTTAAGACCTCTGGGGTATGCCGTCCGGCCCAGCACTTTTGCCCTCTCTCAGCATAGTTTTTGCCCTGGCAAACTCACTGGTCGTGAAGGGACCATCATCGATGTTGAGGTTCTGGAGGAATGATGGTATTTCTTCCTCATCTCCCTCTGCTGTTGTGCCCAGCAGCCTTCGGAAGTGGTTGAACCAGGTCACCACCCTTTCCTCAGGGCTGTGTCCCTCAACCTGTCCCTCCTTGGTCCTCTTCCGTCCTGTCATCTCGTTGATGACCCTCCAGGCCTCCCCATACTGCCTCTCACCTTGAGCTGCCTGGACTCTCTGCACCCTCTCCATCAGTTCCTCCCCTTTGATCTTGTCGTAGGTACTGAAGAGAAGCTGTTTGGCTTCATTCAGTATCCCACGTCTCTCCACAGTAGGCTCACTCACATAGCCAAGCCGTGCTTCCTCCACCCTGCCACGTGCCACTACAATGTCCGGGTGTCTGGACTGCAGGGAGGTTCTGGTTTTGTCCAGCACAGGCACACACAGCCTGGTCGCCTCCTTGTTCGCGACAACGAATCGCCTGTATTCGCTGCTAGGCTCCAGTCCCTCATCCAGCAGCTGAAAGCGACTCCTAACCTCCTCCGTATACCTGGCTTGCAGGCCAGAGTCGGTCGAAAATGCCTTCCAGTCATACCGGATCCTGGGGCTTGGCTTGGGACCCTGAGGCTCAGTCACACCCTCATGGAGACCACGCGGTGATCAGAGCCCACAGAGCTGAACGTGCTGTATGGTTCAGCGTTCAGAATGGAGTTCCTCCACTTTTGCCTTACTAGTATGTAGTCCAATTGACGTAGCATACCTGAGGCTCGGTCTTGGAAGGTCCATCTCTTGCCTGTTCTTTTCCGGAACATGGTGTTTGCCGGCAGTAGCTCGTGTTCCATGAGAAGGGCAGTGAGGTATGCGCCGTTGCGGTTGGTAGAGTCGTGGTATGGGAAGCGTGCGTCCTCTGGTCCGAGCCTTGCGTTGAAGTCACCCAGGATTGCCAGGAAGTTGTGTGCTGGGACATCTCGGACAGCTGTTGCAAGGTCCTCATAGAACTTCTCCACCTCCTCAGGTGGTGCCACGTTGGTGGGTGAGTACACGACTATGACTGTTGTAACTGGGTTGCCTGAGAACTCTGCAATAAGGATCCTATCGGTGTGATGGTAAACCCGACGGAGAGCCTTACGCGCTAGAGAGCCCAGCATTAGCCCTACGCCCCCTGTTGCAGCCTGGGCCTCGTTTCGCCACGCAGATGCAGTGATGAACGTGCTTCTCTCCACTCTGCGGTACACGATCCGGTCATCAGTGTGCACTCTTCTGTGTTCCTGGATTCCCAGGATCTCCACTCCCCTTTCCTCGGCACAGTGTGCTAGTTCCACCAATCTAGCTTCTTCTCTCACTGTACATGCGTTGAAGGTTCCCATTACGAATGGTCTCCAACAGCGCAAGAGTGCATTGGACGGGGTGCTGTGATCGGACTGGACCCTCCCTTGCGGGTTTGGGGTCCAATCGTCATGTTGTCCTCCGGGAGGAGGACCAGCACCACCATCCGCTGCGATGTTCCTGCGGACTCCCGCCGCTGGAAGTATAGGATTTGGGATGACTTTGTTCTTCATGGTTGGCTTTACTATGCTAATTACGGACTGTGGGGCGCAACTCCTCGCAGTCCTGGTTTTAGTTCAGAGTATCCTTCTCCTAGATGGATTGCCTTCCATGGCTATGAGCCCCATCTGCCCATGCTATTTGCCCATAGCTGGGACAGTGGTTGGCAGGCGCCAGGGCGTGTCCACACACCGATGGGCCTGCGCGCCATGCCTCTGGGGCCCACTGTTGCTCCGAGATCCCCCGCAGTATTAGCCTGGGACCTCAAGGTACCCAGTTACCGTGTGTGGCCACGAGGAGGCACTGCAGGAGTCTTGACGGTGGAGCGGCTTTGTACCGGCAGAAGGAGACTTACGCACTCGGCTCCTCTTTTTACCCTCTGCGAGGAGGGCTAGCCGGCGTCAGTAGCTGAAAGCAGAGTAGCAAGCAGAAGCAACATGCACTAACTACAAGCACTACTACCACAGATCTACTGCACTACGCATCACACAGCCCTGCATGCAAGCACGCACACACACATATATGTATATGTTTCTTCATCTATCTAAGCTGGAAAATGAGACATTTAAAATTCATGATTTTTCACTCCGGAGGTAAGGCTATACACTTATGTTTTTGTGATTTTCCAAGAAAGATACTTTTCATAATAATATATGCCATTTAGCAGACACTTTTATCCAAAGCTACTGACAGTAGTGAATTAATACATTTTCAGTATATGTGGCCCAAGTGCGAATTGAACCCACAACATAACCGTTGCCAACGCCATGCTCTACCAACTGAGCCACAGAGAACCACATGATCAATGTCTTCAAATGCATTTTATTCAACATATTTCTTCATAGTAAGTCATTCCAGATGTTTCTTCATCTATCTAGGCTAGAAAATCAGAACTTTAAAATTCATGATTTTTCACTCCGGAGGTAAGGCTATACACTTATGTTTTTGTGATTTTCCAAGAAATGTACTTTTCATGATAAATGTCTTCAAATGCATTTTATCCAACTTATTTCTCCATACAAGGCAATTGTATATGTTTCTTCATCTATCTAAGCTGGAAAATGAGACATTTAAAATTCATGATTTTTCAATCCCGAGGTAAGGCTATACACTTATGTTTTTGTGATTTTCCAAGAAAGATACTTTTCATAATAATATATGCCATTTAGCAGACACTTTTATCCAAAGCTATTGACAGTAGTGAATTAATACATTTTCAGTATATGTGGTCCCAGTGCGAATTGAACCCACAACATAACCGTTGCCAACGCCATGCTCTACCAACTGAGCCACAGAGAACCACATGATCAATGTCTTGAAATGCATTTTATTCAACATATTTCTTCACAGTAAGTCATTCCAGATGTTTCTTCATCTATCTAGGCTGGAAAATCAGAACTTTAAAATTCATGATTTTTCACTTCGGAGGTAAGGCTATATACACTTATGTTTTTGTGATTTTCCAAGAAATGTACTTTTCATGATAAATGTCTTCAAATGCATTTTATCCAACTTATTTCTCCATACGAGGTAATTGTATATGTTTCTTCATCTATCTAAGCTGGAAAATGAGACATTTAAAATTCATGATTTTTCACTCCGGAGGTAAGGCTATACACTTATGTTTTTTGTGATTTTCCAAGAAAGATACTTTTCATAATAATATATGCCATTTAGCAGACACTTTTATCCAAAGCTACTGACAGTAGTGAATTAATACATTTTCAGTATATGTGGCCCCAGTGCGAATGGAACCCACAACATAACCGTTGCCAACGCCATGCTCTACCAACTGAGCCACAGAGAACCACATGATCAATGTCTTGAAATGCATTTTATTCAACATATTTCTTCATAGTAAGTAATTACAGATGTTTCTTCATCTATCTAAGCTGGAAAATCAGAACTTTAAAATTCATGATTTTTCACTTCGGAGGTAAGGCTATACACTTATGTTTTTGTGATTTTCCAAGAAATGTACTTTTCATGATAAATGTCTTCAAATGCGTTTTATCCAACTTATTTCTCCATACGAGGTAATTGTATATGTTTCTTCATCTATCTAAGCTGGAAAATGAGACATTTAAAATTCATGATTTTTCACTCCTGAGGTAAGGCTATACACTTATGTTTTTTGTGATTTTCCAAGAAAGATACTTTTCATAATAATATATGCCATTTAGCAGACACTTTTATCCAAAGCTACTGACAGTAGTGAATTAATACATTTTCAGTATATGTAGCCCCGGTGGGAATTGAACCCACAACCTAACCGTTGCCAACGCCATGCTCTACCAACTGAGCCACAGAGAACCACATGATCAATGCATTTTATTCAACATATTTCTTCATAGTAAGTCATTCCAGATGTTTCTTCATCTATCTAGGCTGGAAAATCAGAACTTTAAAATTCATGATTTTCACTTCGGAGGTAAGGCTATACACTTATGTTTTTTGTGATTTTCCAAGAAATGTACTTTTCATGATAAATGTCTTCAAATGCATTTTATCCAACTTATTTCTCCATACGAGGTAATTGTATATGTTTCTTCATCTATCTAAGCTGGAAAATGAGACATTTAAAATTCATGATTTTTCACTCCGGAGGTAAGGCTATACACTTATGTTTTTGTGATTTTCCAAGAAAGATACTTTTCATAATAATATATGCCATTTAACAGACACTTTTATCCAAAGCTACTGACAGTAGTGAATTCATACATTTTCAGTATATGTAGCCCCAGTGGGAATTGAGCCCACAACCTAACCGTTGCCAACGCCATGCTCTACCAACTGAGCCACAGAGAACCACATGATCAATGCATTTTATTCAACATATTTCTTCATAGTAAGTCATTCCAGATGTTTCTTCATCTATCTAGGCTGGAAAATCAGAACTTTAAAATTCATGATTTTCACTTCGGAGGTAAGGCTATACACTTATGTTTTTTGTGATTTTCCAAGAAATGTACTTTTCATGATAAATGTCTTCAAATGCATTTTATCCAACTTATTTCTCCATACGAGGTAATTGTATATGTTTCTTCATCTATCTAAGCTGGAAAATGAGACATTTAAAATTCATGATTTTTCACTCCGGAGGTAAGGCTATACACTTATGTTTTTTGTGATTTTCCAAGAAAGATACTTTTCATAATAATATATGCCATTTAGCAGACACTTTTATCCAAAGCTACTGACAGTAGTGAATTAATACATTTTCAGTATATGTGGCCCCAGTGGGAATTGAACCCACAACCTAACCGTTGCCAACGCCATGCTCTACCAACTGAGCCACAGAGAACCACATGATCAATGTCTTGAAATGCATTTTATTCAACATATTTCTTCATAGTAAGTCATTCCAGATGTTTCTTCATCTATCTAGGCTGGAAAATCAGAACTTTAAAATTCATGATTTTTCACTATTTTGGTAAGGCTATACACTTATGTTTTTTGTGATTTTCCAAGAAATGTACTTTTCATGATAAATGTCTTCAAATGCATTTTATCCAACTTATTTCTCCATACGAGGCAATTGTATATGTTTCTTCATCTATCTAAGCTGGAAAATGAGACATTTAAAATTCATGATTTTTCACTCCGGAGGTAAGGCTATACACTTATGTTTTTGTGATTTTCCAAGAAAGATACTTTTCATAATAATATATGCCATTTAGCAGACACTTTTATCCAAAGCTACTGACAGTAGTGAATTTATACATTTTCAGTATATGTGGCCCCAGTGGGAATTGAACCCACAACATAACCGTTGCCAACGCCATGCTCTACCAACTGAGCCACAGAGAACCACATGATCAATGCATTTTATTCAACATATTTCTTCATAGTAAGTCATTCCAGATGTTTCTTCATCTATCTAGGCTGGAAAATCAGAACTTTAAAATTCATGATTTTCACTTCGGAGGTAAGGCTATACACTTATGTTTTTTGTGATTTTCCAAGAAATGTACTTTTCATGATAAATGTCTTCAAATGCATTTTATCCAACTTATTTCTCCATACGAGGTAATTGTATATGTTTCTTCATCTATCTAAGCTGGAAAATGAGACATTTAAAATTCATGATTTTCACTCCGAGGTAAGGCTATACACTTATGTTTTTGTGATTTTCCAAGAAAGATACTTTTCTTAATAATATATGCCATTTAGCAGACACTTTTATCCAAAGCTACTGACAGTAGTGAATGCATACATTTTCAGTATATGTGGCCCCAGTGGGAATTGAACCCACAACATAACCGTTGCCAACGCCATGCTCTACCAACTGAGCCACAGAGAACCACATGATCAATGTCTTGAAATGCATTTTATTCAACATATTTCTTCATAGTAAGTCATTCCAGATGTTTCTTCATCTATCTAAGCTGGAAAATCAGAACTTTAAAGTTCATGATTTTCACTTCGGAGGTAAGGCTATAAACTTATGTTTTTTGTGATTTTCCAAGAAAGATACTTTTCATAATAATATATGCCATTTAGCAGACACTTTTATCCAAAGCTACTTACAGTAGTGAATGCATACATTTTGAGTATATGTGGCCCCAGTGGGATTTGAACACACAACCTAACTGTTGCCCACGCCATGCTCTACCAACTGAGCCACAGAGAACCACATGATCAATGCATTTCATTCAACATATTTCTTCATAGTAAGTCATTCCAGATGTCTCTTCATCTATCTAGGCTGGAAAATCAGAACTTTAAAATTCATGATTTTCACTTCGGAGGTAAGGCTATACACTTATGTTTTTTGTGATTTTCCAAGAAATGTACTTTTCATGATAAATGTCTTCAAATGCATTTTATCCAACTTATTTCTCCATACGAGGTAATTGTATATAAGAATACATAATGATGAGAACGGGCCGTTCGGCCCATCTTGGCTCATCATGTCCTAATCTAAAGAACATCTAGTATTACATCTAGCCTGGCCTTGAATAGCCCGAGCGTTTCTGCCTCTACTACCCAACCTGGCAAGCTGTTCCAGGCATTGACAACTCTCTGTGTAAAGAAAAACTTCCTAATATCTGTGCGGAATTTGCCTTTAACTAATTTCCACCTGTGGCCTCTTGTTCTGCTGACCCCACTTATCTTAAAAAATCTTTGGTATTTTACTTGTTAATCCCTTTTAGGAATTTAAAAACCTCAATCAAATCCCCCATAGGTCTGCGTTTGCTAAGTTTAAATAGATTGAGTGCCTTAAGTCTATCATCATAACTTTTACCTTTCATACCAGGTATCAGTTTAGTTGCCCTTCTTTGGACTTTTTCAAGAGCTGCAATATCTTTCTTGTAGTGCGGTGCCCAGAACTGCACACAGTATTCTAAGTGCGGTCTGACAAAGGCGTTATATAACATTAATATAACCTCCTTTGATTTGTACTCAATACTTTTTGCTATGTATCCCAGCATCCTGTTGGCTTTTTCACTGCTGTAGCACACTGCTTTGATGCAGATAGGCTTTGATCCACTACAACTCCTAAATCCTTTTCAAATTGAACACCTACTAACTTTTCTCCTCCCATAAAATACTCCTGTCTAATGTTTTTATTTCCCACATGCATAACTTTACATTTAGCAATATTGAACGTCATCTGCCATGTATCTGCCCATTTTTGGATTTTGTTTAAATCATCTTGGATTACTTTAGTCGATTCCAAACTGTTTGCCAAACCCCCAAGTTTAGTATCATCTGCAAATGTAACTATTTTGCTACTAATGTCCATATCCAGATCATTTATGTAAATAAGGAAGAGCAGAGGTCCCAGCACCGATCCCTGTGGGACACCACTGCCCACAGCACCGAGGTCAGATTCGGCCCCACCTACTGTTACTCTTTGTATTCGCCCTTGCAGCCAATTTTTAACCCACTGTGAAACTACTCCTACAATTCCTACTGATTTCATTTTAGCAATGAGCCTCTCATGTGGTACCTTGTCAAATGCTTTCTGAAAGTCCAAATATATAACATCATAAGCCTGGTTCAGGTCAACACACTTTGTAGCCTCTTCGAAAAAGTCCAGGAGGTTTGTTAGGCATGACCTCCCCTTGAGAAATCCATGCTGGCTCTCCCTTAAAATACTATTATTTTTCAAGAATGATTCCAACTTATCCCTAATAATACATTCCAGCATTTTACATGCGATGCAAGTTAAACTGACAGGCCTATAGTTCCCTGGGTCAGTACGGTCCCCCTTCTTATATATTGGAATTATACTACCCTGTTTCCAGTCATCTGGTATTTCTCCAGTGATTATGGATTGACTGAAAATATCTGTCAATGGTTTATATATAATTTCCCCAAGTTCTTTGAGTACTCTGGGATATACTGTATGCCATCCGGGCCTGCTGCCTTATTTGTCTTAAGTTTTTGTAGTTTTTGTAGTACTTCTACATCCCTTATCTCAAAGTCCTCCAGAACATTCTGTACCTTGTCTATACATTTAGGCATATTTATAACCTCTTCTCTAGTAAAGCTCTCCACAAAGTAACTGTTTAGTGTGTTTGCAATGTCCTTATTATTATAAACCAAAGTTCCTTCCTTATTCTTAACCCCTGAGGTCGGCTGGATCGGGCGCCGATCCAAGCAGCAATACAAGTATATTACTATTTCTAACTTCGCGATATTTTATCATACACACGCGGCAAAAACATTGACAGAAACCTTAGAATCGCGACTTTACGATTTGAGCACTGGCAAATCAAATGGGATTTTTAAAATTAGCTTAATTAGACCAAAAGTAAACCTTGCTTTTTACTCTGTTTTTTACCTTTTAGTAACGCCCCCTTCTATTGACATGTTAACGAGGTGCTAATTTCGGGAGGTGGTCGGGCCATGTGTGAAAACGCCGGCATAAACAACACAAACTGAAGAGGACAGTCTATGCTGATATTTATTTTATTTCGCTTGTTTTCAAATACTCAGAAAATATATATAAATTCCGCCTTGTGACTACATATTCCGCATGTCGCAATGTAACAAATTGCAATAGGCACAGAAAATACTTTTCAAACAGCCTAAAATGTTATAAAATATATCGTATGTCTGTGTTTACGCTTGCAATCTGCCAGCAACAGTATATTCACGAGTATATTTTCAAATACTCGTGAAAATATATGAATTCCGCGCCTTGTGACTACATATTCCGCATGTCG
>JAINUG010000163.1:1957500-2357989 GCA_029706075.1 Aldrovandia affinis | reverse complement strand
CGAGCCGGATTTGAACCAGCAACCTAAGGATAACCACGTTAACAACTACAGTCCTCCGCTCTACCACCTGAGCTATCGAAGGCACTTTTCACAGCTTTAAAATTGTGCCATTTTCTAGAAGGACATCTGTACTAACGTACATCCTCAGTGCTTGCAAGGTCACCTTCATCATGCCCTTCCAGCCATCTGGGAATATTCTGTGACTCTGTAGATTCAATTACTTTAACACAAACAAACATCAGGCCAGCACTGTCTTGAGCCTGTTGGAAAAGATAAGTGTTAAAATCTTGCAATCACAATTTAAAAGTCTTAAAGGCCTAAATTTAGTCAGCACCGAAGGGTCCCCACGCTTCTTGTAGACAAGAGCAATAATCCCCCTAGCATGGAGGGGCTCAGCTCCCCAAACCTCTCTATGCTCTTTAAGAGATCCAACAATATTGGCCCTAACAACTCCCCAAATGTCCTATACAATTCTACAGGTAATCCATCCAAGCCCGGAGTCTTCCTGGCCGCCATCTCATCCAACAAAGAAAACGAGGCATGTTGTGTGGAAATTTGTGATGACTAGGGAGGCCATATAGAAAGGAGTGCAAGCAGCTGGGAAATAAGGATGGCTCATTGGTCTAGGGGAGGGGTCACTAACAGGCGGACCGCGGTCCGGGTCCGGACCCAGAAGCCGTCCTATCCGGACCGCGTCCAAAAACCGATAAATTATTGAGAATTACTACATTTTGACGGAGCATTTCAATTTTAACCGGCGCAGCTTTTCTAGCATTTACGGCACTGGTTTATCATTGCACCAGGCGCAAAATTCCGAGGGGCGCAAAATTTAAGAAAACGTAAAAAAAAAAAAACATTTTTTGCACCACGGATGTGGTTCTCGCGCAGCTTCTTTTTTTTTTTTTTCGCGTAGCACCCCCCGTCGTCGACAGAAAATGGGCCGCCGTTACGTGCCTCGCACCACCGGACCTTTATCTAACTGGACCTCTTTGAATTTTACTTGAAGACCCCTGGTCTAGGGGTATGATTCTCCTTTAGGGTGCGATAGGTCCTGGGTTCAAAATTAAACTTAAGCTTTTTTGTCAGTGCCTGGCTGATTTTGTTTTCCTCTCATCTCTGACAAATGTGGGCAGCAATCTGAAGTGCGTGCTGTAAATTCAGTCCAGTGGTTGACATTAACTTCGGACAAGTGGCTCAGATATTTTACTTGTCCGATAGCTAAACTTACTTGTCCAAAACTGAAAATAAAGGCCTATTAAAAAATAAATAAAACCGACAGAGATTTGGACAATTATGATTTAATAACTTAAAGAACATACAATCATAGGAATACTACTTAAAAGAAAACTACAGTCGACGTCCCCCCATATATTACCAGGGGTGTCAAACTCATTCCATCGAGGGCCGAGTGTGTGCAGGTTTCTGTTGCAACCAATGCATTACACCAGGTGATTTCAATTAGGTTCCCTCCTTAGTTGAAGAAGTGAGCTAATTTGTGAAATCACCTGGTGTAGTGCATTGGTTGCAACAAAACCTGCATACACTCGGCCCTCGATGGAATGAGTTTGACACCTGTGTATTAGACGATGCCTAATATAACGCAGGCTTTCTCGTTGAGAGACTTGACGCAATGATGTGGCAAAGTCGGATTGATGATAATTGTTATCCAATGTTATAACTTACACACAACGAGAACCAGTTTTACATGTTATGTTACTGCTTCAAATAAGTCATGATGTTAGCAGCTAGCTAGCTACCACTCTAGCACAGCTAATATGAATGTCTCAAGTCTAGCTGCAACTAGCATCTCTGACTGTTGCAGCAGAGCTGCACACAATGTCCATTGAAAATTCGTGAAAATAAGGTTTCGCTCAAACTCGTTGACCAAATTCAAGACCACGTACTTGTGTGTTGTATTTTTATTTCAACCATTTTAAGTTATGAAGTCAAAATACTCACCAGAATTTGATTATTAATCCACTTTTATGTCACGGGCGTTTTCAATCTCACCATCTTCACACAGGAGGTAAATTAGCTAACTTTTTAACGTCACTTACGTGTCTGCAATGTCAGGCGAATTGCGGCAGGTTAAGCAGTAGGCTACATCATCTCTTCTCCCCCTTGCTCTGTATACCGGAGGACCGGGAAATGATCTGTCCATGCTGGAACAAATGTCCTGATTCGTTTTGCCTCGTACACCAATTTGGAGGCAGCCGCAAGTTGCGCTTCCCTGGGCCTTTCTTAGGTTTCGGAGCCTTTAGGAACATCGTCTCTTCATGGGTGACTGCGCTCTCGACGATATCCAGTCAGTCAGTCAGTGAGCGTCAGTGATTCACCACAATTTGGAACGCCGCGCGCCGGTCAAACCTTTCTACCAATCGCTGCAGCCGTAATATTGACGTAATACAGAGATTGAGAGTTTCCAGTGCGATACTGCGAGACAGGCACTTTCTGATCAGATGGAATAACGTTACTATTAGTTTGGGGGAATTTTATTTGTTTTACTTGTCCCGGACAATCAGACAAGCCCTGTCAAGCCCTGCAGTCCAAATCAGGCGGTTTGTTCTGCGGTTTGTTCTGTGCACGTGATGACTTCTTGAATTTAACACCTTAATTTGAAAAACTGGCAGCAGAGTGATTCGAACCCTCGCCCCCAAAGAGACCGGATCCTAAATCCAGCGCCTCCTTTTCTTTTAGGCATTCTTGGAATGAACAACTCTGGCTGCACTACTAATACAGCCACATTCTAAGAGAAAAGGAACTCAATTAAGCTGAACTCAGTTGTGTCATGTCCCATGTACTTTCAACATGTATTGTAACATTTATATAAATCACTGTAAGATTAATGGTGTATAGATGTCTGAAGAATATTTAGCCACATCCACTGTTAGTAGGGAAGATTGAAGACATCCAGGCAGCTTTGAAGTCTGTTTTATAAAGCCTTGATGTACCTCTCATTTCAGTGGGAAAAGTGATAAACATCATTAATGTGCCTATTCCTTTTACATTCTGGGTCATTTTTCTGGCCGGACAAAACTGTTATATTCTGAGTATCTGTTCTGTTGTTTTTGTACTTTGTTTATCTTTCTTCGAGTCATGTTTCGTTCACGTCTGTTATTGTTCCTGATCCACTCCTTGTCTTGTCATTCACTTCGAGTTTACATTTCGAGTTTCAATCTTCGCTTATTTTCTCGTTTCTTCCTTCCTACTTTTCTTGATCGCACCTTATATATAGTTAGGTGTGTACAGTACTAACTAACTAATCTACTAACGTTAGGGATTTAGATTAGGTTACTAACACTACTAATCACTAATTATCTCACGCTTCCTACTACCGGCATTTCTCTCTCTCATTATCCTATCCTGTTAGTTTTCCGTTCTCTCTCATACGCACGCAACGTTTCTCCTTGCGTACCTCCCCTTTTACTATGCACGTGTCTGCCTGTTCTCCCAGGTCGTTTTTTATTGTCTATATGTTTGTATGGTTCAGTGTCCGTGTCTTACGTTTCCCTTTGTTATGTAATTATCTCTTCCCTGTGTTCCAGCCTCTCTCTCCTCGTTGTCTCACCTGATTTCTATTATGTCTCCCTGTATATATGTTCAGTGTTTTCATTTCCCCTGTCAGCACGTTGATTCTATTTCCCTGAGCCTACCTTTCCGAAGCCAGAGTTATTAGCATTTTCCGAGATTACCCTTTGATTACGACCCCGAGCCTGCCCAGTGATTTTGTCCTTTTGCCCTTCTGATTCCTGAGCTCATCGACCTTTGACTGCCCTATTACTACTTCTCTCTGCCTCACGATTTTGTACCTCTGATTCCCTGATTCTTGGTTTGACCCCTGCCTGTTAATAAACAACTCTTTTTGCCTAATCCCTGATCTGCGTCTGGGTCCTTACATGGTCGTCACAGGACGTACTGACCAAGATGGACCCAGCAGATCCAGACCAGCTCCGTCCCTCCGAGCAGCAAGGTGCCATGCTCGGAGCGCACCAGGACCATCTGGAGCGTGTGACTGAACACCTGCAGTCTCTCACCCCGGTTTGGCTGAGCTTACCCTCACGCTGCGAGCTCCGGGTCATTAACCCCGCACCCCAGCATGCCGCGGCGCCACTTCAACCCGAGCCTTCCTCCGCGCCGGTGCGCAACCACGCCTGCCTCCTCCTGAGAGATACGCAGGTGAACCGGGAGGTTGTCGTGCGTTCCTGACGAGTGCCAGTTGATCTTCCAACTGCAGCCATCCACGTTTCCCAGCGAATTATCCCGGTCGCCCTACGTCATCACCCAACTGACTGGTCGTGCCAAGTCCTGGGCTACCACCGCGTGGGAGGGCTCTCTTCCCTGCTGTCAGAGCTTTGACCGGTTTTCCGAGGAGATGAGGAGGGTCTTCGACCGGTCTAAGCAGGGTCATGACGCGGCTCGAGAGATGCTCTACCTACGCCAGGAGGGAGGGTCGGTGTCGGGATTACGCCATTCGTTTCCAGACCTTGGCTAACGCCTGTGGCTGGGAAGGAAGGCGCTGTACGACGCCTTCATCTGTGGACTCTCCGAACATCTTAAGGACGAGATCCTGACTCGTGACCTGCCAGAGTCCTTCGATGACCTTATCAGCCTTGCCATCCGCGTGGACTCCCGGCTTCAGGAGCGTCGTCGCTGGCGTAGTTCCGGGAGGTTTTCCCGTCTGGGAGGACCGGGGTCAGGTCACCGATCGGTGCCTACAACCACCCTAGGGCAGCTCCATCTACTACCCGGAGCCTGAACCCATGCAGCTGGATCGGACCCGCCTTTCTCGTCAGGAGCGTGACCGCAGGATGGCCAACCGATCCTGTCTCTACTGCGGTGAGTCTGGGCACTTCATTTCCAGCTGCCTACTAAAGAGCCAACGCCCACTAGTTAAGCGAGGAGCACTAGTGGGTGTCATCCCTGTTGAGCGATCCTCTAAGCAACGGACCTGCCTGCCGGTGACGATCGAGTGGGAGGGTCAGAGGCGAGAGACCACCGCGCTCATTGACTCGGGTGCTGAGGAGAGTTTCCTGGATGCTGGTGTGGTCGCGAAGTGGGGGATTCCAGTTTCCAGGCTGTCACACCCCCTTATTGCCAACACACTCAACGGTCAGAGACTGGCCCAAGTTACCCAGATCAGTTCCCCTCTTACGTTGCGTACCTCCGGCAACCACCAGGAGAAGATAAGGTTGCACATTATTGACTCCCCTCACTCACCTATTGTCCTTGGCCACCCGTGGCTGGTGAAGCATAATCCGTCCGTGGAATGGAGCAGTCACAGGATTGTGGGTTGGAGCCCACAATGCCTTTCCGAATGCCTGCAGCAAGCCCATTCATCTGTTCCGAGTCCCCTGTCTTCTGTCCCGAGTCCCCTTTCTTCCGAGATGAGTCTTGACCTGTCGGGCTTTCCTTCCGAGTACCTGGACCAAGGAGGTCTTCTCCAAGTCCCGAGCCACCTGCCTGCCCCCCACCCCCTATGATTGCGCCATTGAGCTTCCTGTCTGGCGCTACCCCTCCTAGGGGCGTCTTTTTCCTTGTCCCGTCCCGAGACGGAGGCCATGAACACTTACCTTCAGGAGTCCTGACCGCTGGCCTCATTCGCCATCCTCATCACCCGCTGGAGCGGGTTCTTCTTCGTGGGGAAGAAGGACGGTTCTCTTCGCCCCTGTATTGATTACCGTTCGCTCCAACGACATCACCGTCAAGAATCGCTACCCTCTCCCCCTCACGCGTCCGCATTTGAACAACTTCCGGGAGCTACCGTCTTCACGGTTGGACTTGCGCAACGCCTTTACCACTCTGGTGCGATTCGTGAGGGGGATGAGTGGAAGACGGCGTTCAACACTGACAGGTCACTGGGAGTACCTGGTAATGCCTTTGGGTTAACCAATGCCCCTGCCGTCTTCCAGGCATTGATCAACGATGTCCTCAGGGATTTCATTAATCAGTTTTGTTTTGTCTACCTGGACGATATCCTTATTTTTTTCCAAGAGTATGGAGGAACATGTCACCCAGGTCCGCAGAGTTCTACAGCGTCTCACTTGAGAACAGGCTTTATGTGAAGCCAGAGAAATGTGACTTCCATTGTCACACCACCACCTTCCTGGGCTTCGTCATCTCGGCGGGGAGCATCCAAATGGATCCTCGCAAGATCAAGGCTGTCTTGGACTGGCCCCAGCCAGAGTCCCGGAAGGAGTTACAGCGCTTTCTGGGATTTGCCAATTTCTACAGAAGGTTCATCAGGAACTACAGTACCATTGCTGCTCCACTCACCGCCCTCACCTCCATCAAGATCCGGTTTCACTGGAATCTCTCGCTGAACTAGCCTTCCGGTCACTCAAACAACGCCACTTCAGACCCCATTCTCATTCACCCTGATCCCACCGCCCAGTTTATCGCCGAGGTCGACGCTTCCAACATTGGGGCAGGTGCCATCCTTTCCCAACGCTCCGCCAAGGACAAGAAGGTTCATCCTCGCCTTCTATTCCCATCGCCTCAGCCCTACGGAGCAGAACTACGACATTGGCAACAGGGAACTGCTCGCAGTCAAGCTCGGGCTGGAGGAGTGGGAGGCACTGGCTGGAGGGGGCTGAAGTTCCTTTTCTGGTCTGGACAGACCACAAGAACCTGGAGTACCTGCAGACTGCCAAGAGACTCAATTCCCGCCAGGCTCGTTGGTCTCTCTTCTTTTCGAGATTCAATTTTGTTCTCTCCTATCGACCTGGATCCAAGAATACCAAAACCTGATGCCCTTTCTCGCCGTTTCGAACCCATATCCAGGGTTTCCATTCCGACACCATCCTGCCTCAATGCTCCATCAACAGCGGCGTTCAACTTCGCATTGAGGCAACAGTGCGCTCTGCCTTGGAGGGTGAGGCCGCCCCAGTCGCTGTCCCTCGAACCGCCTCTTTCGTGCCCAGTTCTGTCCGATCCCAGGTGCTTCAGTGGGGTCACTCCTCCCGCTTGTCATGTCACCCTGGCATAAACAGGACTATGTCTTTTATCCAGAGACGTTTTTGGTGGCCTGCCATGGTCCAGGACGTTAGGAGTTTTATTTCTGCCTGCTCTGTCTGTGCCTGTGAATAAGGTTTCCCATCAGCATCCCTCTGGTTTATTACAGCCCCTACCCATCCTCTCACCGCCTTTGGTCCCACATAGCTCTTGATTTTATTACGGGTTTACCCCTCCTCCAACAGCAACACCACCATTATGACTGTTATTGATCGTTTTTCCAAGGCTGTTCATTTTGTCCCCTTACCCAAGCTTCCCCGCCAAGGAGACTGCCACACCCTCATTATCCAACACGCTGCTTACATGGCATCCCCTGTAACATTGTTTCCGACAGGTCCCCGCAGTTTATCGCCAGGTTTTGGAAGGCTTTTGTTTACTCCTTGGTTCGTCAGTCAGTCTTTCCTCAGGTTTCCATCCCCAATCTAATGGCCAGACAGAGCGGGCTAATTCAGGTTATTGAAACCGTTCTCTGATGCTTGTGCTCCCGGAACCCTTCCTCTGAGCCAACATCTTCCTGGGCAGAGTATGCCATCAACTCCCCAAACCTCTTCCTCATCCTGCATGTCCCCTTTGAATGCTGCCTTGGTTACCAACCACCACATTATTCCCCTAGCCAGGAGAGGGAGGTGGGTGTCCCCTCTGCCGAGGCGGTTCATCCGTGAGATGCCGACATTATGAACCTCACACGCCGCAACCTCCTCCGAGCCAGCGCCCGCATGAAGGAGACGGCGACAAGGGACGCTCCAAAGGCTCCCCGTTACCGGGTTGGGCAGCGGGTCTGGTTGACCACCAGGACATTCCTCAGAATGGACCACCGCAACCTTCGCACCGTTTTATTGGCCCCTTCCCCATTTCCAGAATTATCAGTCCCACTGCCCGTTGTTTTGAAGTTACCCCACACCATGCGTCGTATTCACCCCACCTTCCATGTTTCCCAAGCCCCTTGTAACCCACCCTTTGTGTCCCGCCTGAGCCACCCCCACCCCGCCTTATTGATGGTGGAGATGCCTACACGGTCCGTAAGATCTTGGACGTCGCAGAGGGCTGGGTCACGCCAATACCTGGTGGACTGGGAGGCGATGGTCCCCGAGGAACGATATCTGGGGTCCCATCCGGTTCATATTGGACAAAACCCTTATCAGAGACTTTGAGTGTTCCTGAGCTGTCTAATATTTTTGCCATGTGTTTGACCCTGCCTGTCTGAGATTCTGCCATGTGTTTTGACCCTGCCTGTCTGAGATTCTGCCCGTGCCTTTACTCCTGCCTGTCTGAGATTCTTCTGCCATGTGTTTGACCCTGCCTGTTCTGAGATCCCGCCACGTGCTTTGCCCCGTTCTGCCTGGCTTTCCCTCGTCTTGTTTGTTCATGTGTTTTTGTGTCCCTCCTGTTTAAACGCCAAGAGGCGTTTCTTAGGGGTCCTGTTATATTCTGAGTATCTGTTCTGTTGTTTTTGTATTTGTTTATCTTTCTTCGAGTCATGTTTCGCTCACGCCTGTTATTGTTCCTGATCCACCTTGTCTTGTCATTCACTTCGGAGTTTACATTTCGGGATTTCAATCTTCGCTTTTTTTCGCTTTCTTCCTTCCTACTTTCTTGATCGCACCTTGTATATTATTAGTTAGGTGTGTACAGTACTAACTAACTAATCTACTAACGTTAGGATTTAGATTAGTTACTAACACTACTAATCACTAATTATCTCACGCCCTACTAGGCATTTCTCTCTCTCATTATCCTATCCTGCTTAGTTTCCGTTCTCTCTCATACCACGCACGTTTCTCTGCACGTGCCCTTTACTATGCACGTGTCTGCCTGTTCTCCCAGGTCGTTTATTGTCTATATGTTTGTATGGTTCAGTGTCCGTGTCTTCGTTTCCCTCTTGTTATGTAATTATCTCTTCCCTGTGTTCCAGCCTCTCTCCTCGTTGTCTCACCTGATTTCTATTATGTCTCCCTGTATATATGTTCAGTGTTTTCATTTCCCCTTGTCAGTACGTTTTGATTCTATTTCCTGAGCCTACCTTTCCGAAGCCAGAGTTATTAGCATTTTTCCGAGATTACCCTTTGATTCACGACCCGAGCCTGCCCAGTGATTTTGTCCTTTTGCCCTTCTGATTCCTGAGTATCGACCTTTTGACTGCCCTCACACTACTTCTCTCTGCCTCACGATTTTGTACCTCTGATTCCCTGATTCTTGGTTTTGACCCCTGCCTGTTAATAAACAACTCTTTGCCTAATCCCTGATCTGGCGTCTGGGTCCTTACGCGATCGTCACAGGGACGTACACCAAGATGGACCCAGCAGATCCATTCAGCTCGCGCGCCCTCGAGCAGCAAGGTGCATGCTCGAGCGCACCAGGACCATCTGGAGCGTGTGACTGAACACCTGCAGTCTCTCACCTCCGGTTTGGCTGAGCTTTTACCCTCACGCTGCGAGCTGAGCCTCATTAACCCTGCACCCCAGCATGCCGCGGCGCCTACTTCAACCCGAGCCTTCCGCGCCGGTGTGCGCGAACCACGCCTGCCTCCTCCTGAGATACGAGGGTGAACCGGAGGTTGTCGTGCGTTCTGACGCGCCAGTACCAGTTGATCTTCCAACTGCAGCCATCCACGCTTCCCAGCCGAATTATCCCGGTCGCCCTCGTCATCACCCAACTGACTGGTCGTGCCAAGTCCTGGGCTACCACCACGTGGGAGTGGGAGGCTCTCTTCCTGCTGGTAAGAGCTTTGACCGGTTTTCCGAGGAGAGGAGGAGGGTCTTCGACCGGTCTAAAACGCAGGGTCATGACGCTGGCTCGAGAGATGCTCTACCTACGCCAGGAGGGGAGGGTCGGTGTCGGATTACGCCATTCGCTTTCCAGACCTTGGCTAACGCCTGTGGCTGGGGCTGGAAGGCGCTGTACGCCATCTGTGGACTCTCCGAACATCTTAAGGACGAGATCCTGACTCGTGACCTGCCAGAGTCCTTCGATGACCTTATCAGCCTTGCCATCAGCGTGGACTCCCGGCTTCAGGAGCGCTGCCGCTGGCGTAGTTCCGGAGGTTTTCCGGGTCTGGGAGGGACCCCGGGTCAGCCACCGATCGGTGCCTACAACCACCCTAGGGCAGCTCCATCTACTACCCGGAGCCTGAACCCATGCAGCTGGATCGGACCCGCCTTTCTCGTCAGGAGCGTGACCGCAGGATGGCCAACCGATCCTGTCTCTACTGCGGTGAGTCTGGGCACTTCATTTCCAGCTGCCTACTAAGAGCCAACGCCCACTAGTTAAGCGAGGAGCACTAGTGGGTGTCATCCTGTTGAGCGATCCTCTAAGCAACGGACCTGCCTGCCGGTGACGATCGAGTGGGGGGTCAGAGGCGAGAGACCACCGCGCTCATTGACTCGGTGCTGAGGAGAGTTTCCTGGATGCTGGTGTGGTCGCGAAGTGGGATTCAGTTTCAGGCTGTCACACCCTTATTGCCAACACACTCAACGGTCAGAGACTGGCCCAAGTTACCCAGATCAGTTCCCCTCTTACGTTGCGTACCTCGCAACCACCAGGAGAAGATAAGGTTGCACATTATTGACTCCCCTCACTCACCTATTGTCCTTGGCCACCCGTGGCTGGTGAAGCATAATCCGTCCGTGGAATGGAGCAGTCACAGGATTGTGGGTTGGAGCCCACAATGCCTTTCCGAATGCCTGCAGCAAGCCCATTCATCTGTTCCGAGTCCCCTGTCTTCTGTCCCGAGTCCCCTTTCTTCCGAGATGAGTCTTGACCTGTCGGGCTTTCCTTCCGAGTACCTGGACCTCAAGGAGGTCTTCTCCAAGTCCCGAGCCACCTGCCTGCCCCCCCACCGTCCCTATGATTGCGCCATTGAGCTCCTGTCTGGCGCTACCCCTCCTAGGGGGCGTCTTTTCTCCTTGTCCCGTCCCGAGACGGAGGCCATGAACACTTACCTTCAGGAGTCCTTGACCGCTGGCCTCATTCGGCCATCCTCATCACCCGCTGGAGGAGCGGGTTCTTCTTCGTGGGGAAGAAGGACGGTTCTCTTCGTCCCTGTATTGATTACCGTTCGCTCCAACGAGACATCACCGTCAGAATCGCTACCCTCTCCCCTCATGACGTCCGCATTTGAACAACTTCAGGGAGCTACCGTCTTCACGAAGTTGGACCTGCGCAACGCCTACCACCTGGTGCGCATTCGTGAGGGGGATGAGTGGAAGACGGGCGTTCAACACTCCGACAGGTCACTGGGAGTACCTGGTAATGCCTTTTGGGTTAACCAATGCCCCTGCCGTTTTCAGGCATTGATCAACGATGTCCTCAGGGATTTCATTAATCAGTTTTGTTTTGTCTACCTGGACGATATCCTTATTTTTTCAAGAGTATGGAGGAACATGTCACCCAGGTCCGCAGAGTTCTACAGCGTCTCTTGAGAACAGGCTTTATGTGAAGCCAGAGAAATGTGACTTCCATTGTCACACCACCACCTTCCTGGGCTTCGTCATCTCGGCGGGAGCATCCAAATGGATCTCGCAAGATCAAGGCTGTCTTGGACTGGCCCCAGCCAGAGTCCCGGAAGGAGTTACAGCGCTTTCTGGGATTTGCCAATTTCTACAGAAGGTTCATCAGGAACTACAGTACCATTGCTGCTCCACTCACCGCCCTCACCTCCATCAAGATCCGGTTTCACTGGAATCCTCAAGCTGAACTAGCCTTCCGGTCACTCAAACAACGCTTCACTTCAGACCCCATTCTCATTCACCCTGATCCCACCGCCCAGTTTATCGTCGAGGTCGACGCTTCCAACATTGGGGCAGGTGCCATCCTTTCCCAACGCTCCGCCAAGGACAGAAGGTTCATCCCTGCGCCTTCTATTCCCATCGCCTCAGCCCTACGGAGCAGAACTACGACATTGGCAACAGGGAACTGCTCGCAGTCAAGCTCGCCTTGGAGGAGTGGAGGCACTGGCTGGAGGGGGCTGAAGTTCCTTTTTCTGTCTGGACAGACCACAAGAACCTGGAGTACCTGCAGACTGCCAAGAGACTCAATTCCCGCCAGGCTCGTTGGTCTCTCTTCTTTTCGAGATTCAATTTTGTTCTCTCCTATCGACCTGGATCCAAGAATACCAAACCTGATGCCCTTTCTCGCCGTTTCGAACCCATATCCAGGGTTTCCATTCCGGACACCATCCTGCCTCAATGCTCCATCAACAGCGTTCAACCGCATTGAGGCAACAGTGCGCTCTGCCTTGGAGGGTGAGGCCGGCCCCAGTCGCTGTCCCTCGAACCGCCTCTTCGTGCCCAGTTCTGTCCGATCCCAGGTGCTTCAGTGGGGTCACTCCTCCCGCTTGTCATGTCACCCTGGCATAAACAGGACTATGTCTTTTATCCAGAGACGTTTTGGTGGCCTGCCATGGTCCAGGACGTTAGGAGTTTTATTTCTGCCTGCTCTGTCTGTGCCCAGAATAAGGTTTCCCATCAGCATCCCTCTGGTTTGTTACAGCCCCTACCCATCCCTCACCGCCCTTGGTCCCACATAGCTCTTGATTTTATTACGGGTTTACCCTCCTCCAACAACAACACCACCATTATGACTGTTATTGATCGTTTTCCAAGGCTGTTCATTTTTGTCCCCTTACCCAAGCTTCCCTCCGCCAAGGAGACTGCCACCCTCATTATCCAACACGTTTTTCGTTTACATGGCATCCCCAGTAACATTGTTTCCGACAGAGGTCCCAGTTTATCGCCAGGTTTTGGAAGGCTTTTTGTTTACTCCTTGGTTCGTCAGTCAGTCTTTCCTCAGGTTTCCATCCCCAATCTAATGGCCAGACAGAGCGGGCTAATCAGGTTATTGAAACCGTTCTGCGATGCTTGTGCTCCCGGAACCCTTCCTCTTGGAGCCAACATCTTCCCTGGGCAGAGTATGCCATCAACTCCCAAACCTCTTCCTCATCCCATTATGTCCCCCTTTGAATGCTGCCTTGGTTACCAACCACCATTATTCCTAGCCAGGAGAGGGAGGTGGGTGTCCCCCTCTGCCGAGGCGTTCATCCGTAGATGCCGACGTACCTGGAACCTCACACGCCGCAACCTCCTCCCGAGCCAGCGCCCGCATGAAGGGAGACGGCGGACAAGGGACGCTCAAAGCTCTCCCGTTACCGGGTTGGGCAGCGGGTCTGGTTGACCACCAGGGACATTCCCCTCAGAATGGACCACCGCAAACTCGCACCCGTTTTATTGGCCCCTTCCCCATTTCCAGAATTATCAGTCCCACTGCCGTTGTTTTGAAGTTACCCCACACCATGCGTCGTATTCACCCCACCTTCCATGTTTCCCGCCTCAAGCCCCTTGTAACCCACCCTTTGTGTCCCGCCCCTGAGCCACCCCCACCCCCCGCCTTATTGATGGTGGAGATGCCTACACGGTCCGTAAGATCTTGGACGTTCGCCGCAGGGGCCGTGGTCGCCAATACCTGGTGGACTGGGAGGGCTACGGTCCCGAGGAACGTATCTGGGTCCCATCCCGGTTCATATTGGACAAAACCCTTATCAGAGACTTTGAGTGTTCCCGAGCTGTCTAATATTTTGCCATGTGTTTGACCCTGCCTGTCTGAGATTCTGCCATGTGTTTTGACCCTGCCTGTCTGAGATTCTGCCCATGCCTTTACCCTGCCTGTCTGAGATTCTGCCATGTGTTTTGACCCTGCCTGTTCTGAGATCCCGCCACGTGCTTTGCCCCCGTTCTGCCTGGCTTTCCCTGCGTCTTGTTTGTTCATGTGTTTTTGTGTCCCTCCTGTTTAAAACGCCAAGAGGCGTTTCTTAGGGGGGGGGTCCTGTTATATTCTGAGTATCTGTTCTGTTGTTTTTGTACTTTGTTTATCTTTCTTCGAGTCATGTTTCGTTCACGTCTGTTATTGTTCCTGATCCACTCCTTGTCTTGTCATTCACTTCGGAGTTTACATTTCGGGATTTCAATCTTCGCTTATTTTCTCGTTTCTTCCTTCCTACTTTCTTGATCGCACCTTGTATATATTAGTTAGGTGTGTACAGTACTAACTAACTAATCTACTAACGTTAGGGATTTAGATTAGGTTACTAACACTACTAATCACTAATTATCTCACGCTTCCTACTACCGGCATTTCTCTCTCTCATTATCCTATCCCTGCTTAGTTTTCCGTTCTCTCCTCATACGCACGCAACGTTTCTCCTTGCGTACCTCCCCTTTTACTATGCACGTGTCTGCCTGTTCTCCCAGGTCGTTTATTGTCTATATGTTTGTATGGTTCAGTGTCCGTGTCTTACGTTTCCCTCTTGTTATGTAATTATCTCTTCCCTGTGTTCCAGCCTCTCTCTCCTCGTTGTCTCACCTGATTTCTATTATGTCTCCCTGTATATATGTTCAGTGTTTTCATTTCCCCTTGTCAGTACGTTGATTCTATTTCCCTGAGCCTACCTTTCCGAAGCCAGAGTTATTAGCATTTTCCGAGATTACCCTTTGATTACGACCCCGAGCCTGCCCAGTGATTTTGTCCTTTTGCCCTTCTGATTCCTGAGTATCGACCTTTTGACTGCCCTATTACTACTTCTCTCTGCCTCACGATTTTGTACCTCTGATTCCCTGATTCTTGGTTTTGACCCCTGCCTGTTAATAAACAACTCTTTTGCCTAATCCCTGATCTGCGTCTGGGTCCTTACCGCGGTCGTCACACAAACACCCAACCCCATGCAATTAATATTAATACAATAAAGGTAAAACTGTCTGTAATTAAAGCCCTAAATTGTACTTAAGAGTGCCCACTATTCTCAACTGTCTCAACTGTAAGCACCATTAATAAGCCTGATCACCTTGAATTCTGGTTCATTTCGACAGCTTATTTTGTAAAACTGGCAGAAGGTGGATACAATCGAATGCCTGTAAAGAGATCAGAGCCTTTATCCAGAGCCTTTGACTCATCAGCCATTCATGCATTCTTATGCATCCTTTGGAATGAACAATTCCAGTGGCATAACTAGTAGAGCCATATTCAAAGAGAAAAGAAACTCAGTTAAGTTTGATCTGATAGTGAGTGTCATGTCCCGGGTAGTTTAAACATGTATATTAACATTTATATACATCTGTATAAGATTTATGGTTTGTAGATGTCTGAACAGTCCTTAGCCATGAAGATTGAAGACATCCAGGCAGCTTTGTAATCTGCTTTACAAAGCCCTGATGGACCTCTCATTTCAGTGAAAACATTTCTGAGCACCATTAGTGTCAACTATCGCTTTTTTTATTACTCCTTTAGTAACCGGGTGACTTACCTTAATGTTATAACATTCCGAAATAAGCAACAAGTAGGCTCTTACAACTGTTCAACTGTTCCATAGTTGGATCTTAAACAAACGTGTCCAAGTTAAACTCGATTTTTACAATTTTGGACAATTCACAAAAAGTCAAAACGAAGCACCTGTGATCCGAAAAACCGCAACACGACTCCGCGTGCAAATCAAAACGGGCGTTTTCTTCTGCAGACTGCTTCCACTACTCTACGCTTCCCTAAGTATCAAAAAGTACTCAAAAGGAATAATTAGAGAAAAGTAAGGTCAAAACTTTTACAAAAACTGTTTTCCACAAAGGTAAAAATGTGCAGCTGACTGGCATGGAGTTTTTTATTAAGAAGAAGAAGAAAAAAACAGCCCCACACAATGTAGCTGCACTCCTTATATTCTCCAGACAGAGGCGTGGCCAGACTAGGTCGAGGAGAGTGAAAACAGTCCAATCACAGACAGCTTGATCACACATTCCCAGGGTGGCATCAATTGGCAATCAAGCACCTGCCGTTTTAACAATCTCTCAGGGGTCAAGTTTTGGCCAACCGTAACATAATCGAGCGTTGGAGGTGTTGCTCACAAGGGGGACTAACAATGACGAGGTGCAGCGCTCAGCCCTGGCCCTCCTAAACGGCCTCTCACAAGCTTCCACCAACACCAGTCACGAATTACCCAAAATTGAGGAGTCGGCCTCCAGGTTGGGGCCAGCAAGCGGGTCTCCATTGAAAGAGTCCATTATGAAGACTACAGTGCCTGGAGACGGACGGCCCAAGGACACGAGGCCAAGTCTGAGGATCGGCAAAAGACCGAAAATTAGACCTCGGAGTGAGCCGAACCCGTCTGGGAATCAGCCCTGCTTCCAGCCTCATGCGTCATGCGGCAGCGTCTTGCAATATATGTTTTAACTACTTTTATTTGTTAACATTTTTTGATTTGCTCTTTAAATAAATAAAGTTATATTGAACTGAAAAACGAAAAAAAGAAGGAGCACTACAATGGAAAAGCAAAGTTTCTTGACTCTTGATTCTGTGGCGTTTACCGTTACAATATGATGTGTTTGGTCTTAGGTCTCAAATGTTATCTTTGACGATTATTTTAATAAATCTCACCTGGACTTTCCAATGGGAATGATTATTCAGAAAGTTGATTACAGATTATCATTGTTATTATTGTTATTATTATTATTTCTAAAGATTATTCAGAAAGTTTGTTAATCAAGCATTTATGGCACCGCTTCCAGTCTCCGGAATTGGGGATTTATTGTAGACGCTAAACCAAGGTTAATCAGCAGTAAGAAACACAAAGAGCGGTCGAGCTGCGCAGCTATTAAGAGATTTTGATTTATTGTCACAGTGCAGTCAGGCTTTACATAAAGCGTGTGCCACATAAAGGGTGTTGCCTTTACATAAAGGGTGTTGCCACATAAAGTATAAAGCATGCAGTGGGGTGCTGTCCGGAAACACTGTTGAACAACCACCATGAACAGCCTGTTTTCAGTCTGCCTAACAGGCTTTTTACTCTTTTTGCACAAAACATTTGCGGACACCAAAGGCAAGTACCTGCTTGATTGCATTCAGTGCAGACTACATGGAATACTGTCCCTCTGAGTGGCAACCGAAATACGCAGTGCTTACAATAGAAATTGAAAGGTGTTTCGACTGTTAATTATGTGGACAAATCGTTTCCAGCATTGTGTTGTTGTTGTTCGTTATTAGAGAGATAGTAATTAGAGAGAAACGTAGAGTTTTGTTCGATGCGTTGGGTTCTACTTTAGGTTTATCAACAAATGCTGATGCATTTTGGACTATGAGCGAATTTCAATTTGCAGTCGTTTTATGTTGCAACAGGATTTGCGCCATAAAAATCACGAGATGATCTCTTTATGCAGTTAAAACACCAAATTCGCTTGAAATGATTCGTGCCTTGGTAAATTGTCACAAGAGCGATTTTTTTTTTTTTTAATAGTTTAGATTTGTTTCTCTCTAGTTATTAGAGATAGTAATTAGAGAGAAACGTAGTTTTGTTCGATGCGTTGGGTTCTACTTTAGGTTTATCAACAAATGCTGATGCATTTTGGACTATGAGCGAATTTCTATTTGCATTCGTTTTATGTTGCAACAGGATTTGCGCCATAACAATCACGACATGATCTCTTTTGCAGTTAAAACACCAAGTTCGCTTGAAATGATTCGCGCCTTGATAAAATGGGGCAAGAGCGAATTATACATTTTTTAAATAGTTTAGGTTTGTTTCTCTCTAGTTATTAGAGAGATAGTAATTAGAGAGAAACGTAGAGTTGTGTTCGATGCGTTGGGTTCTACTTTAGGTTTATCAACAAATGCTGATGCATTTTGGACTATGAGCGAATTTCAATTTGCATTCGTTTTATGTTGCAACAGGATTTGCGCCATAACAATCACAAGATCTCTTTATGCACTTAAAACACCAAGTTCGCTTGAAATGATTCGCGACCTGGTAAATTGCCACAAGAGCGAATTCTTTTTTTATTTTATTTTAGGTTTGTTTCAGACCAGGAACATTAAACCGAACTTAATCTGCAAACGAATCTGTTGGTTTTGTCATTACACTTGCTGCTAGGTGCGGACTAGAATATTGGTTTCACAAAGCAAGTTCTATTTCATTCTAAAAGCTACTTTAACATGGACATGGATTCGTTCCTTTCGTTAATCTCTCAGTAAATAAAGTTGGGAACTGCCATTCGTTGAAACTGCAGCGACTCCTCCTATTTAACTATTTCCACCATTGGGCTCTAGTCTGTATTAGCCATTAGCCAACGACAGCACTGAACTGCTTGAGTGGGCGTGCTCTCTGAGCCCCTCCCGTCGGAGTGCCTGAAAGCAATAGTAACTTCAGTTCCTGGGGCCTGGGCCTGTCTCACGAAGGAAGTTCAACATAGTTAAGGTATCTTTGCGTAAGCTGGCTACACAAAACCAATTACGGCTAACCTATCTCACAATGGTGGTTATCAACTCATTCTGTCAACCCAGTTTTTTCTGATCAAGCTATGAGCGCGCGCACACAAAGGGGCCGGTGTTTGTAATACAGCCAATGGCATGCAACATGAACAGATCCAGAGCACTGTTTCACAAAGCAGGATTGGTGGGTTAGTGAGCTAACTTTGGGCTTAACCCTGGGTTTTCGGTTTCACGACAGTGGCTCACCCAGGGCTGTGGGCAGTGCTTAATTTGTGCCGGGGCTGGCCGGGGCACAGCCCCAGCAAATGCCAAGAATCCGATTTTGCGCCCCGGCAAATGTCTTACTCAGAATCAGAACCCCGGGCTCGTAAATATCTAAAGTGCGACAACAACGCATATTTTAAACTGGTATTAAACAACGTTACGTCCAGTGAACATTACAAATGTAAATAGAATGCAGAAATGCAGCGACACAGAGGTAGGAAAAGTTTACCCTTTTTCCTGTGTGGTTGGGGGAGGCGAGTTGAGCCCCGGCATCTCTTATTTTACAAATTAAGCACTGGCTGTGGGTGATGGTAATGTGAGTGCAGTCTATTGCTTTAAAAAAAAATCATAACAGTGTTTATATATTTCATGATTTTACGGATCCAAATTTCATCAGGTTTGGGGTATAGGGGGCTATATTGATAGCACAAGAATACACAACATGAACTCTAGCCAGATATTGTTCAACAGTATTTCCCTGTGAGTGAGAAAAGGTCTCTCACAGAGTATTCACTTTTTCGTAATCAACAATCATCAATAAACATGAAATTCTCCGAGAGCTACTGGGAACACAGAGCTTTAACCAAGCGTTGCGACCTGAACAGAACTGGTGTAGACGCAGGAACAGTTTGCAGCACTGCATCGATACGCAGCTGATGCGCTGCTTACATGACACGTGTGGTGGAGACCCAGGTTTAGTGCGATTCCCCAGATCTGCAGTCCCAAGTTCTATTGCTTTCATATCGCATACTTGCAAGAGCTGTGAGTTTGCGTTTATTTGGTGCAATCCAATCTAAAGCTTAAAAGAGTAGACATTAGAACATAAGAGGAGAGGTTATTTTCACATTGGCCAAAACTGAAAAACAGATAAATCAGGTAAATGTGTATAAATCACCTAAAAAACTGTAAAACTGCAGCCCTTTAATACAAATATAGCAGCCACAGATCTAGATCCCATGGCTGTCTGTTGTAGGGCCTGCCTTTTGCCCATATCCTGTAATCAACTTCCTGTACTCACAAATTATGTAATGGTCTCAACTGTTGTTTTAAGTTAACTGCCTGCTGCAAGGCCTACTCATAGGAAATACTGATTTCCCCTTAGTTTGAATCAGTCCAGACTTAATGCTTCGTGTAATTCTTCAACCACACAGATTTCTGTCTGAGAGTCCTTAACTGGTAATATTGCTGTGCATAATCAGGCCCAAGAGTATGAATTATTCGGAGTTTGGAGTTGAGTTATTCAAGATTTTAACTGTGTGATGATTTGGAATGTAAAACAGCAGTGTTAGCATAATGGTTAAGGAACTGGGCTTGTAACGCAAAGGTTGCAGGTTCAATCCCAGGTGGGGCACTGCCTTTGTACCCTTGAGCAAGGTACTTAACCTGGATTGCTTCAGTAAATATCCAGCTGTGTAAATGGATTGTATGTGAAACTGTGTAAGTCGCTCTGGATAAGAATGTAATGTAATGAGAAAACAAGCCCCTTGGAAAAGAGTGGCTGTCACACATCTTCCCAAGGAAAACAACACTTATTTAGACGTGTGTCGTGGAAATTAAAACTCAGCAGGATCAGAGAGAATTCCTTTAAACAGTATTAAAGCTTTAATTACGAACAGCTGCACGGAGACCCGTGTCACGCAGGACAGCGAATCTCCCGCCTTCAAATTCAAATGGATATTTATATCCAACACAACGGAAGGGGAGGGAACAATCACAAGGGGGAAGTAACAGGGCGTTAACTTACAGGTAAATGGAGCTATGGGCTAACATGAAGATATAACAGGTTGTTAGAACAGCCCTCCCAGGGTCTTAAACCAATGGGAAGGAGGTTTCCTGCCGTGGGAACGAACAACTGTTCCTTTGAAGTGGTGGCGCGAAAAGCCTTTTGTCTCTGACTTCTGTGGCACTGCAGCGTCACACTGAATTAATTCATGTCTACTGTCCACCTCTGTGGATGTGGTCTAGCATCCCAACTTGATACAAATTTCCTCCACACGTGAAAGCATTATTAAAGCAAATTATTTTAATCCAGTGCATTTTACATAATGTTAAATGCATACTGAATGAATATAAAGTGGCTTGCTCAAGTGCACACCACTCAGGTTTCGGGGCTAAACCTTTATGATAACTAGTCTACTTCCATACCACTTCACCATACCTTTTGGTGGGCTTCCCTCTTGTGGTGGTCTTGAAATCTGCATGTGTGACGTTTTTGAATTTGCATTTGTTGACAGGTCCGCTGGTGAACCTTCAATCTGGGAGCTTGAGAGGGAGTTACGAGAATGTGAAGGGTGTAGAGGCTATGGTGCACACCTATATGGGCGTGCCTTTTGCCCAGCCACCTGTGGGGCTTCTGAGGCTGGCCCCACCGCAACCCCCAGAACCTTGGGAAGGAGAGTGGGATGCTACAAAGAAACCACCCATGTAAGACCTGCCAGATCACAAACACTGTTATTACTCACTGTAAAAAGTCAGTAATTTCTCACTTCACCTACAGTCACATAGCCATTACTCACTTCCGGAGGTGAGTAACGAAGTTCAAATACTTTGGTACTGCACGTTTTGGGGGGTTTGTACTTGAGTTTTTAAATTGGGTATGCTTTTACTCTTACTCTGATACATTTTCAATAATTAAAAAAATGATACATTCTCCCAGGCTTCAATTACATTTTCCCCAAGCACAGAAAAGCCCCCATTGAAAGTCACACTTTGCTCATTTCACACACAGTCACACAGCCATTACTCACTTTACACACAGTCACATACTTTACTCACTTTACACACAGTCACATACTTTACTCACTTTACACACAGTCACATACTTTACTCACTTCACAGACAGTTACACAGCCATTACTCACATTACACACAGTCACACAGCCATTACTCACTTTGCACACAGTCACACACTTTACTCACTTCACACACAGTTACACAGCCATTACTCACATTACACACAGTCACATAACCGTTACTCACATCACACACAGTCACACAGCCGGTACTCACCTGACACACAGTCAAAGAGCTGTTACTCACTTCACACGCAGTCACACACACTTTACTCACTTCACACACAATCACAGAGCCATAACTCACTTCACACAGTCACACAGCCATGTTTCATGCGCAAAGAAACACTGACAGCTGTTATCACCAAAAATACCTTTATTCTAGGTGTCTACAAGACAGAGGTCTTACGCTGGACTTACTTGAAAAGCTGTTCATGCAAATGGACGTCCCTCCTGTTTCAGAAGACTGCCTCTACCTGAACATATACACACCTGCAGCCTCAACAGCAGACTCTAAATTACCTGTGAGTCCAAACACTGATGACAACTTTAAATCATGGATAATTCTCACAGTAATAATAGATTGCATTCGTAGTGCCTTTCACAATCTCTGAGTGTCTCACAGTGTGTGCATGTTTGTGTGTGTGTGTGTGTGTGGTGGGGGGGGTGGTGTGTACAGGGGGTAGACACAATAATGGCAACACCAAATGATAAAGGACTCAAAGTAACTAATTCACAATTACATTTTTATCGCAATTAAAAAGGAATTGACAACATTTCATATTGACCTATTTTAACGATTTCAAATAGTTTGTGCCTGAATTGCAAGGTGCGTCAGTCACCAAAATGGCAAAATTATTTAATGTGTCAATGGGAACTGTGGCGAAAGTCATGCCAGAATACAGTAAACAAGGAAAACTGCATTGGAAAAGCTGTTCTGAAGACAAAGGGCGGCCCAACTCCTTATTAGTTCATAAATATTAATATATTGTTTGGTGCTTCCATTATTTTGTCTACCCCCTATGTGTATGTTTGTGGGTGTACATGCAGTGACTTTGACCTCTTCCTCAGGTCATGGTGTGGATCCATGGTGGAGGGCTCGTGATGGGTTCAGCCTCCCTCGGTGACGGCTCTGTATTGGCGGCCTATCAAAATGTGGTGGTTGTCCTGATTCAGTACCGGTTAGGAATCCTGGGGTTCTTCAGGTAAGTGTGTGCAACAACAACCCACTTTTCTTTGAAAGATTGAGGTTAGGGAACATTGTAGTGAGTGAAATGGGTTGGTCCATGGTCACTGCAGTGAATGAAAAAGGTTGTGTTGTGGTCATTCTGGTCCCTGCATTCCTCGCCCCAGCACAGGGGATGAGCAAGCCCCTGGGAATTTTGGACTGCTGGACCAGGTGGCTGCACTGCATTGGGTCCAGGACAACATCCACAGCTTTGGAGGAGATCCTGGATCTGTCACCATCTTTGGGGAGTCAGCGGGGGGAGTGAGCGTGTCCCTGCTGGTGGGAATCCAAGACAATGTCAAAGAAACTAAAAACTCATACATAACAAAACTCAAAAAACACAGATACATCGAATCTCAGGCAAAGACAGTATTAGGATCAGACTTTCCAGTTCAAATAGGGGTCCATCATTTAATGTTTTAAAGGTTTCAACAAATTATGTCCATACACATTTATCATCAGATAAAATATTTATTTACTGCTCCAACAGTAAATTATTGGTACATTGCTACATTAAAGGCATCCCATTCCTATCAAAGCTTTTCCATGAAAATTCAGCTGGATGAGTGTGACCAACAAATACAGAGTTTCTCAGGAAAAAAACAATAGACTCAAGAGAAAATAGGCTTCAGTTAACAAAACACATTGTTTCCCATTAGAGGATTCAGTAGCCTTTGAATGTACTCAGGTGCTTGGTTCACTATTTTAGTGACTAGGATGGCAAGCGAACTGGCATTTCCAAACATCTGTGTGCGTATTTGTGCAGCATGTGCTCTTGGTTGGCAAAGAAATATCTGTGTTTGCACGTTTGAGTTTATAATTATGTTTTCGGCACAACCTAATTTTCAGCTCTCCATTGTTTAATGTGTTTCTCTGCATGTGTGTCTTTGTGTTGTCTGCAGCTCCTCTCTCCCTTGTCTTCTGGTCTGTTCCATCGTGCGATTGCAGAGAGTGGAACTGCAAACATGAAAGGTCTCTTCAATCCCAACCAATTTCCCATTGCCCAGGTATTAAACATGCATGTATTATGAATGCCATCTGCCTTTCTTCAGAAAGAAGTGGTACAACATAATTGGTACTAAGGAAAACAAATCTCTCATTACACTCTGTATCTCAGAAAGTGTAGATGGAAAGACTTGATTCCACGATCTTCTACTTTGACCACTAAATAACATCCCATTTTCTGACTGGTGAAATCTGCTTCAACAATTGTAGACGATACCCTGGTTTCTAATTGTTGACCTCTAGATTGTGGCTAACATGTCAGGCTGTGACATCACCAACTCCAAGACAGTTGTGAACTGCATGATGCAGCTGACTGAAGAGGATATTCTAAAGACTGTTGAACAGGTGAGTCAAGTATCCTTTCATTCTTGGAGCCATATTCAAAGACACGGCAACTCAAATTTAGCCAGGCTCCACAGCATTCAAGAGCCTTCCTAGCGGCACCTCCATGGTTGCTGGAAATAATGTAAAAATAAAAAAATCTGATTTTTATGGAAATGTCCCCCATAAGCGGAGATGGGGGTGAGCCCCTGCTTAGGCTAATTCCATTCTGTTTATGATGAAGCAGAAATCAGAGGCAATGGTTTGGTGAGCAGGAGATGTCCCGCACAACTAGTTGTAGCTGAAACCATTAACGTTCTCCCTGTTGAATGCAATAGTTTTTCAGGCCTGACACAGAGTCCCTTAAATAAATAAGTAAAGGCACATTGAATAAGATGAGACCTCTTCTCTGTAGAAGCATGTCATGTTCAGCTCTCTTCCTTCTCCTTTTGAAGGTAAAAACATCTGTCTTTTTGGTGACGAACGATGGAAAGTTCCTCACGAAGACAATAGATGAGTACTTCCAGAACCACGAGGTCCACAAGGTCCCGTTCATGACGGGTTTGACTAACCACGAATTTGGCTGGCTGCTGCCCAATGTAAGACATCCTTAATCATCACCAAAATAAAAGGCACTCTGGGTTCAAAGTGGACAAGGAACATGTTGGATTTATTTGTACACTTTGGTCGGGTTAGTGTTTTCTTACTCTTGGGTGACATAAGGTTTTGTTGTACAGTTCGATTATATTAGTATTGGAATACAGTTGGGCATCATCAGGGCTGGTTTATACTTGGCTGAAGATAGGATTGGATGTACTTTTTGTTGAAGTTAGTATTGTACATTTTGGCATGACTGGTGTTTGTTGTACAATTGATAAAGGGGGGAGTGAGAGATTAAATTTTTTTCTCCTCCACAGTTCCTTGCACCTCCAGGGTGGGTGGAGGGGATGGACTGGGACCAAGTCTTGTCGATTTTGTCATTTTTATACCAAGAGGTGAGAGATCAGTGACAACAGCTTAGGGCAGTGGTTCCCTACCTCAGTCCTGTGTATGCTGTTTGTCCTTCCAACCATAATTGCAACTTCTGAATTGTAACTAGCTGTACAATGTTCTTAATTAGACACTTTTTAATTTACTTCTATTAAAGCAGGATTTACTCCCTTAAGGCCATATTATGTCAGAAATAGCTATGTATTTAATAATAGCTACCAAGAAATGTCCCAGGACTGTAAATCAGTCAGATCAACATGCTCTCATTTTCTGTAATGTGCTATATGACACACAATTGCGTTAGAAAGAGGTTACCTTTTTTAATTGATTCAGATATTATTATACATAATAGTAAATATAGCAGGTGAAATCAGTGGTGGCCTAATTGTTGAAAGTGGACACCTGGTCACTGAATCTAAACCATTTGTGGAAAATTAAGAGTTCAATGACAGAGCAATTGGCAACGTGCCAAACCTGCATTGTGTTAAAATAATAATAGTAGAACTTACACACACTTATCAACAACCTTGAATGAAAAAGAGATGCCACTCTCAATGTGTTTTTAAAATTTTTAATAAGATAGGCAAAATGCAGGTCTTTGTCTTAGCCTACAGATAATACGACAAAGGAACTGATTGCAGGCGAGTACCTGGGTACTGCGGAAGATCGTCTGGCAAATCGGGACAGCTTCCTGGAGATGATGGGGGACATTATGTTTACCATTTCTACCATCCAGACAGCCAATTTCCACAGAGGTGAGGATCTCAATGCCAGAGGTCAAAGGCCACATGATTCTACATTGTCGCTCTGCTGAATAATCAACCGAGTGAAGGGATGAGACATATCAGCCATATTCACAAAAATGGATCAAGATGCTACACCTACGTGGATATGTTTAGCGACAAATACTGTTTAAAAAAATAAAAATACAAGTTTTGATTGTTCTTCCAACTTATTTTATCTTTCCCCGTAAAAATGATGGGATTCCTGATTTGCATGTAATTTAAAGATGTCCACATTATTATAATTAAAATGTAACATCTGGCAATACCTTGGCAGAAGTTGGTGGATTATGATGGTAAAAATGTAGTAGTAATGGTTATTACTTGGTTATTAATTAATCAATTTTGTTGGCTTGGAGGAGGCTGGCTGTGTCTTGCGTACAGCATCGCTAACAATCAATGATTCTGTTTAGCTACCTGATTGCTGCCTCAGCCCCTAATTTAGTGAGCGAGTCTGTCCGTCAGAGCCTTCGTTTCGGCAGGCGTCCAGGGACGGTATATCTAGGCTCACCCTCTGTGGATGGAATAAGCACCTCTCATGTTTAAATGTTAAAATATGCGAGTGAAGTACTCAATGGCAGTTTATGAGTTTACCAGTGTATCTCTGCAGTTATGCTCTGCCACTTAAAACAGGTAGTGTCTCTGCTGCCATGACCTGTCTTGTCTGCATACACCTGTGTGAACATCCCTCTTCTAACCCCTCCTCCAGACGCAGGTGTACCTGTCTACCTGTACGAGTTTCAGGAAGCTCCCAGCATTTTCCAGGAGAAGAGGCCCAGCTTCGTCAAAGTAGACCATGGGGATGACGTCATGATTGTCTTCGGTCATTGTTTCTCAGATTTGGCCAATACAATGGAAAGCACAGCGAAAGGTAAAAAACCTACATTTTACGTTGGAATGCAGGTACCACAGTTTAACCTGAAACCTATGTGACTATGTGGAAGCTTCCCGGCAGATTATTTTGCAGCCACACCGGATCCCTTACCATGCCTCCCTTCTCTTAGACCTATGCACAGAGGAAGAACAGCAGATGGAAAGGACCGTGATGGCATACTGGGCCAACTTTGCTCGCACTGGGTAGGCAAACTGTCTTGAAGCTTTTTGTCTGCATAGGATTAACGCTACTGACTGCGCATTGCGCTTTGACAACGAAACTAGAGGCTAAAGGTAGCAAATAGTATTTTAGCTTACACTTCCCCCTGTGGGGCTTATCCCTGGCACTATAATACATTATACCTGAACACTCCTTTTCAGTACTGTCCAATTTACAACTGGCTAGCTAGGTTGCATTAAGCATAGCAATCCAAGATAAACAATTTTTCCCTCATATTTAACCTGGGTGTCAGTAAGCTGGGTAGCATTAGCTCTGTGTTTAGTCTGAAAAGCTACACAAACAAATACAAATTAGCCAAGTCCCTCTTAATTAAACCCTACATTTTTAAATTTTAATAATAAAATATATATAATATATAATATAATATATTATAAATATTATAAAATAATAATAAGACAATTATTACCCTAAAATGAACCAAATAAATAAATAAATATTTAACACATATAACATACTGGTTGCTAGATTTGTGAACAAGTCTAGAAAGCTAACCGTATTGTTGAAACCCCAAAGTCGATCTACACATACGGTGACTGGATTGCAAAATATTTCTTAATTAAGATTCTCCATTCTTCCTTGAAATTATTACTAACACTGAGTTTTGTGACAGGAGTTACTCTCTTCATTCAGGTATTAATGATACATGTTTTAGAACCATATTTTGTTCGTCCATGTCTTACCTGTGTGTGTGTCTCACTTGTGCCTGTTGGCTGCACTTGGGTGGCTACACCTTTATTGCAGGTCTCCTAACGGAGCAGGTTTGGTTGAATGGCCGCAGTATGGGCTGGAGGAGGAGTACTTGGCTCTGGGCCTGAAGCAATGGGTTGGCCAGCGGCTGAAGGAGAACCGCTTCATCTTCCTGACCAAGACACTGCCGGAGAAGATCCGAGTTTTGCAGGAGCAGAAGGGGCACGGAGAGCTCTGAGGTTCATCAGAACCCTAACCCTAACCCTAGCCCTAACCCTGCACTTCTGCTCTACTCTTCTGTTTCACAGAGACGGGTTCAAATGATCATAAATGTGTAAATGTGTTTTTATCATGTTTTTATCATGTGTTTTTATCATGGCTATCAGGCAGATTACTGAAATTACTGTGCCCCTTTACACATCTGAAAAGTGTCACCTTTTGTTGCCTTTCACATCCTGAAATTAAAACATATTAACTTTTCCCACCATTTATTTACACATTTTACCCTACAGATTCCAAGTGAAAAATAAATTATCTCTGAAAAAATCTATATTTATATGAGCAGTAAGTGTTTATTTGGTCGAGAAATACTATATAGCATTGAAGTAAACACGAATAACCATTAAAACAATGAAAAGTTAAAAAAACTTGTTGTGTTTTTAAAACAAGTCAGTATTTTGTGTGACCTCCCTTAGAATTCAAAACTGAAGCAATTTGCTTTGGTAGACTGTCGTATCATTTTTTCAAATAGTCCTGTGGTAATTTCTTCCAAGCTTCTTTCAGGATTTGCCATAACTCTTATTTTGACTTTTGTTCTTTACCCTGTCCAAGTGATCCCACACAGCTTCAGTTATGTTGAGGTCAGGGCTCTGAGGTGGCAAATCTAATACTGTGTGTGTTCCATCTGCACACTTCCACTCCAAGTAGGTCTTAGTCATGTTTGCAGTGTGTTTGGGGTCGTTATTGTGCTGAAAGATAACGTTTTTGCCAAAGGTGCAGCATGATGAATCCTGTTTATATTTCTCAGCATTCATAATTCTGTTGATTTTGACCAACTCCCCTACACCATTGGCTGAAATGTACCCTCAGACCACAACAGAGCCACCGCCCTGCTTCACAGAAGGCTACAGACAGGCATCAATGTACTTCTCGCCAACTCTTCTTCTGACATACTGGCATCTTTGTGAACCAAAAATGTCAAATAAGACTTTCCATAAGACTTTCCGCCACTGGTTGTCGCTTCATGCTTTATGGTCTTTTGCTTGTTGCCTTTCTGCAAGAATGGGTTCTTAGCTGCAACCCATCCTACAACCATTTCTTGTAAGACTTCTTCTCATGGCCGAAACGTGTACTTTGGTGCCACATGATGCTCTGTCAGATGCTGAGCAACCACTTCACTGGATTTCCTTCTGTCCCTCAAGGAAGTGACCTTTAAGTACTATTCATAAGATGCAGACAGCTTGTTGGGTCTTCCACTACATTTTCTGTCTTCAACTTGCCCAGTTTATTAAAATTTCTTTATGACAGCTTGAACACCACATCTTGAAAATTCGGTTAGGACAGGTTATTGCTCGCTGAGAATTGCCTTGTTGATGTAAAACTATGATTTTATGTCTGTCAAACTGTGTTAGCTTAGCCATTTCCAAATCTCTTCTTGAGGCACCGCAGCCATTCCATGTATTTGTTCAATTACAACACCAACACACCTGGTTCAGTTAATCAATACCTCATTAAGTTGAATCAGGCGTGCGGGTGGTGGAATTTAACAAATGTGTGGAATGGCTGGAGTGCCTCGAAGAGAGGTTTGGGAACCAAACCTGTGTTCTAGCCATCTCACAAGATATCAATAACTTTTTGGAAAACACAAGAAATGTGTTACTATAAAAAAAGTATTCTAATGTTATATAGTGTTTTTCCAAGCAAATCTTTTCTCTGAACAATTGTATTTGTATAAAATAATGTAATAATGAAAATAAATTGAGCGTACAATATAGGTCATAACCTGTATTTTTTATTTCATACAGCCTTTGTTGCTCATTTTCATCAAGGGGGTAATTATTGTGGACCTGACTAAATGATAGAGCTAAATACCTATATCACATAACTCATTTTAATTACCAATATAATAATAACAACTTTATTAAATAGCTCGCGGGCCTCCGATAGCGTAGCGGTATAACACGAGTGTAGTAGTTTGAAACCCGACTGTAGTAGAGTAGCCCTTTGTGATTCATTCAAGTCATTGTTTGGCTAAAGAGTCCACATACGTTGTTTCCAAGGCCTTCATTTGCAGTTGATTGAAAGGAAACCACAAAAACCTGCAAGACCTGGTCCTGGTCCTCCAGGGCTTGCGTTTGACACCCAGTGTGTGCATGTTGACAGGCGGAAAGTAAACCATCAAATAGCTTGAATTCTGCCATGGTCTAACAAGCCAAACCCTGAATACCTTCTTTGCAATCTGTAGGCAATCTGTTGTCATCTATACAAGAAAACCTGTCCTAACCGAATGTATTGCTCACTGAGAATTGCCTTGTTGATGCAAAACTATGATTTTATGTCTGTCAAACTGTCAGATTGGCCCTCTGCTCCAGGGGGAGCAGGGAGGGTGAGCCGGCTCAAACTAGCTGAAAAGTGTTTTTTGGGAGAAAAACGGTAAAAAAAATCTAAAACAAAGGTACAAAAATAATAAAATAAAAAATATCTAGCTAGTTATTTATAACCTTTCAAAAACTTGATGTTAATGATATTGTCGTTAACATTATAAAAGCTAACATTAGCTCATTTATAGCAAACAGCACTGTTTGCAGTAAATGCAAAAAATAAAAACAAATTATTAACAATAAACATTGAATATAGCGTATGTATTTCGCTAAGGTAACCTTTCCTCTCTGCTTCTACTATGCCTACCAGACGATTTGGTCGTTGAAATGAACTGGGACTAGTGTAATACTCTGAACCAACTACAGTACTACAAAATTTACATCATAGAATAGTCACTGGGATAGATGTCCGTTTGTGCATCTGCGCATCCACAACTGGTTAGCATCGGCCTTGGGGCATTAAAAAAAAAAATCCCATTGAGAATGCTAACAGAATTTGCTATAATAGTCTCTGAAGCCATTGACTCGGTGGAGAAGGCACAACCTCCTGGAAACTACCTGGGCCAGCCTCAAAACTGCAGAAAAACTGACAGGATGTGACGCGAGGGACGCCATTGGTGGAGATAACATTGCAGTTTTGAGACTGATTACAGTTTTGCTTGTCGAATATTCGCAGGGGGTGTATAGGTGTTGTCTGGGCGTGGTATTACAGTATGTCCACTGGTATTGCAGGTTAGGCATTGGCTTTATTTCAATTTGCCTAAACACCCTATTTGAAGCATAAGATGGAGTGACTGGTATCATAAATAGGTTTAGAGACCAGTGACAGGTCCATTTACAGGCTGTCCATTTAGAAGCTCATTGTAATTGGTGAGATATAGTAACTATCAGTCAATGAGGGAAGCTGCACCTTACTCAGGCCAAAAAGTATTGAATATTTTTTCTAATCCCATCATGGCAAACTCTGGAAAGATGGAGGGATAACTTGGAAATAAACTCTTTCTATTATTAGCACTGCGCAGCACTTATAAATGATTCTGAGTGAGTATATGATGCATTTCCCCCAAGCTTTAAACCCTGTTTCAGTTCTGCAAAAAGTACGGTTAAAGTATCTGGATTTATTTTTATTTCAGCAGTGAATATAAAGTCATATCTGCAATATATTCAAAACTGAAGATTCTATCCTAAACAAAGAGAATCCATTTCAGGCAACGTCTTTCAGCTACTCGATTCATTTTTGGTGGATTGGGAAGGTGGTAAAAGCTGTTTTGTCCACATTGGAGGGGAGAGTTTAAGAACGGAAAATATCATTGGTGATTTTGGAATACATGTCAGGGAAACATTGCTTTACATTTATATATGGCCTGTCATTGAACTGAAATACTGTAGTGCTTATGTAGGAGAACTAGTTAATGTAAAGAAGCGCCTTGAAAATTCTATGGTCTTTTTCAACACTATATGTTTCCTATATATCCACTAGAAGGTACCGCACAAGCATGCGAATACAGGGTTGTACAAAATAATAGAAACACCAAACAATATATGAATATGTATTAACAATTAAAGATGAAACCACTCTTGAATCCATTTAGCAGTGTATATGGGGGCATTAGCATCTTGGAATATGGGAACATCTTGAGGAAACAATATTTACATTATAGGGTGCACCTGGTTGCCTAAAATTGTATTCCTAGGCTGTAATTCTACCATTCACAGTAATATTCAGAGCAAGGAGTGTTGCTTATAATTCTGCAACTCAAACATTCTTGAGAAGGTAAATAAAAAACAAAGTAGTTAATGCATGGACCTTTTCAGACCCCATTTATCCCATTATTCAGATAACTGCCCATCAAACAGGTAAGGAAACAATCTTAAATCTCAACAGTTTGTGCAAATTGTTTGGTATATCCTTTCAAGGATTGCAGTACGTAGCTAGGCAGTTATGAAATTTAAGAACTTACATACACAACTGCGGTGAGGTTACATTTGCTTTATCTTCAAGATGTTAGTGTAAATTACCTCATCCATTGCACAATATGATGCGAACCATGGGGAAAATAATATTTAGAGTAGAGTAGCCCTTTGTGATTCATTCAAGCCATTGTTTGGCTAAAGAGTCCACATACGTTGTTTCCAAGGCCTTCATTTGCAGTTGATTGAAAGGAAACCACAAAAACCTGCAAGACCTGGTCCTGGTCCTCCAGGGCTTGCGTTTGACACCCAGTGTGTGCATGTTGACAGGCGGAAAGTAAACCGTCAAATAGCTTGAATTCTGCCATGGTCTAACAAGCCAAACCCTGAATACCTTCTTTGCAATCTGTAGGCAATCTGTCGTCATCTATACAAGAAAAATATATAGCTCAGGCTATGTGTCATGGTTTCAAAGACAGTAATCGGTCACCTGTCCACCCTTTATATTTTTACTAGCGTAACACATTGTCACACGCCCAGTGCGAAATCCCTGGATGCGAGTAGAGCAGCCAATTGCAAGTGGCGGCAGAGGAGTGGGGTTTGCCAGTCTCCGGATCGGATCTTTATTTCTGTCTCTGTCCCAGACCCGGGAGAGAGAAACAGCGGGAGAGAAGGTTAAATAACAAACACCAAACAGTCATCACCCTACTCACTGCAAAGCTTTCGGACAAAAACGAACAAAACTCAATTAAAGCCCACCTCCCTTCCAGGGAACACAACAAAGACAGTCAGTGGCTTTCCACATCGCTTCCATGCATCCACAGGACACCGCATCTCTTCAGCCTGGAGTTCCACTATAACCTCACGAGGCACACCAGACTTGTTGACTAGGCGTGCTGCTGAGGGGAAAAAGCTGTGTCTATGACGTTCTTTTCCCGTCTTAGGCAGCCGTAGCCTCCTTCCATGAGGCAGCAGGGTGAAGACCCAAACAGAGAGAGACTCCCCACTCTCCAGTGTGAGCCATTGTTCTATTCACAATCCTACCGGGGAGAGAAGCAGACACTTTCAGTGCGCCCTCTCTTCACTCTCTCACAATCACACCGAGGAAGAGAGGCGGATACCATTTCAGTGCGACCACTCTCCCTCTTTCCCACACACATGGGAAGCACTCTACTCAGTCACTTACAAACATACACGGACTCCGCGTTGTCCCACGTGGAAATCCCCTTGTGGGAAACAAACACTTAACCATACATCACTCACATTAACCAACACTCTAACACTACACATGCACACAAATGACACAATACACACACATGAATGACAAGACAAATAATTTAAAAATTATTTTCATATTAAATAAACCATGACATTTTTTTTTTTTCAAAGCAAAGCCACTCTCGGCACAACACAAAAAACCCACAAAACCAAAAACAACATTCTCAACACAAGACACAAGCAAATTCCACCAAGACAAAACACACTACAAGAAAACACACAAAACTAACACAACACTCCAACACAAGACACAAGCAAACTCAACCAAGACACAACCATGCAATACAGAAAAAAGTATCCATGCCACAGTGCACACCCTTCAACAGAACAAAACACAATAAAAACACCACACATCAAAACAACCGGCCTAAAGGCCCCCAACGCTCCCACACCCAACCCTTCCCATGTGCCACCCCATCCAATCTTACCCTTTCCCCAACCCTCCCCTAAACTTGTGGAACAGTTGGGGAGGAGTTAACACTCTCACCCTCCTGCCCACTGCCGACATCCTGTCTTCCCACAATACCCACTTGGCGTACCCCAGGACATCCCAGAGCACGCCAGCGGATATTGTGGGAACCACCCCCAACCCACGTCTAAAAACAACCCCATCCCCAGATAAAACAAACCCTGGCCCGACCCTCCGCAGAAGGCCGAGCACCAAACCCCAAAACTCCCCTGCAAAGGGGCATTCCCAGAAGACCTCTCGCACCGGCAGACGCCCCAGAGCACATCGCCAGTGGAGGTCGCGCATCGCTGCCGGCGCACCACCTCCACTCACCCTGCCCCACCTGACTCCAACGGGCACCCCAGAGGGAGACACCACCTGGCAATAGGCCAGCCTAGTGTACAGGGCCCTGTGATCCAGTGCCTCCGCACGCGAGACCGAGGGAGGGCGCTGACTAAATAACCTCATAGGCCGGGGACCTAACGGCCGCCCGGGGCACCACATGTGTTAGCACCACCAAGTGCCTAAAAAACCCTGCCAGGTAGTATCTGGCGAGGAAAAAGCACTTGTGCAGCACCCGCTCCAGGAAAACCTTACTGACGAAGCTGGCGTAGAGCACATCCAGCTTCAGCGGTACCTGCACCCCCCACCCTCCCACCACCGGAGCGTACATCAGCTCCATCTCACGTACTCGTACCTGCCACCCCACAAGAAGCGGAACACCACTCTCGTTAGGGCAAGCTTGGCACGAGCCAGAACCGGGAAGACATACGCCAGGTGGAGGAGCAGTGGAAGGAGCACCGACCTAACCACCACCACCTTTCCCGTCAGCGACAGCCGTCGGCGTGACCACACATCCAGTCTGCTGCGCACTAGGGCCAGACGGGCCTCTCAGTTCTGAGCCGCGCTTCCGCGGGCCCAGAACCAGACGCCCAAGATTTTCAATCCGCCCTCGCACACAGCAAACCCTCCAGAGTCGCCTATGTCCTCTGTCCATCTGCCACAAAATAGGACAGAGGACTTAGCCATGTTCACTCCGGAGCCCGTTCCCGCCCCAAAAAGGTCGGTCAGGGCCCGGATGCGACCCAGCGACTGGACAGATGACACAAACAACATTGTGTTGTCCGCGTATTGCTGGATCTTCAGGACCTCGCCCGCCGCCCCCCGGGAGCCGAACACCGTCGACACCCGGGTCTCTGCGCACCAGCCCAGCAAAGGACTCGATGAACACGACGTAGAGCAGCAGGGAGAGCTGGCAACTCCCCAGCCTGCTCCACCGCCCCGCTCAGGAACCCGTTCACCCGGCAGTGCATACAGCGTGCAAACCCAGCCACTGAACTGGGGCCCGAACCCCATTCGACCTAAAACGGCGAACAGGAACCCGTGCTGGACCTGGTCGAAAGCCTTCTCCTGGTCAATGCTGACCACGGCCAAAGGCAGATTGCATTCCTCGACCCAGTCCAACATGTCCCGGAGGAGGATGAGTTTCCAGGAGTAGGAAGACGCCCCGACACGCCCTGAAGGCCTTGAAGAAGTAGGCCGTAGGCCTCTCTCCCTCCTCCAAGTCATGGAGCCGAGCCTGGAAAGCCAGGACCTTTGCCCTCGCCTCCAGCAGCCCCCTGAGCCGCTCCTTGGTGCCCTCATATATGGCCCAGTCCACTGGCTCCCGCGGTTGAAGCGTCCGTGGAGAGATGCAGATGCCGAAGGCCAGAGATGCCGTCCACTTGGCCACCCCTGCCCTATCCCTTTGGCGTGCCGCAACTGCGTATTGCCAGCAGTTCGCTGCCTCCCACCATTCCACCACTGAAGTGAACAAAGGCCGTAATCTATGTGCATAACCCGTCCCGCCACCATGCCCACCACCTCCTCAACTACAAAAGAGGGTCCCCTAAATAAAATTCCCACCCTGTCTGAATGGACCCCCCACAGACCACCCCGAGGGCCCCCACACACACTCACGTGTGAAAGCGGCCGCGTCCTCCTCGTCCCTGAGGTGAACTTCCTGCAGGAGGAAAATATCCCCCCGCATGGCTATCAGGGACGAGAAGACCACGGCACGCTTTGCGGGGTCACGAATACCCCGCACATTGGCTGTAATAATAATAAACATTTAGTGAAAAAAAGGAAAGCAAGCAAAAGACAATGAGAAAAAAAAAAACACTAAACACTAAAGATAAAACACTAAACATTCAAACATTGAACACTAAACATTAAACATTGAACACTAAACATTAAACATTGAACACTAAACAATAAACATGAAACAAAACCCCCCTTAGGGAAGCTCTGATTGAATAATGATTCATCATGGCCTTTGGAATAACCTTCTGGGCAACAGTTCACACTCTCGCAGTCTCACACCCTGCGAGAATGCTAAACCTGCCCCTGGAAAGTTTCACTGTTCCAAAGGCCTCCACAGCCATGCTGTGGCAAAATAGAGGCAACCTTGCCTCCCCCTGTTGCCGAGACCGATGCCCTCCACACACATAACACTAAACTACATATTATTATACTAAATGGACTCATTAAAAAGTAATCATGGTTACTAATGTTTTCTTATGCAAACTAATATGGCTATGTCACTTCATATGGAACCATCTGACTAGCCTGATAATGTTATGGGAACACAGCTGATTAAAAGATTATCATCTTAAATGCTGATATGCACTTATGCATTTATGAAATGTATTATTGTAATCTGGCTACTTACTTAAACTTGTTGTTTAATTTTGTTTTTAACAAATTCTTATTCTGTATTCTATGTATGTTTTTTATCTAGCCGTCTGCTTTTTGAATTGCGAAGGTTCAGATGAAGGTTCACCTTCCAACAGGACAACGACCCTAAGCACACAGCCAAGATAACAAAGGAGTGGCTTCGGGACAAGTCTGTGAATGTCCTTGAGTGGCCCAGACTTGAACCCGATTGAACATCTCTGGAAAGACCTGAAAATAGCTTTGCACCGACGCTCCCCATCCAACCTGATGGAGCTTGAGAGGTTCTGCAAAGAAGAATGGGAGAAACTGCCCAAAAATAGGTGTGCCAAGCTTGTAGCATCATACTCAAGAAGACTTCAGGCTGTAATTTCTGCCAAAGGTGCTTCAACAAAGTATTGAGTAAAGGATGTGAATACATATGCACATGTGATATTTGAGTTTTATTTTTAATAAATGTGCAAAAATTTCTAAACTTTTTTTCACTTTGTCATTATGGGGTATTGTGTGTAGAATTTGGAGAAAAAAATGAATTTAATCAATTTTGGAATAAGGCTGTAACATAACAAAATGTGGAAAAAGTGAAGTGATATGAATACTTTCCGGATGCACTGTAGGTAAGAGGCTTTACTATGTAACATCGGAATAGAGCATACGAGTAGGCTATAATGGTTACAAAGTGCGGCTACAATGATTAGGTTACAATGGTTACAAAGTGCATATGGTTTACAACCCCACCCCCGGATTTTTAGAAGTCAAAGGTGGCAACCCTAACACTGCATCAGGTGCGCATTGCAAAAAAACACATTATGATTGGTCTTTCTTAATCTAACGAATCGATTTTATCACCTTGTAATTCGTTCACCTGTACGTTCAAACGTGGAATATACTTATATAGATTTGCTTGTATGTGTTCGAAGTGTATTGTAGGATCATTGATTGTGTAAATGCACGTTGCATAGGCCTAATCTTAAATCTCAGTTATTGCCTTCATTTGATGATTCATGTAGCCTTTTCCTTTAAAAGTGTAGTCAGTAGGCCGTGCAGTTGTTGCATTGTGTAACTGTCAGTCATTAAGACATGTAGTGCTGGCTCAGAAGGGTGATGTCAGCTTTTCTGGGCAGAGGGCGACATTACAGCTAAGTATTTTAATAGTACACGGAAGGAGGTTAAACAATAAACCAGAGTCCCTCTGCCTCAATATTCAAACACGCTTCTGGCTGAACTGAGAGCGCCTCCAGCAGTCATGGACAGCGATGACGAAAATATGGAAGAAATCGTTGAAGGTAAGTTACCAAAGATTCATTTAGATATTATTTCGTATAGGTGCACATATCTATTGTTTACTTTTTACTATTAACTTGATTTAAATTTTCTTGCAACTTTGCTGTGTGTGTTTCATAACAGCTCTGGCTATGTAGTTCGTTTAGCATTCGACAAGCCTGGTGGGCCCATCACAGTTGGAAATACTATCAGTGCCAGGGAGTTTATTTGTGGAGGAAACCGATAACTGAGGCACTTCGTGCCGAAGGAGCAGAGGACTAGCAAGCGGCATCTGTTTGTGTGATACAATTATGAATTACTGTTAAATTGCGTAATAAAACGTCACTAGCTAGCTATGTTAGGTCGCACACTTTCTTGACAACGTGCGGTTTTACTTGCATTAAAGCATGTTCTGTCGTAATGTCAGCTAGTGAGCTTAATTAGCCTTAATCATTTTAAAGGCAGAAATGACCGTTGTGATACTGCCAGTATAATGATCAGCAAATATTAGTTTTATTTTAAGTAGGCTACCGCTTAAGTAATATAAACTTTGCGTATTATATAGCTAAATAGCTATGTATGTGTAGCGTTACTGTATCACACGTGCAGCGGTGAGCATGCAGTTCGATTTTTGAAATGTAGGCTAGATAAGTTAAATTATTTCAATTTAGTAACGTAAGTTAAAGTAACCTTCGGCGCTAGCTAGCAAGTTAAATCACGGCAACTTACATTCAATTGCTAACATTTATTACGCTGCCTATTCAGAATGTTTCATTAGAAGGATGTTTTAGTGAAGACAAAGGTGAAGGCTGTTAATTAGGCTACTTTTTTCATTCAGAACCTATGTGCTATGTTTGCCGCTCGGACATCGAAGTAATTTGTAGAAGACTTTCATATAACACACCCATATGAAATGTATGATCTGTCAAATATTGTTTATACTGTAAATAATTAGTGGATACTCACTACGATAAAAACGTAATATCATTGAAAGAATCATATCACGGTTATATATAACGTGTGGCATATGACATGCAGATTAATAATTGGTATGTGAACATGCAAGTTCCAGTGATCGGAGAGAGGCCATGAGGAACCCTAGGTCAAAGGAGCCATCATATCCTTGCTGACATTAACCAATCATTGTGTTTTGATGTAGAAAGCAAATGGATTTAGATTGGCTCAGTCAAGTTAATGATGAACAACTAATCTTCGTTCTTCGCAATTTCCATAAACTTTAAGTCAAAAACAGTTACTCCGTTGTTACAACGTTCATCTCTGCTCTGCCGCAGCCATTTTCCAGCATCTGAAGGAATACGCTGACCTGCTGGCCTTCTGTTATAATTTGACGATGCATGTCAGATTGTGTGCCCCGGGGCTAAACATGTTACCGTGTGCATGACAAATTGAACACGTGACTGAGACCTCATGTGTTTCGCCTATTATTAGATCGGTGTGGAATTAAGGAAGTGCTTTCACTGGGTAGGTCTAACAGTAAGCCATCTGTGCTGGGCGTCTTGTGAAATGCCCAGGCTGTGTTCACATCGAGGAGCTGGTTCAGGCCTCGGGGGCTTCTTGTCTGTTCATGTCAATGTGGCCTCGCAAATTTCCCTGTCCTCTGTGAAAGGGGTTTTCAGAGTCAGAATGTAGACAAAGAACCAGCTCGTTGAGGTGTCACTCACACAGTCATTTAGAATACATGGCCTAGATCAGAATCCGGCATGAGCCATTTGGCCTTTCAGAAAAGAAAACTAATCAGTTTTGTTATAGAAATGGCCATTATTTTGGGAGGGGGTGCCAAAATGTCAATTTTGCGTATTCAATTGGATACTATATTTATTTTCCCAAGCCAATTGCCTAATAGCCTACATGTGGCTGAAAGAGCCGCATGCGGCTGGGAGCCGCAAAAGATAGTAGTGATAAAATGGCCATTATTTTGGACCAAAATTAGCTGGCTATAAATTGCCTAATAGCCTATTTTTCCATTAGTAGTGATAAAATTTAAAAATTAGCTGAAAAGCCCCATTCGTGGTTTTGGGAATGAACCTTTGAGGGAATGCTTATTCTTTGACCCACTACTTACAGGAAAGTATTCATGTTCATATACTAAATTATACTCAGCATTAACTACTGAAGATTGCTGAACACAGCAGTATCTGTACATGTGTTATATTTCCCTTGCCTGGTTCCATAACTAACTCTCTGGTAGGGTGCAATGTGTGAGGTTGGAAAACACAACATCCAAATCCTTACCTGTTACCAAGGGAGTACCTCAAGGTTTCACTCCGGCCCCCACCTTGTTCTTCATTGACATCAAGAATCTAGCCCAATCAGCAGGGCCCAGTTGTTCAAAATGTTTCATCTGGATCAGAATGATCCGGATTTGGAAATCCCTATCCAGGATCAGGTAATTCGGCTTGCTTTGTGCTGGTTTTTCAAAACAGAATTGGATTGGATCACCCTGATCCAGATAAAAACTTTTCAAGATGACCAAATCCAGATTACCAGTGCTTTAAATGGAAACATATAACCATTTACTGGCTATGTAAAGAACAAGAGTGGTTACCAAATCCAGATTACCAGTGCTTTAAATGGAACTACATATAACCATTTGACTGGCTATGTAACTAGAGCGAACAACACAAAATGTTGGCTAGAACAGAAACAAATTTAAAAAAAAAAAAAAAAAAAAAGCAACACATGTAGAACAGGCAGCATGGGATCACTGTAGATGCCTTTATTTATGCATAACTGAATAATGAATCTTTAAGTACAGCATTTGAAATCATAAATAGCCTAAATGTCCAATAGGCAAAAAATATACAATGTTCAAATTTCCTCTTCGTTTGTTGAGAGACCAGCATTTTGAAGCTGTGCTTTTAGGAGCCGTATCTCAATTCTGGCTTTGGTCTTTTTGCTCAGCATGGTCCTTTGTTGCCTTGGCCTTCAGATTCTTCCATCTCAACTTCACTTGTTCCACTGTCCTCATCTGGCCAGACCCTGTGGCATTCATATTCTGGATGATTTCAGTCCAAATGTTATTTTTCATCTTGTTGGTCACTGCTCCACCCTGAGTAGTAGTAGGCCTGCCTGGTCGATCAATTTGTTTTATTCCCAAATGATGGCCAGATTGCCCAGACCAAGCGCAGGTTCTTTCTTTTGGGGAACATGCCCAATACTATTGGGGTGATAGACTGCACTCATGTGCATATACAAGCACCTCATGACAGGGAGTGGGAGTGGGAGTGTCAACAGAAAGGGGAGGCACAGCATCAGCATTCAACTTGTGGGCGATGCTGACCTCGTCATCACCAACTGTGATGTGAAATGGCCTGGGTCTGTCCATGATGCACGCATCCTAAGAGAGAGCGCACTATATCTTCAACTCCAAACCAACAGACCGGATGGCATAATATTAGGAGACAGTGCCGGCTGCTTCAACACTTCACATTGCAGAACAAGGTGCGCTATTGAGCATCTAAATGGGGTTCTGAAGAGGCGCTTTGCATGCCTTAACTACCTGCGTGTGGAGCCACACAGGGAGCATGCAACATAATACTGGCTTGTTTTACCCTCTACAACATCGCTGCCAGGCGCAATGTCCCTCTCTGTGGTGACATTGATGATCCTCCAGAGCCTGTTGATGACCCAGACCAACCTGCAGCATTCGCTCTGAATGAGAGACTGACTGCTCGTGCAATACGGGACGCCATTGTCAACAACTACTTTTCACAGGTTGATCACTGTTGATTGCCTACCAATGCCTACTGCCTAGTGATGCCCTAGTGTCTGTCGTCGTAATTTGTATACAGTGATAAATGATTGATAAAATGAATGCAATATCTGATTTCTGTTATTGACAGCTGTTCATTTTGGGATTATTTTATAATATATGCCATTTAGCAGAGGACAAATTCATTATTTGGTGGATTGCGCTGTCCTGAGAGGCTTAATAGGTTAATGTCTACTTTATCACTGTACATGTTAAAGAAAAAATTAATGTATTTACCAACCACTATATGCTACGTATACCAACCACTATATGCATAATATGCTATTAATTGACCAATTTTAGAGTTACTATCCCAATCCTAATACATTTTGAACAACACACATTCAACCAAGATTTGATTAGGTGATCTGATCCCATTTCAGAATTGTTTTGAACATTTTCAAGATTTGATCCAATGTGATAACCAAAGTCTGATCAGATTACTTTTGAACAACTGGGCCCAGGAAACTCCCTAATCCACCTATACAGATGATACAGTTCTGTACTCCACTAGTCCATCCATTTACTCTGCCCTTGATAAACTTCAGCAAAGTTTTCACAACATAGCTACAGCATGCCTTCTCTGCCCTCAGACTTGTCCTAAAGCCCAGTAAAAAGAAAAGTCATGTTCTTTAGCAGGAAGACCTCACTTTGTCTACGCAGGATTACCACACAAGAAGGGAAAGAGCTTGAGATGGTCACCTATAAATACCTTGTATCTGGCTGGACTCTGCCCTGTCCTTCTCACTTCACATCTCAAAACGTCAGACCAAAATCCGATCAAGACCATTTCAAATCAATAGGAATCAAATCAAATCAGGCTGTTAGCTTGAAAAGTCCTGTATATGCAGTCCTCAGTCAGCTGGCCATCTTTACACACTAGACGCAAAATATACTGGTCTATCCTCATATACAAATCCCCTCTAGGTCTGACCCCCCCATACGTGTCAATTCTACTGCAAACACTTGCCCCAGTTTACAAAACCAGAGACCCCGCTCTGCTCTGGGCCACTCCTCCCTTCACTATGCCGCAGCCAGAGACTGGAACGAGCTGCAGACAACCCTGAAAATGGACACTGGTCTCAATTTCTGTTTTAAATCTAAGATTATAAACACATTCAAAGACTCATACACTCGTTACATACGATGTAGCCCATGTCTATTTTGTTTTAATTTGTCTCTGACGTCGGTACCATGTTTTAATCCCCTTGTGTCTGTATTATTGACTCTACTCTGTTCTTGGCCTCTCGGCCAGGTCATTATTGTAAATGGGAATGTGTTCTCAATTAACTTGCCTGGTTAAAGATTGCTTAAATAAAATTCAATAAGAAAACTAGCCACTGCACAGTTTAAGCATATTTATTTAAATGTAGGCTAGGCCATATAGCCAACTCCTGATAGTTTTATGCATGTCCTCTGGATTTTTGTAACATTATGCATATAACCCGAATAGATAAGTAACATCACTGGGATTAATATGGGACCAGCTGCATAGTATGCAGTTATCCCACTGAAATTATATGGTGTTTATTGTAGTGTGTTTCCACAGGCAAGTCTTCATTCACAAAGCATTACAACACAATGTATATACCATAACGCATATATTTTGAAATGGTTGACAGCAATAATGCGGGTAATGATGATGGGATTAATCCTGGATAGCAGTTATATGGCTCCCAAGGGGGTAGTTGTCATGATGAATACGTTTCACTTCACTTTCTTCATGGTGGTGATGGTGGTGTGCGTGTGCCTCTTCAGGTCCCCTCGACGAGGATGACCAGCCGCATGGTTTCTGCACCGTCATGTACTCTTCCAGTGATCGCTTCGAGGGGATGTTTGTCCACGGAGAGAAGAACGGCCGGGGGAAGTTCTTCTTTTTCGACGGGAGGTGAGGAGTGTTGATATTGCAGATTTTAATTGCTGTTTTGCGCCATATCTTTCTTAAAAAAAGAATGCTTTTAGGCTTGAATGCTTCTTCCTTCCCTCACATTGCTGTCCTGATCTAAGATCAGGCAATAATCCATCAATGGTTTATTGCCTCAGATCAGTGGTTCTCAACCCTGGTCCTGGAGGGCCGCAGGTTGTGCAGGTGTTGGCAGTTATTGGTACCTTTTTGTTTTGACTAAGATCAAGCATGGAAAGGTAGGAAGTTGACATGCACCCTGCCCTTTCTGCAGCACCCTGGAGGGCTTCTACGTGGACGATGCCCTGCAGGGCCAAGGAGTGTACACCTACGAGGACGGAGGTGCACTGCATGGGACCTATGTGGACGGGGAACTGAATGGTCCCGCCCAGGAACACGACGCCGACCGGCGTGTCGTCTTCAAGGGCCAGTACAAGGACAACAACCGCTGTGGCGTCTGCTGGATCTACTACCCCGTGAGTCTACACGCACCCATTTCTCTTGCAGTGATGTGACACAGATGAAGTAGTGTATATGTATTCCCATCTAGTGTGGTAGTTCCAGATAGCGTCTCGAAGACGGTCATGTTCTCCAATTCACGAGTGTGTCGTGCGTGTCGTAGAGGTTGGATTATCTGGCCCTTGTGGTTCATCTGGGCCTCACTGTGTGACGCAGGACAGGGGCGGCTTGGTGGGCGAGGTCAACGAGGAAGGCGAGATGACGGGCAGCAACGTGGCATATGTGTACCCGGATGGAAGGACGGCACTGCACGGGAGCTTCGTGGAGGGGGAGTTGATCGAGGCCAGGCTGGCCACCCTGTCCTCAGTGGAGAACGGCCGGCCACACTTCGACATTGTGTCCAACAGTGAGTGAATTCAGACACTGAGCTGGTGCTTACCCGGTACATGCACTGGGAACATTACTTACAATGACATATGGATGCCATTACAGTTTGTCACCTATGACTGTCCCTATACTAAGTCAATGACTACATTATGTAATGTGTTTGGCTTATTTACGATGAGTGGTCTTGATGCCATTGTAAAATGTGTCTCTACTTCACGTGTCCCTTGCCCACTGCAGTCGGGGTTCGAGCCCAGGCTGCACCAGCCTGGCCCTGGCCAGGAATCCCGTTTGGGGTGGCGATTGGTTGTCTGCTTTGTGGGAGGGGGAGGGAAGCCGGCATGAGCTAGCTTGATGCATACAAGAAGCGACTGTGTGTGCCGGAGTTAAGGTCGACGGCTTAGCGAGTTCCATCTCGGAGGAGGTGGTTCATCGCCTTTGCCACTGATGGTCCCAGAGCTGCAGCAGCGAGCTCGCAGTCTGAGGGGGGATAGTCGACATGAAAAAAGGGTATCATTGGCTACTAAATTGGGAGAAAATAGGAGAAAATATTAAATTTTGAAAATATTTTATTGAAATATGACATTTTAATTTTTTAATTTTAGAAAATAATGCACACACTTCAGCTGCTTTGATTGGGTGTGGGTGGCACAGCAGTAACTCAAGAAGCACAATTAGTGATTACTGGGGGAGAAAGAGATTTTAGTATTTGCTCCTGTGTTTTTATATCCATTTGTTTTCCTATAGGCCCAGTCTACAGGTATGACAAGTCCACTTCCTCCTGCATTGCTGCCCATGGCTTGCTGGCCGATCCCTATGAGACACAAAGGTACCTGTATGATCGATTTTCATGAGTCTTCGCTATCTTTGCCATCTTTAATCTTAAACTGCTTTGGAATAATAAATGTTTTTATTTCAGGATACTGCTTTAATGTACAAAGGTGAAAGACGTGTAGTGATCAGGGTCAGAGTCCATTCCATTTCAATTCGGGAAATTGAAATGTAATTAATGAATTGTAAAAATGTCAAAGTGTTCTATGAGGATTTTAAAATGAATTAATTGTATTTCATATAATTGGTCATAGCATCGATCAGGGAGGAAGGATTTTGGTCAGCAGGGCTAAGCGGTCAATAGAGACTCTTCTAGTCAGGCAGGCAGCTGCGATCTGCCTGCTTCAGCTGTGTCAGCTGCACTGTCCTCCAGTGCAGCAACCGAGGCAGCTCAGCAGTTTCACTGCAGTCAAGGCCAGGGTTCCCATGGCTTCTGAAAGTGCTTTAAAGTGCTTGATTTTGAATGCAAACAATTAAAGGTTGTGACAGTGCTTGATTTTGTTTTGGTTCATACATTTTATGGAACTCCTTTTTTTTTTTTTTTTTTTTTTTCAAAGCTGTACAGTACATAACCCATACAAAGAAAATTGAAAGTGTTGTGAATTCAGTGACATCAACATTCTGTTTTACAAAGCCTTCAATCTTCCTGATTAACTGGTCACAGTATGAGGGTGGGTCTTCTTTCCAAAGCCTGTGATAAGATCATTTATTTACAAATAAGGCCCTTGAAACATTTAATTGAAAATCGTCATTGAAGGTCCTTGAAACCTCTTTCATTTTTGCAGTCAAAGTACAATTGGAGCCCTGCCAGCCCAGTTGACCATAGCTGCTGTGTCCCTTACACACACTGCACACTAGAAATGTGGTGTGGCTTCTCTTGTCTCTCAGGGTGTATGTGGCGGACTCTTTAATCTCAGGGGCAGGGGAGGGGCTATTCGCCAAGGCTGACGTAGAGCCCAACACCGTGATGGCCTTCTACAACGGGGTCCGCATTACGCACATGGAGGTGAGAGAGACCTGAACGATGAGAGCAACTCAACACATGGCTGCACATCCAATGGGTTGAGTTTGACTTTTTTCTGTTTTTGAAGCGCTTATAAGTTTGATGTATTATGTGATGATTTATCTGATGTCATGTTGATCAATATTGTCTCATCTTGTGTTGTTGATTCATCAGGTGTTAGATCACTGATTCATATGGTCTAACATTATTGATTTATGTGGTGGTGATTATTAAATGGTGTGACCATACAACGTGTCGTTAGTAGCCAGTTAATGCAATTGAAGCTGGCGTGCCTCAAGTGCCTGTTCTTGGGCCTTTTAAATTGATCGAACCTTTAATTTAAAGGGTGCCAAAACAAGCATGTACTGTACTCCATGAATTAAAAAAACACCATGCATAGAGTTTGTGTTCAGTCCATAATCCAGAAACCTTATGTTTTATTATGTATTGATAAAGCTTATTGCTTGTTATACTACTACACTGCAGGTGGACAGCAGGGACTGGTCCCTCAACGGGAACACAATATCTCTTGACGAGTACACAGTGATCGACGTTCCTGAACCATTCAGCAACATTGATAAATACTGTGCTTCGCTCGGGCACAAGGCCAACCACTCGTTCACCCCTAACTGCACCTACGAACCGTGAGTACAGTGAGGATCCTCAAACCTGAAGTAGCGTGTAAAGGCCACCTATGGCTGCCCTCTCAGAAAATAAACCTCAGTGAAAGTGCGGCCATATCAAGCACTTCTAAATCAACAGAGAGCCTTGGTCATATATTCCATTAGCATACAGTAGAACCTCTGCCATACGAATGCATCGGGAATGGAGGTCATTCGGAACTCTGAAATGTTCATAACTATGAAAGTGCTGTCAAAACAAAACTAAGAATTTGAATCCTTGATTGATTATTTGATTATTAGAATTATGAATTGATTTATAGAATCATTATATTACTGTAGCCTGATATAGGCTGCTCTCATTTTGTAGTTTTAATTGAAGTAGTTTAAATTAACAAATAGTCAAACCAGGCGTAATCTGGATCTCATTTGAACATTAATATTTTTTTTCTATTTTGGCTTTCTGAACGGTACATAGCCTTTCCAGTGACCTGCTATCTTTGGCCTCTTTTGTGAACTGTTTTTGTTTCTATCCCTTCTTTATATCAAACAATATTGGCTTTCCCTCATTGTTCTTTAGAAATAGTATAAGACATTCCCTCATTTTTAGGGAAGTCTAATTTTTATAGTATTTCAATTGTTTAATTACTGGAAAGTACAGGTAACTGCCAAAATAAATGCAATGATGAAGGAACGTGTGCACAAATGCCAAGGGTCAAGTGTTTTGTTTTCTTGACATACTTAAGTATATAATTATATTTGTGTCCTGTTTTGAAATGCGTCAGGCTGTTTGATAAATGTACTCGGTACAGTTCAGTATCTTAAATCAATTCACCTTCATTGAAATTCAGTGAATTAATTGAACAGTCCTCATAGAACATTATGGGAATTGTTGTCGTGAATTCATTTCTGAGTTGAAATGCATGGTATTGGGTGGGTGTCCCTCCATAGGTTCCTCCACCCTCGCTTTGGACCCATCAAGTGTGTGCGTACCGCGCGGGCGGTGCAGCGGGACGAGGAGCTGACGGTGGCATACGGCTACGACCACACGCCCTCAGGGAAGAGCGGGCCCGAAGCGCCGACCTGGTACAAGCGGGAGCTGCAGACCTTCCGGGGCACTCCAACACCCTCGTCTGAGTGACACCACGTCCACATCCCCATCGCAACCCTAAACCCCTTGCCCCAAGCACAGCCACACCAGGGACTAACAAGGCAGGCGACTCTTTCCAACAGACACACACACACCATGGAATTTTGCACTACTGACCAACCAGGGAGTCCACCCACCTCTAACTCTCGCTAACATGTACGAGCCAGGGAGTTGTTTTCTTTGGTTTACTCATAGGAAGCACTAGTCAGATTTGTGCCTCTTCTTTTCTCTTTCCACAAAGCATGAAGGTTACTCTCCCATTGATACTGTGCAGTGCATACTGTCGCTGTTAAACTTCAGGTTCCGTCAGCATTTCCTTAGCCCGTAGTGTTAGAAGTACCTTGAACACTCCTAACTGGTGAAATGCATTAAACGCTGGTGTTTTGAGTGTGCTCAATGGCACTCTTCACTAGCGCGGTTATATTTTCATCTTGTGTTTGTGTGTTTTTCTTTTACGGGGTCTCATCCATCTTCAGCTCCAATCTTTTGGAGAACGTTTTGCTTGTATGTTCTGTAATGGGAAGGGGCCGTTTGTCCAAACAAAAGGGGCTCAGAAATGCCAATCAGTGTTTTGCTCAAAAATATATATTTATTGATTGAAGTCCGATGCTTGAATGATTGCAACTGGTTATTATGGCAATTGTTTTTGACAAGCTTAGAATCATTATTTCAGGGTGATGGCATGCTTTTTGAAATCGGTTATCAAAATGGATGCATTTCTTGCAAGCACATCTACATTTGCCGTACTCGACAGAACTTTGTCTAGCAAGTGACTTTCTGACCTGAGAATTATAAAGGGAGCTGTATGTATTTAAGTGCTTTCCATTGCCTGCTTTCTGTTTCAACATATTGGCTAAGATTTTATGTAGTTGATTTCTTTTTTGTCAAGGGGGGATTTCTCTATACTCTAGGTTTGTCCAAATGTTTATCCAAATATTTATATTTGTATAAGTAACAATTTAAGAAATCTTACCACAAAAATCGTACCGCAATTCAAACCTAAAAGATTTTGGAGAAATAATCTGCTTTATATAATGTGCTTGGGCAGCCTATTGAGTATATTTAATGCTGGATAATACATCATTCATTCAATGCATTTTTTCAGTTCAAAGTTTCAGTTTGAGGTGGGGGGGAGATCACGTCAGATTTTGGGTTCTGAAGGAAGCCCCTAAACATATTTAGTTATTTCGAGTTCTGCCAATTCATGGTAACTCAAGCAAGGCTGTCCTTGCTGTTAGACATTGTTGTTTTTTTACCATTGTGAAGTGAAGTGAAATATGACTTCAGTAGAAGTGTTAAAAACTGAATATGAAGTGCCAAAACAATGCCAAACAACAAAAATTAAATGCAGTGTAAAATATGGGACGTGGGCTTTAAATCAAATGATATTGTGCTGTCAATTTGACTTGTTTCACACTGATGGGCTATATTTTGAAAATGTATCTTCGATGTGGCTTCCTGTTCCTTTACAAGATAATTTAAGAAGTCCTTGTTCTTCTGTCGAAATTGTATCAGGATTTCATGTCGGGATACCATGTCAAATGCACTGTTCAAATGGACTTAGGATAATGGATTAGAATAATGTCTCATGTGTATCAATAATGCAATGGATTTAAGATTATGTAAATTGCTGATTCTCTCACAAATGTTTGTTTATTTCTTCAATGCCACAATCACATAATTTATAAAGTAGATGCTAAAGAGAAGTTAAATCAGTTTTAGAGGGGTCATTGAAAATCAATACACACATTTGCCCAAGATGGGTAATATTAACATATCTTAATTGGATATCAAGAAGCAAACATTTCATGATTTATTTTTTTACTGCTATTTAATAAATGGGATCATGTAATAGCTAAACTTCCATAATGGGTTCCATTGTTGGACAATACACCATACTCTACATTTTACACTGTTACTAAATGAAAAGAGGATTCTTTTAAAAATAAGTAATGGGATAGTACATGATCACTTCCATTTTCAGTATTCATAATTCAAATATTGTTCAAAATAAGAAATACCTTTTGTATAGTGGAAGGGCAATAATGGACACATCTGATTAATTCAACACACAAATGTTCAGCCAATGCAGATGGCTGTGAAATGTTTACCTTTAAAAAACCTGAGCTATATCACCTGTTCAGAATAGCATGTTGATGATAATTGTGTGTTATTTATTTGTGTTGAGGCAAATTATGTGATTGCAGGCTGATGAGGGATTATGAATGTTCTGTGAGGAAAAATGTTCCACAACTTTTCAAAAATGAAGCTGAGCTAGAGCTTTGAGACTATAATTAAACAAATGGACTTCATGACCCATTTTTTTAAATAAAATGATGCCAGATTCATGTTCACAAACAATGTTTAAGATTTAACAAGTAGTGAGTGCAAAGTATACCTTGATTTTCCCAAATGATGTTGTGTAAGCGCAGTGGCACTGGATCATTTTTGTACTGTTTTGTTTTTGAACTAGGAACCCTGTGCAATGGCTGTCACATTTGACAAGCCCGGTAACAGGTCAATTTCCCTACCAAAATTATTTGGGGCTTTTCCAGGGATTAGTCATGTTGATTTCAATAATGTTGATATTTTTCATTAGACATTTGTTGTGGCAGAACTATTCTGGCAGAAGGCTTTTAGATCTTCATGTTAGTAATCCATTACTGTCATTTTTCCTAATAACTCCTAGCCTTAGATCTGTGGATTTCCAATCTGCATACGATCACATGAGCAGGTGAGCCCTCATGGCACTTTGTTTACAAGATGCTGTGTTTGCAGAGTGATTGTGTGTGCAAGTGTGTTGAATGTGTGTTTTTATTCCTACAAGGACAAGTATACAAAACAGTTACGATGGCAATGGTGAGAATTAAAAAAATATTTAAAAAAAGTTGTAACTGAGAAGTATTTTGTAGTATTGTAAGGAATAATAAAGGATACATACAATCATAACTAGTGGCTCTTTATTTTCAGTTTACTGGCCAGTAGGCTGATAACCGGTTTCTTGCATCATTGTCTCAGCCCATTGTAGTAAAAGCTAAATCTTACATGGACTCATTTGTGTACTTCTGTAGGACTGTTTCATGGGTCAATATCTCAATAACCTTTTGATGGGTGTTTTGGGGTCTTTACGACTTAAAAACAAAAGAAGAAGAAAAAAAAAAGGTCAATTTTGGCTCAATGATGAGACAAGTAAAAAAATGAAAAGCTGTATTCTCAATGTGGCAACATTTTGGGGGTAAATGATCTCAATAAATCAAGCAGACCTATATCTAGGATGTATATGAATGTCCTAGAAAATTACTTTGGGTGTCCAAACTAATGATTTTAATCAAATAAATCAAAACTTGCACTTGACTGAGTTGTAATTCTTAGTTTCACCACTAGTGGAGCCACCCGTATTCACTGAAAACTCCGCGAAATAAACGAACTGCTCCCCCCGTCGACAATATTTATTTTCGAACCCCTCCCCGTCGACAGAAAATAGGGGCGCAAAATTATTTTCGCGTAGCACCCCCCAATAGTGGCCCAGCCTTTCGTATATTTTTCTGTACTTGGCCCTCAGTGGAAAAAGTTTGGACACCCCTGCTCTAAACCTTTTGCAAATTTTTTCAATGTTGACCAAAGGTTGACATACGCCCACAAAAAATCTATTTGCAGTGTACTCCAGCAGATGCCGCTATATTGTTGCAATGAAAGAAAATTCTACATTGCTCGCACACACTTTTTAAAGTCCAGACATGTACCTGCAGATATCCTAATCCTGGACTCTCACTTTCTTGGACTCATATCTATTATGCAGTGTTGATATAACAAAGTATTACGGTAATGGAATTGTGCATAAGAATGGAAGAACAAACTTTCAATATATTATGTTGTAAATGCACAAATCTGCACCACCTTACAGAGTTCACATTCAAGTAACTAACAATCCATTGTTGCATAGGAGTACACCAATTTCCACGATTAAACCCTTAAAGGATGATTTCCCAAACCAGGCAACTATACGTTATTAAATGTTGAATCCTGATGCATTCAAGCATTTATTTCATGACGTAACATGACCTTAAGAGAGTACACCATGCTTTAATATCAATTTAATAGTTTATAATTAAGAACAATTCACACCTAGTTACAATTCAGAGGTTGCAATTATGACAAATGAAAAGCAGCATACACAGTGGGTCCCCAGGACCAAGTTTGAGAACAACTGTTTTAAAGAAACCATTTGCCATAGCACATTAAAGAAAGCTTTAGTAGTCTGATAAATGATATTACTGATAAAGGTGCTGGGGTGTGAATATGGGACATCATGGCATTCATAGATATTTCTAACATAATGTGACTTTAAGAGGATAAATTATCCCTCAGTAGATTAAGTCTTTTGTTAAGAAAAAATATGTTTGTTACACTTGTGGGACTGCAATTATAGTTTGAACGAAAATCAGCATATGTATTTTTTAAGTATTTTCTCGTCTTTATATCGTCATTGCTTGTCAATTTGCATGTATGGGTAGCTTTGAAAAACAAGTTGTCTTGGCAGCCTCCTTTTTTATCCATTATCTTAGCCTTTTAACTTGAATGAAAAACGACATAAACTCTAAATTGGCAGACACATTAAATAATACAAAATATAATACAAATGAACTGGTGCTCTAATGGCTTTGGGACACCAATGTAATACATTATTATTACTATCAGGCCTATAGGCTCTTTTCTCCTCGGCTTCAACTTTTTCCGACGCCATTGCTCCAAAGGGCCCCTGGGCATGCTATTTTGTGTGCATATCCTTAGGTAATGAAAGAGTTAATAGTTTACCGCGCCAGCCTGGCGCACTCTGCGCACCTGTGCTGCCAGGTTATTGGATAACAGCTTTAGGAGTTTACTTGTGCCATTAACAAAGAGGGGAGGAAGTGAAACCACCAGCAGGATTCAACAGGTGAGTACTTATTTAATATGCATTTTATTGAAGAGACATAACCGATATTTATACAACTTAAGCGTCTCTTATTATTTGATTAGTTAATGTGCTTGTTGCTGTTTCCTTCATTAGCGAATTATCTTCTTACATTGTAACAAACAGTGCTAGATTGGTTTCTCGATTACAATTGTTTTTATATTATCGCCAATTTACTTTAAAGATGTGATGTGTAGTTAATTTCATAATAATCAATCAGACATAAAACGAAATACTTAAGCAATGAGCCTATGTATGTAGGCTATGTTGATAGCCTACCATATATATGGTATAATGGGGGATTCGATCCATTCGTCTCCCTTCTATTGCGCATTTGCCTACTTCTGAAATGTGCTAGCCTAAATTGTACGTAAACACGCGTATATTATTATTTGATAGATGGTACATTTTAAAGTAGGCGGAGCACATTTTCCCCGTTCGTGCGTAACTCAAAGGCAAAAAGCTGTCTAATCGGTGAGGAGAACTGTTGCTGCAGGTGACGTTCTCACTCCGGTTTTGGTTTCTCTTGTGGAAATTTGCTTGAACTTGAATAGAGACCAAATAATACAACCGAGCGATTTGGAGAATTTTTTAAAGCAAGAAACATTTCTGTTGTTCATTTTGTTTTGTGAGTGTATTTTAGATTGATGTCAAATCAATTACAACTTGGTCAGAAATTATGTTGACAACTTTCAAAATGGGCAGAGGCACCCATATTGGTCTACTTGAGAGCAGGCACACACCCAAGTAGATGCTTGTTTTTTTCCTCTAAGCATACCCCTATTTTGGCGTTCAATCCCTCTTTCCCATGTAACACAGTGTCGGCTCGTTTTAAATTTTGATGGGATGTTCAGAACGGAGAGTTTGTAGAATGGTTGCCATATGTTGTTTCTCCACTGGATGGAGGGATACAGGTAGTATGTCCCATTATCTTCACTGCTGCCATTGTAGTAAGTATGAAAGCATGAAGATGGTAATTTCCTGTAAAACTTAGATCAATGATATTTAGAGTTATGTGTCCATTTATTGTGCCCTGTTTGGTACATGAAAGGGTTTCAAGTGTTAAACCACATTCTTGTCCATGCAGAAAAGGAAGAAATGGGAATGTTTAGGAAACATCTTTGTACAAGCTGTATTGTTATACCCACTGGAGTTGTATATGTAATGTATGATACATTTGTTTGCCAGCAGCAGTCATATCAGGCATTTTGAGTGGCCTAGACAGTGATGCTCCTCACAATACTCTCAGACTGGTCTCAGTGCATTTATTCCCCATCAAAGGGGAAAGACATGCCAATCATCATGTTATCCTGAGATAAATGATGCCATGTGACGTACTGGTGCATTTTTTAAGGCGTATGAAAAATGTTTGCAGTCAGTTGAAGGAACGGACGTTGAACGGCAGAGCGGGCGAGCGAGAATGGACCGTTACAGATACTTCATCTTCAACCAGCGGAGCACAGTGGTGCTGGGCCTCCTGCAGACAGCCTGTGGGGGGTTGTGCTTCGCGTGCGGCTTCATAGACGCCACCTTCCGCAGGGACACCACACTCAGCAGCACTAGAGCGCCATTGTGGGCCGGGATGGTAAGTGCACCCCTCCATCCGGTCTTGACATCGATCTGAATAGCTCAACCACCATGGTGAAGAGTCTCCAAGCAAGCTGTTGGCCTACACACTGTTATGCCTCTGTTGATATATCACGGTCAGCAGTCATTGCTTGCACTGTAAGTATAGACTGTAGAAGCAGTGGCTACTCTTATTAGGCTCATGGCTTTTCTGGCTTCTGATTAATTCCAGATCATGGTACTAGTTGGAGTCCTGGCATTGGTATCATCCCAGAGGAAACACCCTGTGCTAGTAAGTGATGAACTGATTTAAAGTGGATTTAAACCTTCCTGACACGCAAACCATGTCAAGGGATTGTTTAAGATTAATACATGGCAGTCTTTTCCCTAATTCAAGCTTGATCTGTTTTACTGCATCTCTCTTAGGCAATATTTTATTCGTCTTTTTTGTTCAATCTTAGTATTGCTGTCTATGGCCTGTTGCCAGTATCATCTCTGCTGTGTCGGTATACGTTTTTGCTCAGCATCCCAGACCACTTCCAAGCTGCAGTTTGCATACTATTATAATTGTGATATCTGTTTCTTCTGTTCATGCTGCATCTTTTTTGTTAGAACTTCTCTTCTACAAACGTGATTCTGGGCTTATAATTATATACTTTACCTTAATTATGTATTATAATGTTCTGTTAAAAATACTGTGAAGTTATTAAATGTATATATTTTATTATGAATAATTACGTATAAAAAATTATTCATGATACAACATAATTTCTATGAATTGACTTATGTTGCATTTCTGTTTAATCTGTCTTAAACAGATACTGAAACTTAGTACATGTTTAACCTGCCACTCCCTAATTGCTCAAGAGTGCAATGGCTGTGCCCCACCTGGAAATCGAACCCGCAACCTTTGCAGTATAAGCCCAGCTCCCTAACCATTATACTGCACTGCCCACCCTATAGCTAGATGATAGTCTGACTCCAGTGGCCTATTAATATTCAAAATCTCTTCCATCTAAGTGGTTTCACAATATTCATAATGCCAGAATGTTAACATATTCTGCTAGACTGCTGGAAAATACCTTGTGCGTAACTTGTACCTTCTCAGGTAACTCAGGTCTTACATCAAAGGTAGACAACAGTACATACATTTCCTATTTTAAATCTGATTTGGATCCAGCTACAGGCAGTGCCCTCAAATTCCTTTAACCTTTTTATTTATCATAAATATTTTTCCCCTCGGAATGGTAATCTGCTGCTCATAATCTCTTATTCCACCTTTCCGACTACAAACAAAGGTTCACAGAAGCACCGAATCCAATATTGCATTGTCATTCTCTCACCGGATGAATGCTTGGTAGACATCTTTGGAAGCACTACAATATTTTGAAACCAAACTAACTGATCAGAAGTTAACTGCCTCCAAATTCCTTATTTGTAAGGAAGTTTGGATATTTGCCAACGGGAGTTTGGTCGGGTCAAGTTGTGAAGTCTCTAGTGGGTGGGCTGGCCACTGTGTGTGCGTACGCTGTATGTCCGTGTGTATTGGTGTGACCAAAATAAAAGTTTGATGCTCCCTCCAGGTGAATGTCGTGATCGTGGCGTCCATGTTCTCCTGCTTCACGACGGCAGTCGCGGCCATCTACGCCTGCTTGACCCTGAGCTACGGAGAAGAGGACGACGAGCTCTTTCACCCTCATCACCTCAACATTCCGCATGCTGTGTGTAATGGTCCTGATAAACTGCCTTTTTTGCCTCAAAGTCCTGTTCATGTGACGACGCATAGGTGTTATAGGTCGGCCAACGTGAGATTAGCGGAGTTGGTTTAAAAGTATTCCACAACCTTTTAACTGTGGCTCCCATCAGCACCAGTGCAGTACAGACAGTTAATGGCAGTAAAACATCGGACACTGAATGTTACATATCTCATGTCTATCTACGGCACACTCTTGCGAGACTAAGTGGGTTATTGAAATCAAGGCCAGGCTATCAGAGAGTGGGTTACACAAAGTGGTTGCGCTATGATGTGACAGATGGGGGTCGCTCCTACCGTAGTCTCTCTCCCTCCTGCAGAAGTTTGTCCTGAGCAGGACGGTGAAGGGTGCCAACGCCACAGTGTTGCTGGCCTGCCTCTGCAGCTTCCTGGTGTCTGGACTGATCGCTTTTCTGGGTTGCCGCAGCCTGCCGTCTTGTGCCTGCTATGACAGTCGCACGGGGCTGGTGAGTCTGGCACTGCCACGCGAGCGAGCGCACACACACACCACACCAACAAACAAGACTTGCGCTCACATCACACTGAGGCACGCGGTACAAAGCAGCAAACAGGGCAACACATCTCCGCTTTCTCATTCAGGCAATGGTTTTCTATTCTGAGATTATCAGTAGCATACCTTATAATTATACATACTATGTATATCAAGCTTAAATATTTATTTTGTAAGAAATTTAAGCATTTGATGAACTTAGTAGTACCATAAGGAAATGTAGGTAAATTCTTGATCCTGAACTCCTGCTGCACCAGCACAACTGGCTGGGAGCCCAGTTTGGGGGCAGCAGACGGAGGGGGGAGGGAAGCCGGCAGGAGCTTGCCGCATGCAAAGTGGCTCTTTGTGTATAGGAGTTGCGGTCAACAGCTTGGCGAGTTCCATCTCAGAGGAGGCGGTTCGGCACCTTTGTCACTGCCGGTCTCGAGTTCGTAGTTTGAGGGAAGTGATAGTTCAATTAGAAATAGAGTACAATTGGCTACCAAATTGGGGGGAAAATCAAACAGAATTAAGAATAAGAAATATATATATATATATGTTGATTTAGTATGCAAATGTATAAATGCTTGGTAAGTTCAGCCAGTTTCCCTAGAAGTAGGACAATGTATGTATACCAATAAAAAAATAAAAATAAAAATAATCAATGAAGTTCTTTTATGTGATTGGTGACAGGAGCTGCTGGTCCCACAGAATGACCCCAGTCCTCAGACTGAGATGGTCTGCACCTGGCAAGGTAGGAGAGGGTAGTGGGGAGTCTCCGAGGGTGTGCTGGGGCTTGTGGCACCTGGGGATTATGTGAGCTGAGTGCTCCTGTGTTCTTTACTGAAGGTCCTCGTGGGCATCATTAGAAATATAGGATTCAATCAAGTCTGTCTGTCTGTCCGTCTGTCTGTTTAACTAGATGCGAGTTAACTTTGAAACCGGGAGGTATTTCTGGCATAATAAGGCATTTTGGACAGTCGCTTGTTAAAGTTGGGTATGACATTAGCAAGCCTGATAATTTAATGAGCAGCAAAGTAACTAGCTACCGTTAGGCCTTCGATAGCTAGGTTGCAAGGTCGCTAGTTCAGAATACATGAACTACAATAATTAATGTCGTTTGAGTAAAGACTGTGCTGTCCACTATTTGTTCTATCAAGTAATTATGAGTTAAGAGTTATGCCATTGATAAATGTAAGCATGATTTAAAACAAACCAAACATTGTGGGATACCTTTTACAATATAGTATACGAGAGGGACAGTATGTTGATATTTGGTTATTGGTTCAGGGTCCTTGCAATATTTCATTGTAACCAAGTGGCCTGTTCTCTCTAGCCACACTGGTGTCTGTTCCCTCTCTCTCCCCTTCCCAAACATCAAATGGAACTCCTTTGGGAAACTAAAAGACATGCTGATTGCCCTGACAAAACAAATGTAGGCTGTTCTGCTGTTCTCTAACACCAGAGCAGATGTATGTTATCAGAGTCAGATTGGTGACTGTGACCCAGTGGGTTAACACTTTGTCTATGTGGAGTTTCCTGAAGTTCCTTATTGTTGAATTTTGAATCTGAATTTTGAATATCAATTGATTGTCTTAATCCCAAGTAAATGGTGATTGTTGAGGCTTCCCAGTTTGGGATATACATTTTACAGGCCACACCAGATAAAAGCAGAGGTCTGCGTGTCTTGGACTTGGACTTGTCACATGGCAGCGATATTTTTTTCCTGAAAATGGAAATTTCACTACTGGTTGGATCTAACAATTATTTACAATTATATGCAGTCATGTGAGGACAAACTTTCAAATTCTAGTTCAATCTTGTTCCTTGGAGTAAAATGCTTTTGCAAATATGGCCTCTGTACAAATATGGGGAAGTCATGTGGATGCAGCCATTTTATTTAAATAGGGCCGGTAGAATCATTTTATATATATTATACCACGGAATAAATTTTTCTATAAACGAACTGGTCTCAGACTAAAATTCGCGCAGCATGCTATAACTGTCCAGCCCTGGATGCAGCCATTTTATTTAAATATATGGTACTATAAAAACATGGTCTGGTTATTGGTCTGAAAGTGGTTCTCTGTTTGTACACATTCACTAGTTCTGGTCAAGAATGAAAATTTGTCCAGGAAGCAAATCTTTGATGTAGTACTACTTTTCCCTCAGCAGATGGAGACGACAGGCTTTTCAACGCTCCAGTGCAGCTACGCGACATGAGTTCAGAGCAGAAGGACAGCCCTTCAAAAGCCCCACCCTACACCAGACTTGTGTGAACCATCTCCCACCCCCCACATACACCAGACTGGTGTGAGCTAGCTCCCATAAAGAGGGGCTTGGACTATTGGCAAAAATGTGTGTCAAATTAGATTATTCTTAATATTTATTATAATATACAAGGTTTACTTGATTGTTTTGGCCTACATATTCAAATTTTCAGAACTGAAACTTTATATACTCGATACTCCTCACATTTTATAACCGAAACCAAAGTGGCTGGAGAGCTCAAAATCTTGAAGAGGTTTTTGTCGTACCAAACACGGGCTGTGCCATTCATAGGTTTTTGTTTGTTTCCTTTTAACTTACATTTGTGAATAAATCTGAATGTTTATTCCCCAGTGTTGTGCATGGGGGGATATTTTTAAGTAAGTTCCCTTATGGCAGCAGAGCCTTCCTCCTTTAACGGCTTTTGACTGTGACTTGTCCAGCATTTTCCCGTGTTTTTATTTCAGTATATCTAAGAGAGAGAAAGGGTTCCCGTGTTCTAAATTGGTTTCAGATTTTACATGGAGATTCCAGTGCAATATATTTACTGTACATAATGTAAATTATTTGAAACAGATTTTTGTTAATTTAAGAGATTCAAGACCAAAAGAAGTAAATGGCAACCGTAGTCTTTGCACCTATTCAAATCCATAATAAATTGGCCTTGAGTAGAGTTCCTTCCTCCCTGTAGCATTGCTCACTAGACAAGTGATGGAGCAGCTGGTGAATGATTTTACCTTCACCCAGGCGTAATATATCAATGCATAATATGACTTTTGCATATGCATGCAACGTTTTTGCATTGTGTGCATGGCCCAGAGAGCAGGTGAAGACATTTTCTGTCTCTGATCTTGTGAGTTCTGTTGTGGAAGAGGAAAAAGGTTGCACCTTTTCAAGCCTGTAATAACTGTGCTGTTTGTAAAGACTAAGGTTGCCACTCTGTGTTTGTGTGTGTGTTTTGTTTGTTTGTGTAATTGAAGATGTGCCAAAGAAAGCTGTTAATGTAACACTCCCATGTGGCTTTGTAAAGGTAGGTTCACTCCTTCCATAGGGGGGCTCTTCAAAACCACTGTAGACTGTAGTGTCTGCAGTATGCAACTGTCCACAGATTAAATAGACTCTGTTTGAATCGCTTTTAAAATCTATTTTGACTAATAAAATATTTCAGTTTATCAGCAAGGTTTGACCCTTTTTTTTACAGGATTGTTGATGTCATGGAGATATGAACTTCTACAGGTTTCTAATTTTAAGAAAAAGGTGCTTTGGTCATTTGAAGGCATTCCCCAAAGCTATTTGTTTCACTTTCACTGAAATGATTGTTCCATGCTTCACTTTATTTCAAAAATCTGTTTGGATGAAATTATGATTATGATCAGACTTTTGATATAAATGACTAACTTGACCTCCAAGTGATGGGCAAATGGTTTCAAATGGTTTAGTGCTTAGGGTTTATGTTTTTTTCTCACTGCTCACATGGAACAAAACCGTTGTATCACTGAAAACTGAAATATAGTGCTGAAATGCTGAAGATACTTTATTGAACATAATCAACTCCTAAGTCATGAACATTTTAGTAGATATTGTGCGCTTTTTCTCGGCTGGATGCCATGATGGTTTTCCCATTTGTCCAGAGCTTGGGCAGCCACTTGCACTTCACCCCAAGTTGGACACCTCTCTATTAAAGTTTTTCTCAATCATTCAAAGACAATTCTTGAGACGGTATCTACATTCTCAAAACAGTAAGTGCAAATCCCACACTAGTAATGCAAATGCATTTCCCCAAAACACTAGAACATTTAATTTATCATTGCTTTCATACCAAATGCTAATGTAAAACACTTTTTCAAAACTGACAAAAATCCATGAAATGAGCACTGTTAACCAAAATGAAATGTATTGTTCTCAGTTGAATGCCATTCCCAAATTAATTTATTCAAATGCTCGTTGTACAAACACTCACTTTCAAAATATTGTATTCATGCTGTGACAATATTGTTTACAATATGAAATTGTTTTGCTTGTTTCGTTTTATTAAAAGAACATTTTGGAAAAGAATGAGTTCTTGAAAAAAAAAATTCTTCTTGAGAATATTGTGTGTGGCAACATGGTTATTGAGATCTGCTGGGTTTTTCTTGTAAATTTTTTTTTTGGGGGTCAATTTATGTATTTCTGCAATCACATTTTTTCGGAGGGACTACATTTTTGTATACAACATAATTACAGTAATCTACAAGGTAATGGAACATGCACTCTGGGCTGACAGTGCCATATTGATGCTAATACTTCATACTTCAATTATAATACTTCAAATAATAATTTGTGTGCCTTTGTTTACACACTGATAAAGAAAATATTAAGTAAATATTAAGAATTTTGATTGTGTAAGAGCATTTTGCAGTTGAAATGCACTGCTTTGTTAAACACATACTGTTGTAGAGTTTGCACTTACCATTTGAGAATGTAGATAATTGTTTCAAGAATAGAGTTTTTAAACAATTTCGGAAAACTGTAAGCTATCCTTCCTCTTCTCCAGGTAGTTGTCCTGGGGCACCCCATTGTGGGCAGTAGGGGTTAGGGTTAGGTTTAGAGTCGCGTCTCGTCCTCTGCATGGGTGGCATCTAGCCTCTACCGAAGTGGTATCGGTAGAGGCTCGATGCCACCCATGCAGAGGACGAGATGTGATTGGCCTGTTATTTTTTTATTTTACAGTGCGCGTGACCGAAATCTAATGCTAGATTTATAGTTGACGCATTGACACGGCCGCAAGCCCGCAGTCCGCGCGTCCGCAAACTGTGGGATTTCAAAAAATGAATTTGAAAGGTGCGTGGACAGGGGCAAGCGAACGGTCGTTTCGGCCGCAATTGCGTCACTTTGGCCGCGCGCCCCTCACATCCAGGCGAATCCGTCAAGTATAAATTGGCTTTAACCCAAATCCAAACCCTAACTCCTAAACTTAACCATAACCCCAACCGTCAGTTACGACGGTCGAGTTCGCACATTTGACGTCACGCGTACTTTGCATCTGTGTCCACTGCATGGGGGACATCTAGCCTCTACCCATAAGTATCTGCGACGAGCTCCAAAACTTAACTTCCGTTAAAACAATGGCGGCCGGTGTCACCGATGAGATCCAGTAGTGACAACGGGGGTGGGTTACAAACGTAGTTGATCAACCAAAATTCATTCGTTGATTTGGTTATTCAAATCAGCAAAAGACGCGCACTGCACACTTACCGGCCATAACTCCAGATACTCTTCATCAGACTCCAATGAACTACTACTGCAAGTGAACCGAAATTCTAAAGTTGATTGTTGAAAACAATGGAATTATTTTATCTCTGTAGAAGCAAGTGGGCTGGACCGATTTAACTTAATTTAATTTGCAGATTAATTCCAGTTTTTCATGGTCTGATGAAGAAAGTGAACCTATACTGATAGCATTATTATAAATTATGGCACACCCACAGTATTTTGACAAGTTGCAACAATGTATTAACTGACATCGTATATGTCTGAATATATTATAATTTTTGTACCTGAAAGTAATTTGCCGTTTCTGTTGGTTGACAACGTTTGCTTCAAATGTTTTTTAGATAGATCTAAAAGATTTCTCTTCACCTTCGGTAATGCAGTGAAAGTGCTGCTAAATGTACTTCATTCGTAAAGTTGAATCGTGACACCCTCCTGGTCTCTGATTGGCTCAGAGGTTAATAGGTTTACAACTATTCAAGATTCTACATGTATATTCGAGGGAGGACGATTTTGGAATGCGTGTCTTCGAGATTGATTTTGCGTAATTTAGTGTGGAATATTGGTCGGGTTTTCTGGTCAAACTGTCTGGTCACCTGGCTCAGTCTGTAATGGCCTGCAGAGGGAGTTGACAGCGAGGGAACTGGAATGTGTTTGATACTGTTTTAACCCTTTACACACGAGCTTAACGGGAATGGATGGAAGGATCTCATTGGAAATCACAAGATATATAATGTAGAATAACATGTATAACCTTATGTAAAATATATAGACTAACGTTACAATATATTGGTAAGTGGTACCCGGACATGTGCTTATCACTTGTATATATTATAAATGTACTATATACGTGTCTGAATTTTTTTCCCACTGGATAAAAAAACATACTTTAATGGAAAAATCATTTTTCAAGTGTCCTTAAATTTAACAACACAATAGTTTAAATATCAGAAATTATCTGTATCTCACTGGTTATATTTTTACCCTTGCTCCTCACAGCAAACACACACTGGTTAAACAAACTTTGGAGCCCCCTTGCCAAAGTCCTCCACCTGTTCGGACAAACAGACGTACGAGAATGGCTGTAAGTACCATTTGTGCTGTACAGTTTTTAAAAATGCGCTTAAAAATTGCGTCTTTTTGTGGGGAAAGCCTTTTAGTTCGTGAAAATGACAATTTAAGTGGTATTTGACCATTTTGATGAAAATAGACTGTAAATACATTTCTGTATTTCATTGATAGATAATTCTGTACAGTACTGGACCTACATTATGTTTGGTTTGGGTTGTTGTTCTAATCTGACCAAAATAATGTAATTTTATGAATAGTTTTAACTGCCCTATTCTGTTCAGAGAACCATTTTACAAAACAAAAATCCCGATCTGAGACCGCATTTCATGAGCATGGTCCCATTTTTGGGACTAGTAGCATTGCTGGGGACTAGTAGCATTTTTATACTACCACACGTCCACTAGCCGCGCGCTGTGCACAAAGAAGATGGTTTATATGCTGAATGAGGAAGAGGAGTTGATTTGCATGTAGCCTACCTACTACGGATAAATCAGTGTCAAGAAAAAGGCAATGCTATGTTCGACCATTAAATGAAACACGAGAAGAGGGAGAATTTCACTTGCGATTGTTTAATAAACAAACATTGAATTATAAGAACAGTTTGTATTTAGTGAAAATACCCTCATCAACGTCACTGTCCAAATACGGTCGGTGTACGCTGTAGTTTAGAATATTTTTTTAAAGACCTTTCAAGTAGCCTATTTTATTAAATCATGAACACATAACATTTTATGAAAATAATTAATATAAAACTATTCATATAGCTTACAATAACTAGAAAAAATCAAACTTTCTGGTATAACAATTAAAGTAAATCCAAGTCATCGATATTTTTGTCCCAATCTCACATGGAATCACTTTTACACATATTGTGGGACTTTAAAAACCACTGCCAGCATCCCCACTCCTGCCCTTAACCGCATATCTATCCCGCATATTCTTCCAAACTTTTTCTGGTTGGTTTAAGGGAAGAATCCAAGATTTAACAAGAGCAAGTATTTATTGTCTTGTCTCACAAAATATATGAACACGGTGTTACTTGGAAAATACGAACAGGAGGGATACAGGGCAAAGTGCAGAGTTCCGCGATACAATACCAGAAACCTTAATTTAATACGTACTATTCTTATTATTCACGTTTCCGCTATTTTCTAACACGAATTAATTGCCATCTGGTTGTTTTTGTGATCCCGAAGTGAGGATTCATATAAATGCATATAGCCTACTTTCTGACCTTTTCGCACAGTCGTTCGTCACTGAAGCTCTCCAGTTTTTCTAAAAGGCAGTTAAAGGGTGAACTTGATAACGGAAAACCCGCCCCAGTCAACCAATCATCAACGATATAGGTCTTGGGGCTGGCGCGGTCGCGGACGCGTAGTTAGAAAATGTAAGAGGTGCGTGGACGGGCGCGCGCCCTAAGCGAACGGTCGTTTCGGCCGCAATTGCGTCACTTTGGCCGCGCGTCCCCTCGCGTCCAGGCGAATTCGTCAAGTATAAATTGGCCTAATACGGACTACCCAGATAAAACTATGTTGAGTGAGTATAAGACTGAATGGTACTGTAAGTTTCTCACAAAAACAAACTAGGCAATATGTAAGTGTGGTGCCATTCAATAAAAGCTTAACTGATAAGTTAAAGTTTAACTATCTGCATAATACAGTATGTTCTTACACGTGTTAATGTGTTGCCAGGCGCTCAGAGGAGTAGAACTAGAACCTCCACCAAAAGGTTTGGAAGAAGCATACCAGACTCTCTTCACTTCCAAATCCTTTCTGTTCCTGGCAGAGCTGATCACCACCTTTCAAGAAGAGGTTGACAGGGTAAGCATATATGCATATGTATCTCTCAGGTTTACATGGTCATCCTATCAAGTACTGTCATTAACATCTGTCTTTTCTATGTTTTTATCACTTTAATAACATTTTAGCTCCCCAATTTTTTTCTTCCCTCAATTTGGAATGCCCAATCACAATTGTAAGCTTATCCCACTGGTGCAACCTCATTTGCCAATTTGGAAGAGTGCACACTAGTATGGGTCTAAAATGCATGCAGCCAGTGGCCACTTCACTCTGTAGTCCACCAGCTGAGCAGCAGGCACAAGTAGATACCAGGCACCCAATCGACCAGTGCAGTCGCTATGGAGTGATGTAATTGGGAGTACCCTGCCAACTAAAACCCTCCCTCTGTGGGTGACTAGCCAATTGTGCATTGCCCTGCTGGACCCCTGACTACAGTCAACACTGGAGTGGTCAGGATTCAATCCGGACCGAGGGGTGCCATCACTGCACAAAGAACAAAAACCTCGGCCCAATATGCCACCTGGGAGCCCTTTTAACAGAATTATAACAGTCCAGACTAGACAGTCATCAGTTCATATCAGATTTGTCCCTTTCCAGGCTTGTCAGACAGTAGGATTCACTTCATATTGTCTTTAGATACTCTGTAGATTAGGACATGTTGAGCCTAGATGGGATTGTTCTCATCATTATGTATTCTTATGTTCTTATGTTCTTATATTCTTTACTTGTCTTATTCACACTGCAGATACTGAAGCTCAGAATCTCCCGGAAGGTTAATCTTGACCTGACAGGAGATCTCCCAGGGTTCTCAGAAGACACGGCTCACATCCGCAATGATGCAACATGGAGGGTGCTCCCAGTGCCAGAGAGACTGCGGAGGAGGCACGTGGACATCGGAGACCTGGCGCCCTGTGACACCGAGCGTTTCATACAGGGTCTGCAGTCCCCGGCACAGGGCATCCAGGTACAGGGAGAGAGAGAGAGAGAGAGAGAGAGAGAAAGAAAGAAGAGAGAAAGAAAGAGAGGGAAACATTAAAGGGCACCTTCAGTGTTCAGTGAAAAAAAAGTAAAATGTTGGACAAACCAACCATTTACATATTGGTGTGGTCAGATCGTTGTATGGATGTATGCTTTGTATGGTACTTCCCCCGGGGTTCAATAAAAAATCAGTTAAATTCCATCTAATTGGCCGGTGGGTGGCTTATCCTGTTAAGGCACTATTCTAGTCTGTGGATATGCCACACGTTCTGGTATAGAATGCAACGCATCATTGGTGGTAGCGTCACCCAGGGAGGGAGGGATTCAGTCGGCAGGGATGACTCTGTCTCATTGCACACCAGCAACCACTGTGGGCCAATCAGGCACCCACAGTCTGCCTGTACAAAGCTGCACATGAAATGCCTTCCTCTCAGTCATGTCTGTGCAAGCTTAACTTGTAGACTGCGGTGTGAAAAGAAGCAGCGGCTGTTTGGGAGGAGAGTGTGTGCTCCCTAATTGACAGTGGAGATTACAGCAAGTATGGCTTGAGAATATGTTTGGACAGTCCAATCTGGGAGAAAAAGTGGGAAAAAGCATAAACATTATATCTAATTAAAACATTATATATACATGTGTTAAAAGATGATTGTAAGGGAAAATAAACTGTTAATGAATGATTCATTTTAGCATATAGTTGATTTAACTTGAAACTGTTGCAAATGTACTCTGGCAATATTTGCTATGCATGTATGTTTCTGTAAACAATTTATTTGCTTTTTACTGAATTTCTTTCGATAATAAAGTGGGATGCTTATTGATGAAAGGGGATTTTTGGGCATAGTCCTAGGGCCTGTCTCACGAAGGAAGTTCAACATAGTCAGGGTATCTTTGCATTAGCTGGCTACACAAAGCCTAATAAAGGCAATTTTGGTTAACCTGTTTCACGGCGGTGGTTATCAACTCGCTCTGTCAACCCGATCGAGCTATGAGCGCGTGCACACAAAAGGGGCGGCATTTGTAACACAGCCAATCACATGCAACATGAACAGATCCAGAGCACTGTTTCACGAAGCAGGATTGGTGGGTTAGCAAGCAAAATTTGGCTTAACCCTGGGTTTTTGATCTCACGACTGTGGCTCACCCAGAGCTGTGGTGATGAGAATGTGAGTGCAATCTATTGCACAAATCACTCTCGGGAATCCTATGAGAAAATTACACCGCACTTAATACGCAACAGTAAATGTAATTTCTTAATGATAACTATATATATATATAACTATATAAACTGTATGTTTGCTCAGGTTCTTCGCATAACCAACGGAATACGTATATGGGCAATTCATACATTTTGCTGCACAGTGATTGCATGGCTTCTATGAGTGGCATTTTTGACATGCGACTCTAGAAGCTTGAAAAGATACAATATTACTACCTCCGCGGAGAATCTGTATCTCTGATATGAAAAAACTTTGGTTACGCAATTCGCTAGGAATGGTGAGGCCATTTTCCAGAGAGCTGATTGGTAAGGGGGCTGCCTTTTTATAGGATTGGATCCGTTAGCCTAGACTTAACCTACTCCGGAGCAGGTTAGGTTCAAGACTAATTTATTTGTTTATATATTTATTGCTTATAAAAATGTAAGACTGGAAATGTATCACAGTAAACTGGAAGGTTATTGTTGATCAGAGAATCAATCAGTTGAGAGCCTCAATTGATGGTATCTTGTTTCTTTGATAAGAATCTCCTTGGAATCTCAGTGGATCCAACCTGAGCCAGTGTTTATTTTTGCAGGTGGATTTTGATGACGGGAACTGCCCAACATATCGCAATCAGATTAAGGGAATTTACAATGTTTACAAGGCAGTTCACAATCTGTTTCATGGTAAGCTGTCTTGATTTATTGCTAATGAGTCCCTAATGTTGTCCCTAATGCAGAATCAGTTAACTTGTATGTCCAAGAAGTAAAATACCTTGGATTTCAGTTGATTTGTCTCAAAATAAGAAAACCATCACACATAAGGCTGTTTGTAGGCCATGAAATTGATGCAGACTTTGAAAGGCACAAAATAAAAATGTTTGTGTTTTTTTCCCATCCCCCACCCCACCCCGCTCCTAGATTCCCCACCAATCTCCCAGGCCCCTGTTCTGATGCTTCGCCCTCGGGCTTGGAACATGGTGGAGCACAACATGATGGTACTGACCAGACTAAAACAGAGCGCCCACCTGATTTGGAATGTGTGAAAATTCTTAATCCAAGTCTGTTTCCACAGGTCAGTGGAAGAGAGGTGCCCGGCCCCCTGTTTGATTTTGGACTGTTGATGTTCCACTGCGCGACCCGGCTCTTCGAGAACAACAGCGGCCCTTTCTTTTATCTGTCCAAGGTGAGGTGGTTGGAATGAGCTGACTTAATTTGACTTTATTTTTAAAGGGCCAGGCTATGTATGCATACACGATTGTGCCCCTCGTACCTCATTCTACAAAGGCACAATATTATGTTATTCCAAACCACAGGGAGGTGTTTGTTCTGACATATGAAACATTTGCACATCTTGCCTTGATTTCTAACATACTATGTGCCTGCTACATCCAACACTTTGGGGTTTATTTTCGACAACATATTTACAGTATCCAAAAAAACCTGTATAATGAAACAGTATGGTCATACAGTATGCTATGTTCTCAGAGCAGCTTTGAGCCTATTTTCTAGTAACCGTTTATTTGAGCATATATATTTGACAAACCCCAGAGTAAAAATTATTTCTTTGATTACATCTCAGACTGTTCTATTTCCATTCTTTAGATTGAAAGCCACCTTGAGGCAAGACTGTGGAACAATATATTCCTCTGGACTGAAGAAAAGGTGAGCGAAACATTCCATCAACTGTGACAAGAGGATTCAATTTAGCCTGGGTTGGAGCCATTAGATATTGCTTCTTTTCTGGTTTTCCTCTGGTCATCTTTACTTTTTCTTGAGACTAATACTTTTACTGCACTTTCAAGCCAAGCATAGCTTCCAAGGCCATCTGCTTAGGTTTTTTTTAATGCAATTCTGTCTTACTGTGGAACTTGGAATGGCTTGAATTGACTTCCCACAATAAATTTGAGCAGCTGGCAGCTTTATCCGAGGTGATTTGTGTTGATGACACTATCAAATGCAAGCTCTGCTTGCGATACAATATGGAACCATTGCAATGGAGTCCAGATAGCCTGAATGTGTGTGTGCCTGTGTGTGTTTGTGTGCACTTGTGTGTACAAGTAGTAACATTTTCAGCTTTGTGGCTCTTCGTGAGACCAGTTGGATGAAGAGCTACAAGGTTTGAAACACATACTTGCACACATACAGACACACACACACACATTCAGGTTATCTGGAGTCCATAGTGAGGGTTATTTTTCTTCCAATTTGGTAGCTAATTATACCCTCTATTTATTTCGATTTACCCTCCCCACACAAGTCTGCTGCTCATCACTACGAGGCAAGCTAATTCTCCAAGGGCAGCGAACTCTGCTTCTTTCGAGATGGAATTTCCCACCCATGTTCTGGAGACTCCATACGTGCTTCAGAGCGGACTTGAGCTGGCTCACCCTCCCCCTTCCCCCTGGGGCGGACAGCTAAATGCCGCGCCCGATCGGGGCTGACGACCAGGGCCGGTCTGGGTTTCAAACCGCGTCCCTGACAGGCAGCGCAGCGCAGCGGTAGACCACTATGCTATCTGCCACCTTGGACTCCCTTCTTAATCAGTCTGCGGATCTGCTCATCACGTTTCTGAGATTTTGTATCTGCACGTTCTCCATTGTCCCTGTTGTGTAGCTGGGCTTGCCAGTGGGCAGCATCAAAGGCACAGTGCTGATTGAGAACGTCCTGGCTACCTTTGAGATGGAGGAGATTCTATATGAGCTGCGGGATCACTCAGCCGGCCTCAACTGTGGCATCTGGGACTACTCTGCCTCCTTTGTCAACAAGTTCGGTGAGAGATCAGGCGCTCCTCTTCAAACCTGTGTCTTTACGACTCCCTGCCTTGTTTTTAGGTTTTTGGTAATGATAAATTGAGATACTTCACAACATCAACCAACATCGTGTCCTCTTTGTGGACTTACTCTAAATGCGTGTCAGCAGTCCCACGGCACAGGGTTCCTTTACACTCCACATGACATTGTGCATGCTTCTCTGTGTCGTGTAACACATCTGGACCAATCATAGCCCACCTTAAGGGCAAGGAGAATAGCACCATGCTCCATGGTCTAGTTCTCTTTCAGGTCACCGGCCGGCGTTCCTGCTCCCTGACCGTAGCAAGTATGTGAACATGGAGAAGCCCTTTCTGAAGTGCTACATGGACCTGTTGGTGCAGACCTGTCACAGACGAGGGGCCCTGGCCACAGGAGGCATGGCAGCCCTGCTGCTGCCCCGGGACAAGAACAGCGCCCTCTACAGCAAGGTCCTTGCTACTGTCACCAGGTAGTAGTGACGAAGCTGTACACCAAGCTGTAGTTATGTCACAATGACTTTGTGCTGGAGGAGTGCTTGTTCAGATATAAAGATAAAGTTGTGTATTACATTTTCTTTTTCTAATATTTGCCTCTTGAACACATTTGGAGTGACTGTCTCACTTAATGTTAATTCATTGTTCAATTCATTGTCCTTGGCCCCCCTAAAATGAGTTAATTACTCAATAAAAATGAGTAATTAACTCTAAATTCCTCAGAAAATAAATTAGTATCATTTTCTTCAGAACAAATACACTAACTAAAATCTGTAACTGTATCTGCACTAACCGCAGACACTAAGTCAAGTGATGTCAGACCCAGACCAATATTCTATTGATGTATCCATTGCACTTGAATGGCACACACATTCAATCTCAGGAAGTAAGCCAGATACACGCAAGAAAAGTGATTTTGTGACTTCCTAAGTGCTTGGTGAACAAAGCAAGACATAGCATCCAAGATTCACCCAATTAATCCCTTTTAAGATTTGAAATACACCCAGAGCCTGCTTAATACTCTTGCTAGTTGTTGCGTGCTTATGCTGGCTAGATTTTTTGCAGTAAACGTAATCACCTCTTACATTTAGCCAAGATATCATCACAAACAGCTTGATAGCAATAATTACACAAATAACTCACTCAAGTTAGCTACAGTATGTACCGTCAGAAAAAGCATGGCAGGTTAGCTAACACATACTGTACCATCTGGACAGGATTCTGTTAACTGAGCATTCAGCTCGAACATAAACCAGCATACACAGTGTGCCCCCAGGGCCAGGGTGGGGAGACACTGATTGAGAACTCTTGTGTTTCTGTCATAGGCTAAAGTTACTGGAGATTAGTGCTGGAGTTGATGGTTTTATGGTCTATGATCTGGACTTGATAGAACCAATGCAACAAGTAAGCATTATGTTTTACATTTTTTACAATTTTGCCAGACCCTAACCACAGCTGTTAAGTGGGCCTGTGATAGAAATGTCTGTTAGTGACCCTGTGATAGATAGCTGTCCGTTAATGTCCCTGAGATTTATGTGTCTGTTAGTGACCCTGTGATTGACAGCTGTCCGTTAATGTCCCTGAGATTTACGTACCTGTTCGTGACCCTGTGATTGACAGCTGTCCGTTAATGTCCCTGAGATTTACGTACCTGGTCGTGACCCTGTGATTGACAGCTGTCTGTTAATGTCCCTGAGATGTATGTGTCTGTTAGTGACCCTGTGATTGACAGCTGTCTGTTAATGTCCCTGAGATTTACGTGTCTGTTAGTGACACTGTGATTGACAGCTGTCTGTTAATGTCCCTGAGATTTACGTGTCTGTTAGTGACACTGTGATTGACAGCTGTCTGTTAATGTCCCTGAGATTTACGTGTCTGTTAGCGACCCTGTGATTGATAGCTGCCTGTTAATGGCCGTGATCAACAGGTGTATCTTAGTGGACTGTGATTGACAGATGCCTGCTGTCTGTGTCCTCAGCTGTTTCAGCAACACACCCGTGGTGAGAACCAGCTGACTGAGCTCCGGGACGACCTGTCAGTTACCCCTGCCCAGCTGCTCACCATGCCAGCGGTCAGTCTATTAGTAACTATATTAGTTAGCAATAGGGTCACACAGGGATGTATTATTGTGACTTGTACTTACCTGTCTCAATAAGTAAGTATATGTATCAAATGACACTTGCTTTATCAATGCTGTATCAGGGAAAACCTTAGGTTACAATATCATTAAAAAATTCCTAATTTTGTAGATGGCTTGTTGATAAGGTCGATAATTCATGGTTGCTTTACCTGATTGAACAGCCAATAGCATTTGTTATGTTATTTTAGGGTGGGGTGACACTCTATGGCCTGAAATACAACATTGCTGTAGGGGTCCTGTTTATTGAGGCGTGGCTTTCAGGTAAGGGCAGTGGCTAGGCTCTGAAGACGTGTCACTCTTTGCACATTTCACTGTTTATTCTGGGTTTTGGCTTCGTGCAAACAATGGCAACATATAACCTGTAACCATGCTTGTATGGATTAATCCCCAGACTGACTTTGATTAGAGTATTAAATCAGATTGTTTTAAAGTAAAAATGAACATGTTTACAAAGAATGTTGTGGGTGAGAAAACTGATGTTTGAACACAAACAGACGTATGTGGCTATAACCTTGCACTCCTTCCCCTTTCACAGGAAAAGGCCATTTCTTCTACAAGGGTCAGGTGGAGGATTCGGCCACAGCAGAGATCTCCAGATCCCAGGCATGGACGCCTTCTGATTATAAAAAGCTGGCTGTGTTCACAACAGTGAATTCTGTGTGGATGCGCTGACCTTTATATTATCTGGATGGGCTGATAGCTGGTACAGAGATTGAAATGAGCCCATCTAGATGCCTAGTCAATGTGCGCAGGTCCTGCCCAGACGTTATTGTAAACATGACCAGTGACATCACTCACACTGACTGGTACTGTACATAACAGATTCTAGGAAGAATCCTCTCATAATGCCACTGAATCTAGTGAAAATGTAGGACTTTGCTGGTCCTCTATGATGGGCAACAAAGAAAATCGCTCAGCCTTTCATTAGCAATGTAGAGATGTGAAACTGATGCTGTTGCTATCATGCATGCTACTTTCCACAGTGGATGTCCCGTTTTGGCTCCCAGCCTCACTACGCACTTCTCTTCTCAGGTGTGGCAGTGGATACGTCACCGGGCAAGGTTAGAGGATGATGACAGAGAGGTCACCAGCAGTCTGGTTAAGACCCTAATCCAGGATGTGACGAAGGAGCTAAGAGAGGTCCTACAGTGCCACGTTGTGAGGTACGGTACAGTGAGTCTTAATTAGGGACACGCCTGTCACATGCCTGGCTGAGGCACTTGTGCAGAGTGCAGTTGGCAGTCCCATGAGGTGGCACATAATTGACCATAGTGTTGCATAGGGAAAGGGGGATTCAGGGTTTTACTCGCCTCATTGCTCAATAGCAACTCCTCTGGTCATTCGGGCTCCTTTGAGCTGCCTGTGTCCACTGCACAGTCCCCTGTGGCAGCTGGTGGACGCTCAAAGGAAAAGAAGCTGCATGCATCCCACAAGCTGTGGATGCTTGTCTGAAGCCCTGCCAAATTGACAGAGGACTTGGCAAGGATGCACTTAATTAATCAAAGATAAAGGCTTAGTTAAGTTGTGGCTCAAAGTATACAAGTCTAACTGGAGTGCCACACATAATTGAGTGTTGAAACCCCCAGGAATTCACTTTTCAGTTGTCAAGGTTGACATATTCTGTATAAAATAACCAGAGGACGCTAGGTATATATTCCAGGTATATGTATTCCAGTTTGAATGGTGACATGGAAACCTCTTCCGTGTGGTGACCACATTTACATGCACACCAGTATTCTGATATTAACTATGACCATGTATGAGTCATGGAAACACCTTACCCGGATTGCCATAACCTGATTAAACCAGTATTTGGTTAGGAGAAACCTGAATAAGACACCTGGCATATGCCAGAATATCCAAAACATCAGGTCATGTGAACATCTTTTTTTGAATATTCCCCCTAACGGAATATGAATGTACATCTGTGCATGTTAAATTTGCAAAGAATCTTGAGTCATAGCCATCTACCTAACTATGTAATCTGTTGTTTTTGGAGTGATGAGGAGACAGATTTGTGTCTTTCAGTAATGAAAGAAATGAATATCCTGGAATGCTTGGATGAAAGAAAGTACAGTGACAGCGATATCTGTAAAAGGGTGTTCGGAATAAACTATTTTGCAAAAGGTTAAGAAGACAGCACAGTTCCATCCTCCAACACAGAGGTCAATGGAGGACGTTCTGAAGCTACTTGTTAAGCAATCAATGCATTACAATCTCAAGTAATCATTCGATTACCACAAATGAGGTGCGTATTGCAGTGTAGTAGACTAATCAGCAGTTGGTGCTGCACACATCCACACATAATCATACTGATTGATTTGTAAGTAGGCTACTACTTTCAATTGTGAAAATATGTTGACACTATTGACACTTCTGTAGGACATATCATGCCCATTCTGGAGCAAAGAAACTGATATGTTGAAATGAGTGGGCAGATGTTTTTAAACTGCACAAACTTCTAAAATCAATTGAAAGCAAAAGTTAAATGTTTTTTCGACAGCCTAAAGACAAAATAAAAATATAAAGAACAAAATTGTTATTTATGGTATGCCGTGATATTTAAAATTCAGTTCAGGGAGCAATATTTTATATTTTGGTCTTGGATTTAATCACTGTCAGATAATTTGTTGTTTCCTCTTTCATGACTTGTCATAGAGGTGTAAAAACGTATCTATAAGAGGACAACTCCCCTCTCTGAAACAACATCAATTTGTAGACCTGCACCCTTGCACCAACACTCAGATTGGCACTTAATTGTATAATTGGTCATGTTCACTTGAATAATTGCCACTAATTACTGAATATAGAGTGCCTACAGCGGTGGTGGTAAGAAACGCATGCCCTTACCTATAGCTTATTCGAAATACGCTGATTACTATTTACTGAAATATTAGCAGAGGTCTACAAGTTATGGACCATATAAACTTAATAACATAATATAATCTAAAAAACAAATTCAATATGAACCAAAACTAGAATATTGTGTGCATGTAAAGGAAGAGACAATACCCCGTTATTTTAACTTAGTATTTTACTTTGGAGAGCAATGCCAGCACACACCTGTTATAGCTTTTATTATTGATAGTATATGATAGCTCCAACCACTTGAGGGTTTGCTCTCTCATCACTTCTGTGACTTCGGACTGTCCTGTTGGAAGTTAAATAAAGCATTACACATATCCATAATTTCACAAAGGATACAGGAAAAAAGGGAGGTTCTGCCAATGTATGCGGTATATTAAACATATATGCTAAATATTTATTACAATTTTATATTTCAACATATTTTCATGCTCTCTTTCTCCTTCTCCAACACAGAGATGTGCAGAGACTTCTCACTGCTAAGTCCATGTTCCTGGAGGTGGTGCACAAGAGCGAGTTCCCAGAATTCCTCACTACCTATCTGAATCAGGACCACACCTTCATAGCCTCCCAGGTCCAGAATGATGGGATGGAAGAGGGGGCACCCAGACACAAGCTGTGACCCTTCCATCACTAACACATATGGGAAACTGCCCAGCTTAAATTGTAAAGCTTTAAAATTCAATTGAGAAAAGCAATATATATATATATTTTTAACATTTAATTTTTTTTTGTTTTTACATTTTAAGCATTTAGCAGACGCTCTTATCCAGAGCAACTTACAAGATACAAGATACAAGATTTTAACAGGACATGGTGTCCTTCATGGTGTCCCTGTTCGGTAGTTCCAGAATTAAATTAAATCCAGTTATGGTATATGCTATGGTATATGTATATGGTACATACTATGATTTGCCGTTGCAAGGGTGTACACGGTGGCATGATATCAACTCTGATGTGGTTGAATCTCTGTCTGTTCGAGCAAACTGCTTAAGCTTGTAGTATACCAAGCAAATGACCCCTATCAAAATGGTTGTCAGGACCTGATTGGTCAGTGTAATAGTGTAGTTGAAAGCAAACAGGAGAGCACAGGACCCATCTGCCAAGATTTTACATGTATAATGCTTAGAGACTTGTAAATGATCCCTCAGCCAATCATAGATGTGACATACACAAGGAATCAATTATGTGAATATTGTATATTGGAGCAGGGTACCATTCCAACTTCCACATTAGGAAGTAACTATAAAGAACCAGAACACACAACAGTGCTGTAGGTAGAGTGTTTTTTGGGGAAAAAATTAAAACGTGTGGATTGGTAAACTAGAGGAATTTGACCTATTTGAAAAAAAAACCTTTATCAAACAACATAAATGTAAAATAATCAAATAATCAAAGCATCCTCCTAGAGTAGACAGTACCTCTACCAAAGGTTTGGTTTCACAAGGTCACGTTGTTCATCTACATATATAGCTACAGTTGCAGGAGGAAGTTCATTCCACACAACTGAAAGGTTTTTTATGCTGAGGCACTTGAACTGTGCCAGTGTGTTAGGAAACAAGTGTATTAGAAAACAAATGCACATTTTGCCACCTGTGTAAACACTTCAATTATCTGCTACTTTTCATTCACAATTTAGAATAGATAACATAATACCTCAAAGGTCTGGTGTATCAAATGTCACATGAATCACATTTACATTAGGGCCCATTGTTTTTAAGAATAAAATATTAAAGTATTTTTTGCGTCCAAAAATATCACAATTTCTTGAATTTGAGTTGTGGCATCCGTGAATTTTATTGGATCATGTTTAAATTCATAATTCTATTCTGGTAGGTAAGTGCAAATATTGTGCTGACCAAAAGGTTATTCAAATGAACAGGCGATTTAAATATATGCCACTTTCTAGATGGCAAATAATAAAATGTGGGAACACTAGCTAGTGTAAATTGAAAAACACATGCGTGCTTATTGTTTCGGGAATATATGTACAATGTTTCATGGTTTCACTTGCCTTCTTCGGATATACGAAAGGCTTGCCTATATGAGAATGAGACTACTTACCCTGCAAGAAACTGGATTTGTTTTTCCAAAGTTGGCGAAACATAACGAATAATGCAAATCTTAACCAAAATAATTAGATACTTTAGTCGCAGTAGCTTTAAGCTCCGTAGCTCATTATTTTTTCATAATTTAAATAATTGTAAAATAATTAATAAAAAACCATACGCATTTGAAAATGCAATATTCATATAAGTGCCTTCCAATTAACTGTGACTTCCTTACCACGTGTTTCACTTTCCTCCCCCCTTGAGTATGTGACGTTTACAGAAGGGGAGTTGCGATCCTGCCACCGTTCAGGCAGAAGTCTTTCAGTGCAGTAAACGTCCATTCATCAGCCCCTGTGCTCCGGCGCACACTCTATTCCTGCGTCTGGATAGACCACCGATTGTTCTACGATGTATCACTGCAGAACGGCCTGGCAAAAACTGGGGCCTTTGGCACGGAAATCAGCAACACATTTATATAGACATGGTAAGTTGGTCGTTTTCTTACCGGAGCAAAACCAGTCATGAAGCACATCTGTACGAAATGAACATGTATTTATTTATTTATTTAGCGATCTATTCAGGCTTCTAGAAGATGTAAATGATCACACATTTAGTATTTAACAACGGTTTCCGTCGCAATATCAATAACACAGAAAAATAACTCCAGTTGTCTGGCTAGTATAAGGAGAGATGAAGGTCATACCTAAACATGTGTATATTGATACCATACTTAACGTATTTGAGCAATCTATCCCGCTAGCTAACAAGGCGAGAAAAATAAATGTTACACAACACATTTAAAGGGGAAAATTAGTTAATTTTTTCCTGCAAATTTCAGACAATGCTTCGATCAAATGCACGATATATTCACAAATGGACGTCAATATAATAAACGAGTATCGAATTCTATATCAGCGAAAAATGTAACGTTGCACAAATGGCAAAATTAGTTGGCTCGCCACTGCGTCTTTACCTTGACATGAGGAAGGCGTTTACTCGCCCTTACTGGTCTGAGTTCGCCAGGAATGTGCAGCAATATTATGGAATGATTCCATTATTAATATAAATATATTATATGCATGATATAATCAATTGTATCCTAAATGTATTCAGGCTGGAAGTATATTACACATCAGATATAGTTACCGATTAATAATGGTCTTGATGTATGACCTTTGTTGGATGAAGGGTGCAAAAATGGTTCCTCGCCTGCGAGTGAACGTGTGGTGTTCTTCATGTATAGAACTGCGCAGAACTGTGTGGAATTGTCTTCTGCACTCTTACATTGCAAAAGGGTTGTTGTTAACGAAAATTGTGCTTCGGGCATGTACCTACGTTTCTTAAATCAATGGCTGTATATGAAACGAAATACATTGTAGCTATATCATCAAGGGAATATCAATTAAAAAATGAATAAAAATGAATTTCCCCATTTTAGTTGCGTAGTAACAAGAATGCAGGCCTGTTGGTACGCGGAGGTCATCTACTGGATCCACGTAGCATACGTTAGCTTCAAGTGAACATTTTGTTCTGTGTGAAATGTAGTCCTGTATTACAAGCTGAAGCTGGTGACTCACAACATGATGAAAGAACAAACGCGCGCTTTAATTAGGTTATTTCTTTTCTCCAAGACAAGTGACATGTTAAGAATGTGAAACATAGGGGCGTACGTTCGCGAGCAGAGGGGTAAGAACCAAAAACATTAGCAAATGACAGCCAGAGTTACCTCCCACGTTTCCACAAGCATACATGTCTATATATGTATATGTGTGCGCATATTACATGTTCCACTTACGTTGTCTGTTTTTTTTTTTAAAGAAAGTGGTTTTGTGGCTTTTGAAAAACACTGAGTGGTTACTGTAGAAACAACAGGCCTACGCCAGACAAGGTGAACCTACTCTGTGCCCTAATGACTAGCTATAGCTCAGGCCTGACGAGTTACGTAACCGGAACATGAGAGTCGCGTCTTCCTGTACGTATGTTGTGTTTACCGTTGGGTATAGCTTTGGCCATGTTGCAGCTGCCACAACCCCGGCCCCCCCTTCCCAGTGAAAAGTATCATGGCGTAATCCACGGCCACGGCACACTTCCTTTACGACTAACACGCTGTCTTTGATTTCTGAGACGCCTAAACAGATTACCAATATAAATAACCACACTCTAGAGCCGTCTTAAGGAAAATGATTAACTACGCGTGAACATTAGTTGCTGCACGACGGAATTTGTCTTCCCTTCTTCCCCTCAATATGATCTCCCCCCTCCAAAAAACAAACATGAAAATAAAGTGAATTGATCCCGTTGGTACATAATTTAAGAACAAAATAATATTAACCATTCATTAGCTTTTTCGATGATAGGGGCAATTCACTTTTTTTCTTCTTGTCACCTTGCCCAGTTTTCCCCTCCAAGTAACTTGTATTGGGCTTAATTTGTTGAAAACCTTGTGAGATATTTATTCTATCTAGTCAAAATATAATAAAGTGATAACAAAGTCCTCATGGCTGTGGTGTTAATTTTTTACTGCTACCACAGATGGATGTGGATACAATTACGGACTAGGAAAACCTCACAACCTATTTGTTTTTACAGAATGTCCATTGGCAAAAGTGTAAGGCTGAGTTGCACTCTTGATGGTTTTTGGGGGTAAATTGGTTTCTACAATACAGTATGACCATACAGCCTGCCTTGGGTGTTTGCCATGGGCAAGTTTGTGAAATAAAGGTTCTTGTTGAATGCATGACTATATAGCAATGCTCTCTCTGACATCTGGGCATTAGTCTGGAGCTGGAAGATTCCAGTCATGTCTAATTAATATTAGAATGAATATGTGTCCACTCGTTTGAGTCACTGTAAAGACAACTAGCTATTCAAATCAAAACCGATTAATTGATTGTTGCACATTTTGGCACATGGTCATTGCATGCACAACATTAGCAATGGGTAGTAAGCATAGAAGAATCCCCATTTCTCACTGCGTACACGTGAGCTTCTAGGTTATTCTGTCTGTTTTTTCTTTTAGCGTGTCATTGTGTTTGCTGCAATTCATTTGTTGTGGTTTCATCAGAGTATCCAGGCAACATTTTTTTGTTAGCTTAGTTAAAGCTTGCCAGCAGTTGTTTCAGAGGCTTGGATGCTTTATTTATTTGTACTGTAACAGATGAGCCTTTTAGCAGACGCTTTTATCCAAAGCGACTTACAGTAGTGAATGCACACGTGTGGTCCCAATGGGAATCGAACCCACAACCGAAGTGTTATCAGCGGCCATGCTCTACATACTGAGCCACACAGAACCACATGACTGTGATTGGGAGTTCCAGGTTTTTGAGGAAAATTAATCAGTGATTAAAAAATAATTGAAAAAAAGAAGGGATGAGAATGTAGAAAAGTGTGTTGGTGAGAGGCACAAAGGAAGGATGCTTTGGCAGAAGTGAGGGAGAGTGAGCAGCTGGAATGGAGAGACTCTTGGACGGTCAGGCAGGTGGCGTTCTTGGATCCCCTCCATATGCTCTCTGCTGATCATAGTTCAGCTGTGTCAGCACGCAATGTGGCCAAGAGCCACAGGCTGGAGGAGGTTGTTTGTGTTGACGTCAGAGGATAGAGACTACATGCCTCCGCGAGGCTACACTATCTCACAGAGGAAGGAATTGCTTTATTGATCAGGTTTGATATGATATGGATTTTAAGTATTCATACTGGTCTCATGTGTCTTGTGTGTGTGCTCGGCTTTTAAAGATTAAGAATGTGGCAGTATGTATTGAATTAGATGATTAATTCAATTACATTTTTGGTTTTTAGCACCTACTTGCAACTTGCTTCGACTTGCGCCTACTGGTCCTCTTTCCTGGTAGTTTTTCCTTGTTTGGCATATGCCATCATGTTTCTAGACCCTGTTCCCCTTGACACATTAAATAATTAATGACAGACGCACCTGCAATTTGGGCACCAACTATTTGACCTCTTTCAAAATCTGATCTTTCATGGTTTAGAAACTCTCATATTAAAGTCTTCATTCTATGTGTAGACTACTTTTTAAATTGCGATTTAATTGCTTCAAAATCTGAGTCAAAATCTTTTTCATTTGTTGTTTCCATTCTTTTGTCTACCCACTGTATATAATGTAAAATATGGGGCTGGAACAAAATTATGTTATGTGGCAGTGTGCTTTTGAAGATGCCTCTATAGCATAACCAGCAGTTTGTGCGGAGTCATTCGAAAATAATATTACATTGATGATATTTGCTCTTCGTATTCACAAATGACCTGCGACACAACGCCAATCATGTAACCGTGTGCTAATTGTATACACTGGCTTTTCTTTGTACTGTCTGCTAGCTTTGAAATATCATGTTTTAAGAGGGCCCTTGACCCTTGGCCAAAAACCATAACAGCAACAACAACTGAATCTGAATCTAAATTGAGCTCCTAAAAGTTCTACTAAATTGGGCTCAAACACTAGCATAGTTTCCTTGACTGCTGTGCATGCATCGTTGTGAGGTCCACCAGGTGATTTGAAGCCTCCATTTGAAAGGACACTGCTATAATGTTTTAGGTTTATACGGTTTTTTTCTCGTTTTTGGAAGACAGACCGTAAGCATTAATGCTTTGTGCTGAACAATACATTACTTGTTTTGGTCCATTTTTTATCCATATTTTTTTCTACTCTACCCTACCCTACCCTACCCAATTAAAACATTACGTTTTTACTGTTTAACCCCACCCAAAACCCAAGAACAGTGACTTCTATCTCAGGTAACTGCGTGCATGCGTGTGTTCGTTAGTTAGTTAGTTCATTCATTATGTCCTTCATCTGTGTTGGAACTGCACCACCTGTACTTGTTGTCTGAAGATGTGTGGTAAGGCAATGCATCCATTCCCAGCTGACCCCTCTCTCTCCACTCCTTCAACAGGTCCAAAGAGGACCATGTCCTCAGGCCTCCCTGGGGGTTCTGGAGAGAACATCTTGTACTTCCTCCTTTGTGGAGGGTCCCTCACTGCATCTGTCGCCTATGTGAGTGCCCCTTTCCTCTCCCCTCTCTGGGGCACCATGTACACCTGGGATAGGAAACCTAGGTCCTAAGGTGCCGGAGATGTTTCTTGTTTCTGTTCCATCCGAGCTTGACTGCAGTTTAATCCATTATTAGGACTCTGAGCCTGAATATTCAGAGTCTGAATGGAGAAATGCTGAGTGCCTCCAGCACATGGTCACCTGCGTTCATTAAGCCTAATAATTCATCCATGTATGTAGTTAGGGGTTCAGATGGAGCAGACATCTCCAGGACCAGGGTTGCCTACCCCTGTTGTAGACCGTCCCCAGTCAGCGGTCTCAGTGAGTCGCACCGTGTTAGAATCAAATGTCATTGCTGAATACACGGTTGTGAGTATTTAATGGTTGTGTTAATATACGTTTTCTGCTAATTTAATATAACTGTTTGCTCCATTTGGAGTCATTACAGATAAAGTCATTGTTAATAGAATTGTTTTCTATACTTGTTGAATTTTAATTGTTTTATTTTACCCTACATCTACTCATGTTTGCTAGCATTATAAGGCATGAAAAGTAGTAGTTATCACATTCTTTTTAATTGAAATACTATGTCCTGTGCACTTAGGACATAATGATTTCTTTAAAAAAAATGTTTATTATGGCACTTATTTACTGACACTTTGTACGTTGCCTTGGAAAAGCGTGTCCACCAAATGTTTCATCATTGTTATTTGTGTCTTGAGCTTCAAAAATTGGCAGTAAATCCCCTTAAAACCCTTAAACCCTTTAAAACAGGTTTACAGGACTGTGACTTCTGACCACGAAAGGTTTAACGACAGAGTGGCCGAGATCAACAGCAGGCCGAAGACTGAATGGAAACCCAGACCATGGCCGCCTAAGAGTAAGTCTGCACGCTACTCCTGCGCTCCCGTGACACGTCTGTAATTGCACTTGTGCACAAGCGTTTCTTATCCATCAATTATCTTCTTTAAATACCTCAAATGTAACTGATTTGCAGACTGTAGTTGGACTAACTAGCTACTCTTATTATGCATCAATAATAACAAATTCTCTTAAATACCTCCGATAACTATTTAAGCTTGTCAGTTGTAGCTAACAGTTAAAGAGCTGTTTGATATGCCTTGCAGAATATACCAGCATTTTAGGTCCCTCTGGGTTAAGGGACATTTTCCATCTCTCAGGGACCTTATTTTTGTCAGCATTGCTAATGGAAGGCTTTTTTTTTTTTTTCACTTCATATTATGGTATGTGCAACTGACCGCACAGCAATGTTTGGACTTAAAAAAAAGTGATTTGGTCCAAATGCAGGACAGTTTGTGTGACCTCTGCTTGTAGTAGGCCTATGGAAGTTCAGCAAGGTGGAATGGATTGAGTGAGTGGGATTAAATCATTCCTGCCAGAGCTCATTTTGTCATGTACCATGTACAGTGACCTTAAAAGACCTGGACCTCCAGTTGGGATTCTCAAGGCCTGTCTGTGCCTAATCCACCAGCTGTTCGCTCACACACATACACATGCACACGTGTGGGCATACGCACACATACACGCAAACATGCGCGGACACACACACACACACATGCATTCACACACACACACACACACACACACACACAGACTGAAAAATCTTCATCCACAGTACATCTATTTGATGTCAAATAGGACTTTATTATAAAGTCTGAAGAAAAACCTTGTTCTTGGCAATGATAAAGTTATTGTCCAGTGAACATTAGTCAGGTCAGATTTGTCCTTGAGAGACACAAAGGACCAAGCTGCTAATTTGATGCGTTATTCCATATGTCTAAGAAATAGCAATGGGCATGAGTGCATGGCTTTGGTCTCCATCCTGACCCTGCTAGCTGGAGCACGTTCTTACTATGGGTCTGTAAATAGGGTGATAAGCAGGTCAGCTTTGCATGGTGTGAGCCGTGCACAATGTTTTGCACACAACACTGACCATCGCAGGCTGGACTGGGAATGGGATTCCGTCCAGCGCGCCGTGTTTCCAACAGTTGCCTTTGTGCGACTGCCAGCCTGCTGCCTGGCGCTGCATTCCCCTCTAAATCACACTACGGCCCTCTCAAATAAACCTCTTCGGTTGTAGGAAAGTGAAAACGTGCAAGCATACAGTGACAGTCCGATTGCTGCAGATCTAGGGCTGTGCTTTTGAGATCCAGCCACTGGAGCAGTGGTTGTTCGACTGAAATCCAGTCAGGAAGCAAGATCAAGATGGCACGATTAAAATGTATCCCTTGACCAACGAAACCACTCACCCCCCCCAATAATTCCTAGTAATTTTGCTGAGAAGAGGGTCTGAGATGTGTTGTGTTGGATCCTGACTGTGATATGCTGGTGTAAACCCAAGATCCTCCAGGTGATTTATACATTTTTCTCTCCTTCTGTTTCAGGTTCAGAGGAAGAGGGTGAGTACCACTGAGAACCATGCGTTTCACTCCCACAGACCTCTGCTCCGAGTGTGGTGCATCTTGGGTTACACAATGAGTGTGATGATATTGGCTGTTATAACTGCTCCGGGTCTGCAGCCATGGAAAAGTCTCAAAGCTCAAGGAGGCACATTAACAATAAGATGTACAATAAGGCATCACCCAATTCAAATGAATTGTGTGATAAAAAATAAATTAAAAAAATCTTATTGCACACAATTGGTGCTTATAAGTTTGAGGTGTTCATGCCAAAGAGTGCTGTCTAAAAAACACAATGCTCATGAATATTGATAAAGGGACAGGGTCAACAGTGCCTGACATCCCCTTGATCCTAACATTGAATAATGAATGTCACACACCACTTAGGTACTGAGTTAGTTACACTTTCAGTACTAGTTAGTATCTAGTTAATGTTCATGGTCACAGTATTGATGAATTAGGCAGTTAAAAATTTTAAATATTTATATCTTTTCAAGTCAACAAATTCACTTATAAAGGTCTGTCCAGTAAATCAAAAGTAGTACTATCACTGGTTTTCATTGGAATTCCTACTTAAATGTTAAACTGAAAAGTTTCAAAAAAGGTTCTAAAACACACAACAATAACAAAAAAGAGCAGAATTACAATCATTTTAATGGAAGGCTGGTACATTACCTTGCAAATACTGTAGGCTTGCTTACTTATTGTGTGCTTCTCTTGCTGATCTTGTTGCATGCCACATGAGTAATCACAGGCAGCAGTAAAATTGACATGAAGATGTCCTTGGCGAAAAAAAGCAAGACATTTGAGTTGTTGAGGAAAGTGAGTTTACAGTATGACTTGGAGTTCATTTTTCCATGTGGAGAAAACTAAAACATCTTATTTTACAAACTTATGAAGAGTCAACCTGCATGTTACTTGATTGGTATGTAGACACTAAAGATAGAAACTGTAGATGGTGAAACGACATGGCAAACTACCTGTTAAGTAATACAGACAAATATGTATCTTGTGTTCACTGGATTTTCATGCAGTGAAAGCAGGCTGATTTTGATGAACTTCATGTCTGCAGCAAAATCAGAATGAGGGCTGAAAGTTGCATACTACATATTTAAGTATTCGTGCTGCTGTGAGAATATTGTTTGGTACTCTTCTCGCTGTTCATTGTTGTGAGGTAGGTGGAACCAATGAAGTTCAACTTTAGCAGTTCTATATGTAGGTCATCCGCATATGTGTGGCAGTACACTGAAATGCAAGCTGCCATTTTGGTTCACAGTAGAACAGCACTAGTATAGCTAAGGTCAGCTATACTAGTCAGAGGAAACCAGACACAAGGCCATGTGGTTTAACCCCGTCCCCTCATGGATATTCATTTACATGTGCAATTTAGGACAGCACTAATTGAGTAAAGCCATCCTGAGGAAAAAAACTGTAAGAACAGAGTCAAAGAAGTTTATGGTCAAGGGAATATTTAATATTATTAAGATTAAGGCTTAAAGACTTGCAAAAACCAGGTGTCCGTGAGCTGCAAATGGAAAAACGCTGTTAGTATTCATATGGAAGTGAATGTGGTAGCACATGGCACTGAGGCTGTGATGTCAGGTGTGTGTAATTCTGATCATATGAAAAAGTTAACTACATTTTTTAAAGCAAGCAATTAATTAATTATATGGCATTTTTCATGAAGTGTAGTGAAATGAGCATTGATGAATCCATTATATTGATGGATGAAGCAAGAAGAGGTCATGAATAGTCATTTAGATTCTGGTATGTTTTGATATTGGAAATGTGATGAAATTGAGTCCAGTAAATGCATTAATCACTATGTGGAAACCATTTTTAAATGCACAAAAAAGTAAATTTCATAATGAATAAAAAAATTTTTTTTTAACTGCATGTGAATTTTAATCCCTCCCTTTCCTGACTCCACCCACCCTCACAATCCCCCACAGACCCCCAACTCACTACATTTGGTGTGAATTTGATAATTGGGAATGGGGAAAAGCCCTACTAAACACAGATTTTCCACCTTTTGGTCTGCCCACTTAATAATAACAAGAGCCACCCCCTCCTCCTCTTATTCCTTCTCTCTCTCCCCCATCTCAATTTGCTGCCATACTCAAAAGTCCATGCTGATGAACCGAACAGAGACAACGCCTTATTTACCAAGAGCCATTTTTTTCCCACAAAAGTGAATTGCGGACTGAAATTCTCCATGAGCATTTCTCGCAGACAGACGCGTGAAAAAAAATGTGCTCTGTTTATACATAAAAATAAAAAAAAGACAAAGTAGCATGTTGACAGTAGGAAGTACATGTGGTTCTTCGGAACATTGATACACATGTATTCATCTTATTTTAAGTTACTTTTCTCCCCTCTGACCAATTTTTTCTCTGTTTTACTCTTTTCAGAGTAAAATCCTGATGCCACTTTCCTAGATGTCAGACTTTAGAATTTGCCCACGAGATGGAAGGGGCGAGTCTCTTCTTCTTGAATGAATTATTCCAGCTATATGTAAAGTTATGTCCATCATCTGAAAGGCTTAAAAGTAATCTTGAGCTTGGTTTAAAAAATTCTATTCACTTTTTAATGTAAGGCATAATGATCGCTTGATTTTATTTATTGTGCGAAAAGGGCACGTTAAGCTTCCTACTTGCTTATTTTGCACTAAAACATGCATAAACCTGCCCAGCTGCAGTTTTGTTGTCTTTAACCTGGGACTGAGAATCCCAGGTACTGGTAGCTATGAACTGATGGTAACTGCCATCTGTCTGTCTTCCTTCTCTCCCTTTCTGTCTATCCTCTTTACATTCATTTGATACCTTCCCGGGCCCTTGAATTTGCATGTGGTTTTTAAGATTGCATTTGCTATGATTTAGCCTTTTGCACTTTTGATTGCGTCTTGACCCTGCAGGTGAAGAGCGAGTCCGGAATGCTGTATGAACAGGTGTGAATAGCATAGGTGTCCGTAGTGCATTCTAACAGGCGAAGCATTGGAGACTGTTTCCCCAAGCTTGCCCTTGTGCTATGGTTGTAGTATCAGGATTTCTCAAAAGGTTAATGTGGGGAAAAACCATACAAATCATATGTTGAAATGAACATTTTTGAAGATGCACAAATCTTAGACTTGTTATCAACAATGCTTAGTTGACTTTAATGAATTAGTAAGCAGCCTGTTTCCAGCCTATTGACTAGTACAGCCATGCTCAACTGTTTACTTTTCTAATGGTGTCCAGCAGTGTTGAGCAAACCACACACAGTGCTGCAATATGCCATGCCTGGGCTCTTGAAGCCTCAAGTCCCATCCAGCCCCTATAGTGCTTGTGCGAGAAGGTGTGCTGAAGGGGGAGGGGCTCATATTTCTCCATTGTGTCAATTGCCTTTCTAGAAGAAGAAGAAGAGGAGGAGGGAGGTGAGGCTGCGGAAGCTGAAGAAGCTGCGGAAGCCGAAGAAGGTGCAGAAGCTGAAGAAGCAGGGGAAGCTGAAGAGGCAGCCGAGACCGTAGAAGCGGCCGAGTCCAATGAGGACGAGGCAGCTGTCGAAGAGTCCGCGACCGTAGAAGAATCCGTTGCCGTGGAAGAGTCGGCTGCCGTGGAAGAATCGGCTGCCGTGGAAGAGACCGCTGCCGTGGATGAGTCTGCTGTGGCCGTGGAGGAGTCCGCTGCCGTGGAAGAGTCCGCTGCTGTGGAAGAGTCCGCTGTGGCCGTGGTAGAGTCCGCAGTTGCTGTGGAAGAATCCCCTGCCGTAGAAGAATCTGCGGTGGCTGTGGAAGAGTCTGCGGTGGCGGTGGAGGAGTCCGCGGTGGCCGTGGAAGAGGCTGCGCCCACAGATGCCGTGGTTGCCACAGAGGCAGCGGAGACAGTGGTGGAGGCGGTAGCCGAGGCAGTGGCCGAGACAGCCGAAGTGGTCGCCGAGGTGGCCGAGGCGGTCGCCGAGGCGGCAGAGGAGGTGACCGAGGCAGCTGAAGCGGTGGCCAAGATGGCCGAGGCGGTAGAGGAGGCGGCCGAGGTGGTGGCAGCAGGGGGCGAGGCAGAGGCAGGTGGCGGAGACGGTGGAAGCTGTGGAGGCGTCGGCAGCGGTGGTCGAGGCTGTGCAGGCGGAAGCCTCAGAGGAGCCCCCCGCGGCTGAGAGCAACGGTACGGCCCCGACCCCTGAAGAGGCAGCGTCGGAGGTGGTTCAAGCTGCTTCAGCAGAGGCCTCTGAGGCCTAAGGTTATCATGCAATAGAGAGGCACACAGAGTCATTTTCCAATACAACACAACACAACACATCCTTGGCCCCCCTGCCCCTATTTTACAATAAGTTGCAGGTGTTTACTGGTTCTATGCAAATGTAGTTACAGACACTATTCTCATGACATTCGTCCTCTTGAACGCCTCTTTTGACACTCTTAAACATTCAACTTCTCCGTTCCTGTTTATTTGAGATGCAAGGAGGCGGTTTCAAGCTGCTAGGGAGTGACCTCGGTGTAATTCTAGAGGGTGGTCTGACATTTGCACATTCGTGACACATTATAGGTGTTGCAATCTTATATTTATGAATACTGTGAGTCAAATGTTGTCGACTGATTTTCGTTCAGGCAATATGCAATGCAATTTTAATACGGCAAAGCTGCATTTCAGCTCTCCGTAAGAACAGGAATGGATTGTTGACTGTTTGCACTGCATCTTATTGTGTAATGTGACCTGTCTCCTCCACCACCACCTCCTTCTCCTGTCACACTCTAACTGCTGTAGTGTCCTCACCTTTACAGACCTCATTCTTCCTATGTGACCGGTTGTGCTGCTTTACACTTTACGCACAACATGAACACTTCCTGTTGTAGACCTTCAATGTGACACTTCCTGGCCAGTAATAGGCAAGTGTGCATTATTGGGGAAAAACCACATGGCAAATTAACTTCACCAGCCTTACCTCCGTAGAAATGCTGTGTTCAACAAAAACACTGCTTCTTGTTTGATATGTATAAGCCTTGACAACCACTTACTTATAACTATGCTATTAAAACAAAGTGTTTAGGCTTTGAAATATTGCTTCTCTGCCAGATATCACTCAGAACTTACATTCGTGTGCTGTGGAGCTGCTACAGTGCCAGTGTCACATGCTCTCTTTAAATCATTGGTGAAGTCTGTAGAATATGGCTGACAAGAAATGCTATTTAGAGTGAGTTATTGAAAACTGTTATTAGGTGTGTTTCTATATTAAAATGTGAACTCATTGTGTACTATAAGGGGAACACTGGAAAATAATGTTAAAGACCCCAAACAAATTACTATGGCTATTCACACTGCCACCATTGCACGATCAAATCGCCTAAAAACATTTTGGGAACTGAATGAGGGAAATTGAGCCATACAACAATAAAAGTATTGATTTAAATTAAAATATCTTCTGTCATTAATTTCTCATAATTTGGAGTGCCTCTTCTTATTCAGGATGATTTGGAACAAGGAAGGAAACTGTTTAATTTGAAGGAAAAAATGATAGCAGTATGGGACTAATTCTGCGTGCCTTTTTACGTGCTAAATTCTAACCAGAAAAACTTGCTGAAAAAGATCCTGAACAGTCAAAATCACGTGTTTCATCAAATGGGATAATGTTTGGGTGAAACCAGATAAAAGTGGAATGTTGAAAGCTTGAAAAAATTGACCGTTACGGGAATGCCGATAAAGCTGGGTCGGGCTCCTTCTTTGTGTAAAAAAATAAAATAATAATAATTCTGGTGTTCCAATCCTATTGGTTGACATGGGAGTATTTGTGACATCAGAAACCCCAGCTCATTTTAATACACCAATGACAGCTTACCAGTGATACCCCCCCATGAAAACTTCATCACTTCATAGAATAAGCGCGTCCGCTTTGTTTACTAGCCTGCAAACATACCTAGCTACAAAGATTCTAACGTGACAGAGGGCAATAGGTGCAAGCTAACATGGTAGAACCTCAATGTTGTGCCTGGATGTCAAAAAACAAATGCGGCCTTACCCATTTTGCCAAAGAGAGAAGAGGGAGCGAGAGAAATTACTGCAATTTATTAAGGTTCGGCACACGCTCATGTCTTTCAGAAACACAGGAGTCGTTGCTGACATGGGTCAATAAGCATGTAAAATAAGGCAAGCCTGTGAATATTCACTCCCCACCCACTCAACCTGTCTTACAGCCTTGCTCATATTCAGAGTTGAGAGAGAAGGCACATATTTTGAATTCTGAGCATTTTAATTGGGGAACAAAATCCTTAATACTATTTAAAAATAGTTTTAAGGATCATTTTCTGGCACACTCTAAAATAATTTACACGTGAAATACAATGACTGTACAGGACCTTTATGTGATTAACAAACCCTAATCAATATCATTCTAATGTAGGCAAGAGCTACACATAACCGTATACATAAATAGTCATGTTCCTGGTTGTTAGAAAGTGATTCTCATTGAGTATTCAGTGCAAAATCTTGAGTGGGTGTACTTTGGATGTCCGTATAGAACATGCTTGGAAGTAGGCCATCTTTCACAGCAGCAAGAACCCTGGCTGATGAATATGTAAAAATGTAAAGAAACCCAACCACAAATGATTTTTTAGCATTTGTAATTCTTTGTGATATTTGGCAGGAATGCTTGTGCTGAATTAATGATTCTCTGATGGCTGATGCTCTGTGCCTCTTGTGTGAATCTTAGCATTTATTTAAATATGGTTAATTTGCCCAGATCTGGCAGGGGGTGGTGATTGGCTGTCCGCCCCATGGGAAGGCGGGAAGGAAGCCAGCATGAACCAGAATAGCATTTTCCACACATCACCCTCTGCTTCACCATGCTTGTATCGACCCCGCGCCATGCGTCTCAGTGGCTACACCTATCTTACGCAATGGGAGTGAAGTTTTGCACCTGCTGGTCTGTGAACAAAATCACTTCAAACTGCTGCTTCATGCACCAGAGCCTCCCACACTCATCCCTGTGGTCAACCTTTTAGTTTATATTTAATTTGTGTACCCCCCCCACTGTGATAGCAAACTTAGAAATATGCCACCCTGTTCCGATCTGTTCTGACATTCTTCTTTACAGACAAGGCAATTGAACAAGTGTTTAGAGCAGCTGAACAATTGGGCTTGGGCCACATTGCGTTTCTCTTCATGTACAGCATGTGCACTCTGCTGTTTGTCCAACCAAATACTGTCCCTAGGTTTTATTGTCCCAGAACAGCCCTGGGTGACTTCTAATGCATATGCATTGAGAAGCAGTAACGGATGACCAAGGGATGGATCCGGGTCTAGGTAGTTGCTTGTACTTTGTGCGGTACTGTGGTGGGGCAATCGGGCAGAATAGGTAGCTCTTAATCTTTGCATCTCTACGGATTTGAGGCCATTAGGATATTAAACCCAAATGAAACGCAAACTGGTCTGGATGCTTTTCTTTCGACTGACAAAAACTGCAAACAGCTTAATTTGCTGCTGGGGGTTCTGGGGGGGGGAGTCACATGTTTTGCAACACTGCTTCTTTCACTAACACGGCTGTGAGCATTCAACACAACACTCCACACAAGGCTTGCACTCTTTTCTTTTTCTCACTTTCATCCTTTGTTCTTTTGTGTCTGCTCGTCTGTTCAGCTAGCCATTAAATTGTTGTCTTTTTTTTTTTTTATGTGTAGCCCTTTGCCTCCACAACTGAATTCACAACTGAATCCCAGCAACCCGCCATGTGGTGCCAGGTTGGGATGGTACATCTGTAGGACTGAAATGTGAACCTTTGTATTTCATACCCCCATCAGTTCACACACACATTGCTTCCAAGCCACATACACTTTGCATACTCAAAGTCTGGCTAAAGTCTACTGGTGTTGTGTTGTAAGTTTGTTTGCTTACCCCAGAAGTCAAATTCCACGGTTAAACCAAAGCTAAATTCCTTGTGTTGTGAAACACCCTTTCAGCTCCTCTAACAACAAAAGCCGCCTCCTCTGTGTGCCTAGTTCATACTCCCTACTGTACTGTGTGTAACTCTTTACTGCGTCCTTCCACTCAGTCTCACACATACTCCCCACATACTTGGACCTCCTAGAACTAAGTCATGTCATGGCCTCGCAATGTATAGAGGGGCCTTTAGTTGTCACAGAAATGGTCTACATGCAAATGCACACAACCCAATATGAAAGATGAGGACAGAGGCCATTGAGTGTTCATTTTTGGTGTGGAAATATCAGCTGTGCAGTATACAAAAAGGTGAGTTCAAGTGTGAGAATAATACCTGAATTTCAAGACCGTTTACCAATGGAAAATGATATAATCATAGAATTTTTATAGGTGTAATATGAGTCAAATGCCACCATTGTTAAATTGTTCACTTAAAGATACCTTGAAATAAGTCAAAACAACCGCAACAACGAAAAACTACTCAATTATTTGTCCAGGCGTCCCAAGAATGTAAAAATGTTGTTGAAAGGTGAAACAAACCAACCAAATGACTTTCTGGATGGTCAGTGACTCCTGGGTCATCGATTCTGTGTTTCAGCGACAGACCTGTTCAGTGCCATCAAAATGGCGCCAGTGGCAGCAGCGGAGACTGAGGAGAGCGCTGTTGCCGTGGTGGAGGTCCCTGAGGTGAAGGAGGCAGAGATCCCAGCAGTGACTCCTGTTGTGGAGGAAGAGAAGCCAGCTGAGGCTGCTGTGGAGGCAGAGGTCGCCACAGTGCCCCCAGTGGTCGAGGAAGAGAAGGCAGCTGAGGTAGTGGAGGTCACAGCAGTGCCTGCCATAGTGGTGGAAGAAGAGAAGGCAGATGAGGCTCCAGTGGTAGAGGCAGTGCTGGAGGCAGCCCCAGAAGTAGCAGTGCCTCCAGTGGAGGAACTACCAGCAGCTGCACCAGCAGAGGAACAGCCTGCATCAGCCGATGTGGTGGAGGCAGTAGTAGACCCTTCAGTGGAGATGGGGAAGGAAGTCCAAGCAGTGGAAGCAGAAGCAAGTCCAGTTGTCGAGGCTGAAGCAAGTCCAGTTGTCGAGGCTGAAGCAAGTCCAGTTGTCGAGGTGGAAGGAAGTCCAGTTGTTGAAGTAACAGAAATTCCAGCGGTGGAGGCATCTCCTGAAGCTGAGCCAGAGGTAGTCACCCCATCCGAGGCAACAGCGCCTCCGGCTGCGGCGGAGGTCCCAGCACAAGTGGCCGAAACTTCTTCGTCAGCAAACGCTCCAGAGGCCAAACAGGTTCCTGCGAAGGAATACATAGTGGTTGTACTGGAAGGTGCACCGAAGGTTCCCAAAACACCAAAGGTTCTGGCTATGGCCTCCATGACCGGAAGCATCCCGGCCCCTCCTGACGACGATGACGAGCCCACCCCTGCACCAGAGGTAAAAGGTAATTTGAAAATTCTACTAAATGAATAGAATGTCTATGGATTTCCCCCCCCCCCCCAACATTACATCCAGACTCAAGTTAACCCCAATAAGCTTTGCATTTAATTTACTGAAAATAAATAACTTGATAGTACAAATTAATTAATAATGCCTCTGTGCTCATACATTTTTACATTCATTTTTATTATATTTTAAGTGTTGTGGGACAAAATGTAACTTTTGCTTAATGTCATTAGTTAAGATGAGGACAATTCTATTGTGGTTTGTTTGAATCAGGGGTTTTGTTTGTTTTACTTGAATTGGATACGTTTTTTTAAGATCCGCTGTAAAGATATCTAAATGACATTTGAAGATAGTCCAAATTCAAATAAATAAATATAATGTGAAATGAAAAATATAGTATATTAATGCATATTTTAATGTATGGTTTATTATATTTTTGAGCAAAACCAAGAGGAAAAATGATAAATGTCCTTTTCCGATTGTGCCTCAGAAGCCGAGACGCCTACTAAGACTTCGGATGCTGTAGCTGCAGCTGAAAGGTAACATCTTTGCCCACAGAGGATAACTTTCCCTCTGACCCTTTATTCATTTTAGTCTCATTTCTATAAATTGTGCCTTAAAATTATACTTTAATCCATGCCTCGGTCACTGATCCAGTCTGAAACTCAGAAACCTCTATTAGTCTTGTCTAATCGGCAAGGCCTTTGGCAATTCTATGCATCAGAGGACAGCCAAAGATAGACAGTTTTATTTCAATTTCATGTCAAATCTAATGTTCTCTGTCTGATCTTCTCATTCATATTACAATGGACAGTATAATGCTAAGGAATATAATAATGGTATGTCTGGGTCAAATGGCTGAGTTTTCACACTTTTTCTCTTCCTGCAGTAAGGAGTAGGAGCCCGGTGCTGGCGATTAATACCGTGCTGAGAGGAGAGAGGATGTGCCTTCCTGCCCTGCCCCCACCCCCCCCACCCCCTTGGGCTTTGACAGTAGTTCATTATGGTCAAAATAATGCCTGCTTTATGGATCAACTCTCTGTGATTTTATACCCTCCGTTCATTTCTTGCGAAGATAAGATCTCACCCAGCACAAAACTACAGGCTTAGTTTACCTTTGATGCACATCCAATGCATCCTCCATTTTGGCAGCCATGACACCTGCTGCTGCAAACGCCGCTCGCAATTATTTCCCCGCACCAATAACATTTTATGTCTAACTTCACAAATAACTTGGACATTCAGTTGTTACTCGACTACGTTTTCCCATCTCTATTTGGGTAAACCCCACTATTCCAGTGGAACGGTTAATAGTTGTTTACTCCGTTGTACCTCACTGCGCCCATGTTTCCTAACTCTTGTTCATCGGCCATATAAACAGGCAAAGTGAATATGAAATGTTTCAATTTGCAGACACGTTTTACAGCAAACTTTGGTACATTTATCTCAGAACATATAGTTATGACTCAATTTTTTTATACCTAAAAGAATAATCTGTATTTTGTCAGACATGAGTTGGGAACTATCACTTCACTACCTCAATTTTTGTAGCCGTTGATCTTTCACCGAATATATACATGCAACTTTACACTGCCTCTTTACATGAGCGGTCTTCGTTACAAAAGTGTTGACCGTTCTAACATACAAAACATATTTACGTCAGGTCACGTTTTAGAGGCTTATCTTTGTAAAAATACAAATAAAACCTATGGTCCTCATGTTCAGTCATTCGTGAGGATTTTCTCCTGAGTGCAGGTTTCGTTATGCTCCGTCCTACCTCGTCCTATGTGACATGCTCTCCAAGCTAATGATGAGCCCTGCAGTGTTCCACCCTCTGGCATGATCTTGATTTTCATTTTCCACCTTAACCCAAGGAACCACAACTGCACAATCTTAATAGATCTGCTGTTTGCTGTGAAGCCCCCTGGGGTGGTTATATGGGAAAGTAAAGCCCAGGTAAATTTTTGGTTGAATGCACTGAGTATTTAAATACACTCAAGTATTTAAATTGACTCAGCTTTCAACTGAACAATACTCCTTGGGGGTCAGTTTTCACATTTTTACAGACTTCTTCAGAAATTCTTCATTTAAGTTCACATTCCACTTAAGATCAACATGTTACATGATAATTACAATAAACTACTGATCTTCTTTTCTCAGAGAATGGCCCTAGGAGTCCTTTGATGGCCATTCACAGTGCTGAGAGGTGAAAATAGCTAGATGAATATTCTGTATGTGATTTTGTGAAGAGTTATGGTTGGTCTTCAAATAAGGTAGAATGTTTTCCGAGTATATGACGTCAAATTGTTCTCCTGTTCTGTCATACTAAGTGATTATTTTAAATAGGGAATGAGCTTACTGAGATGGTTGCGTTTTGAGATAATCCCACATAACTGCATCATTCAAACTGTGACACCAGTGGGCTTCCAACACAAGTAATGAAGACATGTTTTTACAGTTCTATTAATAATAAAGAAATACACCTGTTTAAAACTGGCTAGTTCATATAAGCATGTGTAGAAAGTAGATATCATTATGTTTCATGGGGAACAGTAAAGTGACCGAATGATAGACCAAGTTTGAAAGTACAATATAATATGTTTTTCTTCTATGATACACATATTAGAGTGGCCCTTCCTTTTGCAGACTTGAAAGGAAGTGAACTATACATACAATGGAGTCGATTGCTTGTAATTTCAGCCTAATCATGTGTTCAGAGCTGCTTGTAAACAGAATTATGTTTTCCCTAGTTGCCTCGAGGCATTCAAAGAGGGATCTAGGGTAGTACCGTGTTTCATTCTGTAATTTCAACAGTAGTGAAGGCCGAGAGGTGGCTGCAAGCTGTGAATGTAGACACTTGTTGTCTGACAAATAAAAAAGGGACTCAATGCTGCTGTCACTTCCTTTGTCTGCAGATTGAATCAGATGGTGTGCGTGCCTGCGTGTGTGCGTGCGTGCGCGCACTTGTATGTGGAAGAGCTTAAAAATGTACACATGAAATATGAAAAGCTTGTTCCATACTGATTAATTACATTACATTACAGGCATTTGGCAGACGCTCTTATCCAGATCGAGGGTTCACATTATGCATCACAGATGGCAAACTCCTTCCTTCCTGTTCCTGGGGGCCACACTGTAATTAATTAAGCCTCTGCTCTTAATTACTATAGCTCAGATTCATACTTACTTTTCATACATTCTATGTAATTTTCAGAAGCTGATTGCTGAAGTCTATCACATGTCAAGTAATTTTACAGCACAGTGTAATTTAGCTGTTCAGGTGTAGGGATAACTAATAAACTACCAACAAAGTCCAAGTTTTTCACTTAGAACCATACACTGCATTGTATATGGGATATAAAATACATCTTTATGCAAATATTCATTATTTGCACTTATTTAGGATATTGAAAACAGCATGTGATGCTTGTATCCTCACTGTAAATGCAATATACTTTTGATTGTTTTTATTGGGTCCTTAGACAGCCAGTAGATGGTGCTAATTCAGTTCTATATAAAAATAATATTTTTGATCCTATATAAATGACCTGTATAAACTCCCTTCATCTTAATTCATGTGCAATCTAGTTATTCTCCAGATTAAAACTTTTCAGATATGGCAGACATGCACATCGAGTATTGCCATCAACTGGTGTGAAAATATGAAGTGTGGCATTCATTCAGGATGTAAGCAGCACAATATCTCAAGCGGTTTTAGCTAGAGATGCTGTAGTACAATATCTTTATATGGACATGAAGCTACTAATTACGTATAATATGAATTTGTAATATGTAATCTAAAATTACGTTTATATAAATACAAAACTTATGGCCAAACCTCACTGCCAATGCATGTTATGTACCAACCTATGGCAAGCATTGGTGATGTATGTTTGAAAGTGCCCATCACAATAAATAATTTCCTGTGGATCCAATGATGAGAGTTTATGTACACATTTACGCCCTGTTGACATATATGAAAATAAGTGTGCTCTCAATTGTATGACGAACAATGATAACAGATGCGCTGAGAATGACATGTGATCTGTGTGTATATAAAGTTATTCCAGTCAAAAGCAGAACTGATGCCCCACTGTGTGTGTTTATTCCTCCGTAACAGTTAGCATTAATTTCGGCCTAGCACTGGGTATACATGCCAGAATCCCTGAACAATTAAACTCTGTCAACAGGTTATGGGCCCAGAGTTACCCAGAGATAGTTATCCAGCGATTTTCCACCGAGAGAAATATCACAACGTACCGCATGTGTCCGGTGAGAGTTGGCATACTAGCACCATGAGTACTCGGGTCGCCGAGTAGCAGGGGCGAAAGACCCAGGATGGAAAGGTTGAGTAGCCGTTGGTCTCGACTAGTTTTTGACGGAGATTAAAATAATATGAACTGTGGGAGACGAAATGTTTAGGCCATCTTCGATTGCAAGGGCTAAAGGTCACTATTTTAAATGAGCCTACCGACGATGATGGACGGGCAGTAGATGGGGCGAAAAATGCCGAGGCATATGCGGAGCTAATCCAGTTTATGGATGATAAAAGTCTGTCGCTGGCAATGCGAGAAGTAGTGGACAAAAGGCGGAAAGCCCTAAAGATTCTGAGGGACTATGCAGGTAAAGGGAAGGTATAATTATCCTGAACAGAACCAGGGCTGGACTGGCTATTACCTACCGGGCAGATTCCCGGTGAACTGAGGGCTTTATTTTATATAAATATTTTTTTAATTTAAAAAAATATTAATATATAATATATATTATACCACGGACCGGGTCGAGCACCCCGTCGTGAGAAAATGGGGCGCCGTTTACGTGATTGAATCACGTTGGATGGGCCGGTCTGAGCCAAATGGCAGGGCCTATTTTTTGTCCCAGTCCAGCCCTGTACAGAACTGACTTCACTTCAAAGGTCGAGCAGTGAGAATGTGATTGAATACGTTATGCGCACAGAGATAGCCATCACAGCATTGAGAAACGATGGTGAGACATTGAGTGATGGGCTGTTAGTAGCAATGATTTTGAAGGGACTGCCAGAATCATTCAAACCGTTCGCTATTCATGTCACACAAAGTGATGTGACAATGCCTTTTGCCGAATTCAAAACGAAACTACGGAGCTACGAGGACACTGAAGATGCGCGCAACAGCATGCAACGACAACGTCATGAAGGCGCGAGTGCGGCCGAGTGCGAGACCCGATATGGTGAGTGCAAGTGATCGGGGAGCCGAGAGTGCAGACATATAATGTGCTTCAGATGTGGCCTGAAAGCACACAAAGCCAGAACATGTCAACGCAAGCAGTGGTGTAGTCAGTGTAAAAGCACCACACATCGGGACGCAACCTGCAGACGGGGACCAGCGGCGGGACGACGCGCAACAAGTTTCCGAGGAGGCGAGCAACAAGGCGTATGCATTCTGACGAGCGACCGGGACGCGGAGATCCAGTCAGGGCGCGGTGTCAAGATGAAAGGTCTGATGGTGGATACGGGGGCAACTTCGCACATCATCAAGGATATCGCAAAGTTCAAGAAGTTCGACGACAGGTTCCAGGCCGAGACACACTGCGTGGAGTTGGCTGATGGCACAAGGAGCAACGGAATCGCGGAGCGCAGAGGAGAGCGGAGGTGTGCTTGATCGACAGCAGGGGGCGACGCCACAACACGACGCCGAGACAGGCGCTGTACATCCCCTCATACCCGCAGGACATCTTTTCTGTGAAAGCAGCTACTGCCAGCGGAGCGACTGATCTTCAAGGAAGGGGAAGACGTCCTACGAGACAGAGATGGTACCCAATTCCACATTCATGAGCATAACAGGCTATACTACTTACACACAGTAAGTAATGACTGTTATGACCAATGTAAGGGGTGTTATGATATGCAGACATGGCATGAGATTCTAGGGCACTGTAATTATGATGATGTTCAGAAATTACAGAATGTTGTTGATGGTATGACAATCAAGGATAAAGTAGACAAGCCTTCCCCACATTGCAATGTGTGCACTCAGGGAAAGTTTATCCAAACTAGGAACAGGGAGCCTGATGTGAGAGCCAAAGCAGCTCTAGAGTGGGAAAGTGCAGAAGCACAGACTGGTGAAGTTTGTGACTAAAACAATTGTAGAGCAGCAGACACAGACTGACATGACGCCTGGTGATGATAACTTTGAGGTGCAGAATAGGGCTAGGAAGACCAGGCAAGATACTGATGTGAGTCCAGGACGTACACAGGGCCAGGTTCCAGTAACTAGGCCTGACGTGAACAGCCAAGCACAGATGGGCGAGATCAGCCATGAGCCTACGCGATACCCTTCTAGGGAGAGGAAGAAACCAGGTGAATATGTATCTGATGAGGAGAGTGATGACAAAGTACTGACTAACATAGATTATTGTTACAGATCGATGTGTAATGTACCCCTAACATTCAGGGAAGCTGTAACCTCAACTAACTCGAAGGAATGGATTAATGCGATGGATGACGAAATGCAATCGCTGAGAGAAAATGACACATTTACCCTGACCAACCTGAGGATAAGAATGCAGTGGGGGGTAGATGGGTATATGCGGTTAAGAACAATGTTGATGGATCTGACAAATTCAAGGCACGGTATGTAGCTAAAGGTTTGTGTTACAGGAAATGTGACAATGAGAAACTGTGGCTACAAGCGTACAGTGATGCAGATTGGGCGGCTGATGTAACTGACAGACGCAGTATAATCGGTTATTGTGTATGAATAGCCTAAATTAAAATGGTCCTTTGGTTTCATGGAAAACCAAAAAGCAGCCCACTGTTGCACTGTCCACTTGTGAGGCAGAGTATATGGCGTTAGCCGCAACTACACAAGAGTGTATGTACCTAGTACAACTACTAGAAAGTATTGACGTACGTCAGTGCGCACCACCTAAGGTCTATGAGGATAACCAAGGTGCAATAGCGTTAGCAAAGAATCCTGTAAGCAGACAGAGGTGTAAGCATGTTGACATAAAGTATCACTTCGTCAACTGTGAATGATGGAAAAATAAGTCTGGAGTATTGCCCAACAGACCAGATGGTAGCAGATGTGATGACAAAACCTGCAACAAAATTTAAGTTGATTAAGTTTGCAAAGTGTATGTTTGGAGACTAACCATGTAAGTAAAAGTTGACATGATGCAAAGTAGGAAACCTTATGATGTTTTGAGTTAAGAGAATAACAATGTGAGAGCAAAGTGGCGGTGTTGACATACAGTGTATATGAAAATAAGTGTGCTCTCAATTGTTTGATGAACAATGATAACAGCCAATGAGATGCGCTGAGATTGACATGTGATCTGTGTGTATATAACAGTGAGCATGTGTCAATAAAGTTTATTCCAGTCAAAAGCAGAACTGATGCCCCACTGTGGTGTGTTTATTCCTCCGTAACAGTTGGCATTAATTTCGGTCTAGCACTGGGTACACATGCCAGAATCGCTGAACAATTCAACGCTGTCAACACGCCCTTACCTTGTTTTGCGATGTAAAGTAAAAATATCACTGATGCTATATTACTCTAATTCCGTCTCGGTGACAACAGCCACTGGCAATAGGGTTTACATTAATTGACTGTGTTCTGTTTTATACGTTTTAGTTAGTGGCTTATTGCCTTCATTCTGGGTTAAATTAGTACGTATAAACCTATGTTGTTTATATTCCATTTACGTTTTTTTCCTTAAGTTTTGACAGAGTATCTGCATTATGTCATTGTATACATAACATAATTCCTGGGAAAGGCGGTAGTTTGTTGCTAGGTGGTATGACGTCATGACGTGTGTGTCACACTGGCAGGCTGAGGGAGAATGACCTGGATCCCCAGCTTAGAAACAGCTCATATCAAAACACAATCAGACTGAAATTAAAAAAATGACCAATAAAGTCATCATTCTTTGATCAAATAGATTCCGATTTCAATAGGGGGTATACGACAGTTTACTGTACGAAGCCGCTATATAGCTAACGTTACTTTGGAAACAGGAAAGGACAGTTTATATTAGCTTGCTAGATCGGGAGCTAGCTACCTCTACTGTAACGTTACAGTTGGATAGCTAGCCAAACTAGCTAGCTTGCTTTGTGGTTTTAGCGAGCATAGCGCTATAAAGCGAAAGGATAATAACTGCAAAGCTAGTTAGTTTCTAGCCTATTTTGCAAGATAACTAGCGTTAAGTGTTATTAGGCCGGATATTCACAACTGGCAAACTATCCGCTGAAGAAAAAGAAGGATTGGAAGGTAAGGAAATTCAATATTTTAATTAAGCTGTGGGTTTTGCACTTTATACGTTTAACCGTAGCTAACTAGCTAGCTAATGTTTTTGCTGAAGCGTTTTTCAGAAAACTGGGCTTGCTTGCTTGCAGACTAGAACTAGCTATCTAACCCTGACCAGTATGCATATTTGTTGAACATGACAATTTGCTAGCTAGCTCCTGTATATTTAATTCATTGCCAGGTGTTTAGCTAACCTTTGGTAACTAGTTACACCGCGAGATAACTAACTTAAAGCCATCTAAATGTATTTTGTGCTTTGCTAACGTTAGCTAGCTAGGCTTGCATCATAAGTTCACTTGCTAATATTTGCTAGCTTGCTGGGTCTTGGTATGACGTTGTTTGTTAATGGATAATTGTGTGAATACCAATGCTAGCAAGCTAGGTTCGCTTACTACATGTTAGCGCCAAAATGCATTAGTAAATACTAAGACGACATCGCTATCTGTGGGTAACGTAATGTGCGACCCAAGGGGAAAAACGACCTGCATTAGTAACTACATAACGTTAGTGCTAACTAGCAGCAAAACATGCTTTTCGGTAGCTAGCTTGCTATATTCGTGACTAGTTGGTTCCTAGTTGCGTAGCACGAGCTAAAATTACTACAATTGAACTATGCATTCATTTTGTGCGTTTTCGGAACATGAACTGTCTAGTATCTAGCTAGCATGTTTAACGTTAGCTCACAGCTTGCCCGGGTTTGCAAACATGACAGTGTCAGGCCTATCGACTATCGTTTGACGTCTATGGGACTGGTGTTCTACACGCTTGCAGATCATAGCAAAGTGGAAGTAACTTAACATAGCATGAGCCCATAGTAGCAGCTGGCATAAATTGTTAAGCTAGCTAGTTGGCTGATTCTAAAAAATATGAAGTTCGAGAATAATAAACTATTTCTTTAGTGACATAAAGCTGTGGCTACTCATTTACAAGCTGTTTCCATTTTTTTCCTATCGGGGACAACTTCACTGATATTAGCTAGTTAGCTAGCAACAACTAAGAAAGGAATTATGCCAGGCAGACTAACGTTGGCTAGCTACGAGTTGGGTCCAATTTGAAATAAAAGCATTTCCACGTTGTAGTAGCAAGAAAGGTCGTGGTCGCTAGCTTCAAATCTCTCTATATATATATATATATAATGACGCGTGCACTGCAGCTTGTTTCAGTGTTCCAAAACTGGCTTTTCTATCACAGTCGTGTTTCCATTTCAGTAACACAGTAGTTCTAAAAGACTGCTTCATATTGGTTATACCTAAATTAACATTCGAATATATAGCGCTTCTAGCTACCTACATGTAGCTGTGTTTTGCATAATCATACAGGTTGTTGTGTCCTCATAAAATATTAGCTAGCCATGGCTATAAGCTAACGTTAGGTATTTGGATGGTATAGGTAACTGCTGAAATAATGGAAACACCAACATAAAGTGTTTTAATAGGGCGTTGTGTCACCACGATCCACCAGTATGGCATCAATGCGCCTTGACATATATTCTGCAAGTGCATGGAACTCTATTGGAGGGATGCAACACCATTCTTCCACGAGAAATTCCATCATTTAGTGTTTTGTTGATGGTGTCCCATAGGTGTTCAATTTGGTTAAGATCTGGTGACTGAGTTGACCATGGCATATGGTTTACATAATTGTCATGCTCCCTCATCAAACCATTAAGTGATCACTTGTGCCCTGTGGACCGGGGCATTGTTGTCCTGGGAGAAACCGCTCCCATCAGGATAGAAATGCTTCATCATACAGTGATGCTTGAAAGTTTGTGAACCCTACAGCGGGTGGTCATTTTCATATATTATAGAAAAATAACCCAATATTTTTATATGGTGGTGGATCTTTTGTGGTATGGGCAGCCATCTCGTGGGAGTCATTGGCTCCGATTAGTACTCATAGTAATAATAATCATAGTAGCATAGTAGAATTACGGCCAAGGGTTTCAGAGACATTTCAGGCCGACCAGGTGCACTTTATGGTGCAAACTTTGTTTCCTCAGGATGTCTGCATATTCCAAGAGGATAAGGCCCCCATACACACTGCTAAACGAATTGAAGAGCTGTTTAATGAACACCAGGACGAAGTCAAACACCTTCAATGGCCTTTCCAAATCACCAGATCTAAACATCATTGAACCTTTATGTGAAGTTTTGGAATGTAGTGTGCAGAGTATATTTCCATCGCCTTTATCTCTCAAAAGACTGGAGGCTTTCCTTCTTGAAGAATGGTTCAATATCCCACTAGAAACAGTTCAAAGCTTGTATAACAGCATTCCAAGAAGGATTTAACCTGTTCTAAAGGCAAAGGGTGGCCCAACTCCTTATTTGTTAATAAGTATTCATATATTGCCTGTTTTTTGTCTGTATAAACTGACTTGTATTTTCCTGTCATAATGTAATATCTTATTATGTTTACTCTGTCTTACAGAGGATCCCCCCCAAAATGAGACGATGCATGTCCTGGGGTTCTATCCTGTTCAATACATTTCTAATCTAAAGCTAATGTAGGTGCTGAATCCTAGCAAACGAATGACAAAAAATAGAAAAAGACAGCACTCTCAAAGGAATCAGCCTTTTACACATATTGAGGTAATGCACAGACACATTTTGACACTCAGCCTTCCTGAGCGTGCATTACTTCAAGAAATGAAAAAGTTTCATTCCTATTTGAGAGTGTTGTCCTTTTTCAATTTTTGTTTCAAATATTAACCAGATAATCATATAATGGGAATATCTAAAATATATAGCTAATCCTTACTACTAAAATTACTGATGTCATACACTACAATCTTATGTGTACTCCAGATTAGCCAGGGGTGTTGATCTTTTTTAATATATCGAGAACAGGCTGACAGGTAGTTTGGCCTGCCTCGTGAAATGTTACCACCGCTTGCACTTTGTAATTCATTGTAAGGCCAGGATCGTGAACACCAACAGACTTTAAAGTGTGCTGCGTACTCCATGTCTGTCCCAGGGGCATCATACATCCTCAGAAGAGAGGGTTCTCCTTCTACACCAAAGCTTCATAATCTCAGCCCAGTTATTGAAGCTTCACAGAGATGAATGCAGGAGCTTCAACGAAAGCTTGTGATATCATTATTTTCCAGAGGAGTGTGTTTGTGTGTGTGTGCGCGCGCGTATTGATTCGTCCTTTGTGCTTTCCGTAATAAAGCATGCCACACTGGAATTGATGCAATAGCAGCCAAACAAAAGATTACTTTATTTTGTTTCCTATAGTCATTGCAAAAGTGCCCCTTTGATGTTTGGGCTCTGAAATGCACAATAAAAGTTTGTATTTGGGGGCAAGCTTCTGTTTGAAGATGGTTCCTTGGTTGTTTTTGGCTTCGAGAGATATCTGTCAACGGTGATGAAGCAAGAAAAGGCAGGCATTGCTGTTCTTACTGTTAATCCATGTTGCAAATGGCCTCCATGAGTAGAACAGGAGATATCCTGTATAATGTATGAGAATGTAACATGACAGAACGTCTTACCTTATCTCTCAGGATTAAGGTAATGTTAGTGAATATCCATTACATTTGGTAAACAGATGTCAGAGTCCAATACTTGAAAGGGCACCTCAGGCTACTAAACATTATTGCTAATTCAGTGTACAGTTATTATTTGACATCTATAAATAATAAGAGCAGGGGGAAAATGTATTTGATCAAGACGAAACACCATAATGAAAGTTTAGTTTGGCTGTGCTATGCGCTCACAGGTACAGGAACAATGGAAAACAGACTTGCTGTCAGGGCAGGCCAGGCTGACCTGCGAAGGTTGCCATGGTGATGATGATGACAGACAGGCACAGATCAGTGAGGGAGCTGAGACCCAGGGACAGAGGCCCACGTGTTCCTCAGCGGATGCTGTGCTTTTGTTTTGAGAAGTAACGCACGAAAAAGTAAAACAAAAAAAACCACAACTGTAATGTGAAGGACACTGAGTGAAACTAGAGACTGTACCACATTGCGCTGGTCTGGTGGAGGCAACCGTGTTTAAGAAGAGAGGTTTCCATGTGTTTGAGTTGCTGCTTGCTGCCTAACCTCTTTTGTGTGTACTTTCGGAAGTCGCTCTGGATAAGAGTGTCCAGTAAATAACTACATGTGAATGTAAATGTGAGCAGCACACTGAAACCTAGGGGAAATATAAAACGTAAGGGCTGTCAGGCGGTGTATCAGGCAGAGATAAGCTCCATGGTCCAGATGGAATCCGGACTGTGCCAGTGCCCACTGTGGCTGGCAGCACTTGTGCTGGTCTGTGTGCCCAGGCAATTGCAAGTAGGCATGTTTGTCCTATGTTGGCTTTATGATGTTAGCATTATATTGTTGAAACTGCAGCTCTTTGCACAGGCTAACGGATCCTATAACTTGTTTGTTTAATTCAATTGTCTGTAAACACGGAGAACAAGGACATTCCCTGGGAGGAGTACGAGGCGAGGTGGTGGGTATATTGGAGCCCTGGTCCTTACATAATTGGCCTCAATCCCAGTACATGTTTTTTTGTCGTGCTCTCTTCATAACAGGAATTAGAAAGTCGCAAGCGTCAGGATGTCTTCCCTCGTCAACACACACTAGTGAACAATTACATGTACATTACATACATTTTACATTTTAAGCATTTAGCAGACGCTCTTATCCAGAGCGACTTAGAAGATGTGCATTAATACAAGGTAAGAACAATCATAGTTAGCGCACAAGATCAGTGCAGGCATCTGCGTATCATACCTGTAACACTGGGAAAGAAAAGGTTAGCGTTTTATTTTTTATTATAATAGTTTTTTTTTTTAATAGTGTAGAACAATTAACAGGGGTGACGACAGATTGACTAGATGGACAGTGTTCAGTGGTAGTGGAGTCTGAAGAGGTGGGTTTTGAGTCTCTTGCGGAAGATTGCAAGTGATTCCGTGGTCCTGACCGATTGCGGGAGGTCGTTCCACCAGCGAGGATCAGGACAGAGAAGAGGCGAGACCGCGAGGAGCAGCTGCCAGGCGCCCAGAGGGATGGGGCAGTCAGTTTGCCAGAGGAGGCGGAGCGGAGGGGTCTGGGCGGGGTGTAGGGAGTGATGAGTGACTGGAGGTATGGGGGAGCAGTACCTCTGGCCGCTTGAAAAGCAAGCACCAGTGACTTGAATCTGATGCGTGCTGCGATGGGGAGCCAAAATTTCACATTTGGTTCCTTCACACAAATGTAGTCCTGTTTCAGGGCTCATAGGTGGTGCATCCAGCTAAAGCAATGGTTATCAGGACAGCAAGGCCAATCAAATCGTCACCGAGCCAAAGCCAACTGATGCCAGAAATCCTGTGGGGTGACCAGGGAGGGACGGTTTCAGTCAGGCGATGGTGGTCGTTTGGGCGCCTGCGTTCTGCATGCACCAGCTGCGTACAATGTGCAGTCCTCAGTTGGTGGACCGTGGAGTGAAAAATAAGTGGTAGCTTGTTGCATGCACCTTGAAGGGAATGCTTGTTGATCTTCACCAGGGCTATTCCAATGGTGGCCGGGGGCCAAATGTGGCCCACCATAGATGTACTCTTGGCCCTTTGATCATCGAGAAACGAATGTATCATTGAGATACTGCATCTGCATCTGCCGACCATAATAAGTAATAGCCTACGCATATTTAGAGAAGGCATCCACTTTATTTACACACACCTTATTTATAGAAATGGTTCAGGGAAAATTGCACCATTGTTAAAGAAGCATCTGGTCTCCAGGAAGAAGCAGCTGAAGAACACTGGTCTACACTCAAGATGACAGGATGTTGCAATCGGGAAAATGCTGTGTCTATGAATGTTTAATAAACAAGGCCCCTGGAGGGGGGCACAGAACCGATCAAACAAGATTAATTGGCCTGCAATGCATGCCTCAGACTGACATGCAGATTAGACCTTTTCAGACTTGCAAAAAGTAACGCGTGTGAAGGCACAAGCTGTTTCCAAAGCTGCGCTGATGCAATCTGCTGATGCAATTTTACGCCCCTCTCATCTGCCCAGAGAGCTAAACTTAGCTTTGCCACCACCTCCTCTGTGAGGCTGTGCGGAGACGATGGACACCTTGTAAAATCAGGTGCCCCCCAAAAGATAATCAACTCCGGTAGTCTTGCAGTCTATGCCAGCTGTACCTCAAACAGCTTAAATAAATGACACCATTTCTGCGTTCAAATACTTTTAAAAACTATTTGGCAGTGGCAGTGGAGCCTCAGTTGAAAAGCAGAACCGGTAATAGGGAATAGGGAATAGGTTCTGTGCAAGATGAATAAACAGCACATATAAGACACAATCATTTCCATTCAGTGAATTAATAGCTAGGTAAATAAAATAATGAGGTAATTTTACTGTCGTGTTTTCTATTCCTGAAATGCAGTTCACAAAAGCAAAGTAAAAAAACAACCCTCCCTCGAGACTGGTGATGAATAACATATGCCTTTGTAACATGTATTTCAGCCACATGAATCATAGACGAAATGTTTTCCATGAAATCCCAACCGTCTCTTAACAAGGGAACACACAGGGTTTCTGTCCCCCTGTCCATAAGTGGTAAACCACAATTTTTGTAATGGGTGCAGAGATTTGAACCAGACGACAGCCACACAAGGGCACTGGTTTCTTTGCACAGTAGCACAGTGTATTGTACTTTGTTTGTGTGCGTACGAGAGAGAGAGAGAGAGAGATAGCAAAGGGGTGTGCCTCAGGACAAACAGAAGAGCTGTTTATCTGCACATGGCACTTCCTCCTCAGTCCCTCCCTGCGTGTGTGACTCAGCCCTATAAGTGATCCTGAATGGATCACTAATGTGTCTGGTGTGGGGGGCGTCCCAGGCAGTGCCGTACACGTTTTCGGCTTAGAAAGAGAGAGAGAGAGAGAGAGAGGGGCAAGAGACTGGAGAAGTGTGTGTGTGGGGGGGTTAGAGTGGGAGAGTACAGAGAAGGAGGGATAGAGAGAGGAGGAGGGGAAGAGGGAGGGATTGAGGGGAAAAAGGATTGATAGATTGGGTGAGAGATGAGTGAAGGGGAGGGGGGGTAATGAAAGGAGAGGTAGCCATGGTTAGGGGAGAGACCAGCACTGCAGTGCAGTAGAGGTCTCTCTGTCTCTCTCGATGTTCTTCTCTCACATGCCAGCGGAGAGCGGCAGAATGAGGTCGGCGGTCCCTCCCTGTGCGTACGCGGGTGAGGACGTGAGCGGGCATGAGGCTGCGGCTCTGCGGTAGGTGGAGGGGGAAGGAGTCGCCGTTGTGCTGGCTGCACAGGCGGGGCGCGTGAGAGCCCAGTTTGATACGCTGAGCTCTCTACAGCAAGACACTCAGCAACAATTCCTGTTGAGTCACACCGATGGTATCGGATGGTGTCTTTAGGCTTCTAAGTGTAATGAAAAATTGCTCGAGTTCAGAGCTCCGAATGTTCATTTTAGAGACATTGCTGTGTGATATTTGTGCTGTAGATTTGCATGTAGGTTTTAGTTTTTTTCCTCTACTGGTATTAATGATCTATGGCATTCAAAGATGTATACCAAGCCAGCAGGAATGGTTTCACTGCTGTAATGTCACTATTAGACTATTCTCCCAAGGCAGAATGGCTGAAAACTGTTGTTTTGCTCTTCCGTTTTCAGCTTTGGCTTTGTAAATTATTTTGGTTTGGTTTTTAGGAGTCCAGGCGGTAAGCAGCTTTATTCCTTCCTGTTCTCTTCTTCTTTCTTCTTCTTTCTTCGTCAGTGTCAGTTCGTTTGGTCATCTGTAATCGTGCATAGGTCCAAGGCCAATATGGCCACCAAACATGTTTTGCACACATTGTGTGTGTGTGTGTGTGTGTGTGTGTGTGTGTGTGTGTGTGTGTGTGCGTGCGCATGTATGTGTGTTTGTGTGTGCGTGTGATAGATACCTTTACCTCCCCCTCGGACAAAAGTTATGCAATAAAACTTGCAAATTCATTTTCCACTGATGTCGACATCTCTTGACAGCATTCCCTCATCTGGCATGCACTGCAGAAGTATGCAAATTGCTGGCAATGTATTGTCATTGCCACCAGCCACTGCTTGTTTTCCTTTTCACTCTTATACGTTTCCTTACACCTTGGAACTGATCTTAGCAATCTGCTCTTCAGTCACCGAGTTAGAATACAATAACAGTCATTTAATTAAAAAAGATCCAAACGGGTGCCCTCAATCATTACTCGTAGGAGGTAAAACAAAACCCAGCTGTTCGCCACAGCCTTAACCTCAGCCTCTGTTTCTCTGTGTTGCTCCAGCAGGTGGGGTGTGTGGGAGGGGGGCAGCATTGGAGGCAGACGCGCACAGTCGCCCCAGCGCCGGAGGCTTGGATTCCGGACTCTTCTGAGAACACGGCCCAGCCGGCAGGGAATGCGTCATGACCTCCGTGGTGGTCGTTGATAGCGGAGGATCGGTGGTGGAGTACGTCTGCGCCACGGACAACCCACAGCAAGTAAGGGCTCCGGGAGAGCTAGCGTCACCGCTTTACGCTGCGCTTCGTTCATTCGCTCTGCGGATGGCATCGTCTGTGCAGCGTTCAACATTTAGCCTACGATTTTACAGCTATAATTCCGCTATAAGTCAGTGTTGAGGCCAATTACATTGTTAATGGGTACAACTGCAGTAACCCCACCTCAGTGGAGGGTCCTAGAGTTCAGACTTGAGTATTTGATTATTCACGTAATTGACAGTGAGGTCACTAATCAATCGACCGGATCAATTTGAATGCATTTGAATACACTTGTTAATCAGCAAAAATACAGAGGACAATACATAGTTGTAGTCTTTTTCATCAGTATTATTGAAGGAGAGCCTAAGACCTGGTATAAATCGTTGTATTTGATATTATTCGTCTCATTTTCTGCCCTAAAAGTGAGTGAATTCAGATGTATACATGGTAAGCTATTATTTCAGCAGAAGGAATTGGTGTTTCGTAATTTCGTAACTATTCACCTATTAATTGGTCCGATTAATCAACGAATGCTTTAATTGGCAACTCATTTTTGAGAAAAATTAATAAGATTTAAAAAAACATGTTAAATTACAAGAACAACACGAGCTAACGCTAGGTACAGTCATCATTTAACAACATAAGGAGTTTCTAGATAAGCCTCTGAGTTCAGTAAATGTTAAACATATCTGCACCCAGAACATGTTTTTTTTGTCACTCAAGTGAAGAAGTTACAAGTACAACACGTGAATGACATAACTTCAGCCACATGTTGCCCTTTGGAATAGAATCTTTAGTTCTTTAGAAATCTACAAAATCATAGAAATGAATGTTGGAAATTTTTGATCAATTGACCGATTTCATTCAACAAATGGTAAAAAAATAAAACACTTTTTTAGTTTTTGACTGGTTGACAGCCCTAGCGTTTTGTAAAGTCTCATGCATTTATTTTCTCCTACACACTTCAAGGACTAAAGAAATCGTGTGCTAGTCCTTGCACAATCGGTTTTCCCTGACGCAGCTCTCAAATGTGCAAGCTCATCTTTGTTTTGTGCGTACTACCCGCTCTTCAGCAGATTTGCTGATACCAGGGTGCTGCTGGGAGAGGAGAGGCTGTGCAAACCACTGAATCGTTCAGGACATTTCAATAAAACGGCTGTTCTGTTTCAAGTGTTCAGACTAAAGCAATTCTGGGAGATTTTTTTAATCATCTGTGGGCGTGCAGGAATTGAAGCTTAAATCCGGCAGACTCCTGGAACTTCCTTCTTGATAACACATTTACTAACCAACGTAACAGTGTTTTTATGTAAAGATGTATACAGCATAGTATACATAGTTATTCATAATATGTTAAGCTTTTAGACTTGGACTGTAGTATGACATGTAACCATTTTACATCAGAATTAGCCTTGCTATTATTCCTTTCTTTAACTCATTAGTAATTTGTCTTTGACTCAATTTAGGACTCCTTAACAGCACTTATTTTAAGTCAGTTATTTTAAATAAGTCACATTATTTAAGTTGTAGCTACTACCTCTCTGTAGCACTCTCAGCAGCGTAAGGAAATGATTGCATGTGTGTTCTCCTGAAATTTGGAGAGGGAAGACTATGGCACTCTATCATGTGCATCAGGAAATCAGTGTTGTCCCCATGTGTCAGTAAGGCTGTGGGTGTGATGCAAATGAACAAGGACAGATGGATGGGGTGGAGACTGTGACTGTGCAATCTACAGCAATGTCCCCAGTAAAACCTTTTTTTTTTCTCCAAAAAATGCTACTGTATTCCTGAACTCACACTTGTTTTTCCGTCCATGTATGTGATCGGCGCCACAACTGCTCTCCCGGGTCTGAAGCCTTCCCATTTCCTCAGGAAATGAGCAAGGCCTTGTACAACGGGATACCAGAGGACTTGGGAGTGCCCAGTAATTTGAGCCCTCGTCCAATAACATTGAAGCTTTTGATCATCTCAATAAAAACAATTTCCTTTGTAGTTACATTCCTGATCTGAAAGAAACCAAGCGTGAAACGAAAATATTTTTTGCGCTAAACAAAACCTCTTCCAACGATCTGAAAATCGAATCGCTCCAGATCAAATTCTACTGAGTTGCCTAAGATATTGCATTCTGCGTTGTCATTTTTCAGCGCATGGGCACCTGAAGTCTTACTAGTCTTAAAGCACTGTCTTTCATATTTTATGCCTTTTCATGTACTGTGGCAAGATGTCAAGTTTATGTTTCAGAACACGATTGCACTTACGGGGTCTTTGTCTACATACGTTACAGTAATTGTAACTTCATGTACCATTTCTAAATCTTGTTACTATGTTGACATTTAAAGAGGATGTTTCCATGGAAACCGTTTTGTTTGACAACGGCGGGGGGACTCCCAAGTGATTTGGCTCCTTGTCGTCGCCGTATGCAGTTAATTGGCATGCCTGCCCTTGGCTCTCAGTGGGCGGGGCTCCTCAGGGTACGGTTCAGTGTGTGACGGGTGGGCGTGCTCTCCCTGCAGGACGAGGGGCAGGCTGAGGAGGAGTACCCGGCCGTGATCGTGGAGTCCATGCCCAGCACTCACGTGGAGCAGTGCTACGCCGCCCAGGTGCTGGTCTACGATGACGAGACCTACCTGATGCAGGACGTGGCAGGAGGAGCAAGAGGTGGAGACCGAGGTCACTGAGACAGGTAGGACCCACCTGTGCCCGTCTACCAATGTTTGTCCGTAGGAATCGGTAGTGCCACGAGGGCACCTACGCAAAGGCATCTACTGCACAATTAAGTGGTGTTGTAGATGCCCTTATTTTAGACCGCACTTGCAGACATACTGTACATGAAAGAGAATACAAGTAAATACATTGTTATTGTGCAGAGTTCCTACACAATTATACAGTACATGTACAGGTATAGACTCAGGTCAGACTGTACGTTTTGGCTTGGCTGAGCCCTCACCATCACACTTAATTAATTTTGCTACCTCTTAGGGCTAGGAAGAAATAAAATCTGTCGGGTCATTTTAACCATAAGAAGGTTACTGTACTTATACACCACGGCAGTTTGTTTTCTCAAAGGCCCTGTTCACGCCTGATTTTGCTGAGATCCTCAAGGGATTATGTGACTGACTGCAGTGACCGTAGTGCTGTGTGAACTCAAGTTCGTCAAGAAAGTTTCCCGATATTAACCCTGGACCATTTTGCTGGCTGTTTCTCCAGTGCATCTCATGAAAACCCCCTGCGGTTTTGATTTCGCTTCCCTCTGCCCACTTCCCTCAGCATCCACTTTCAAGTTAAATAAATTGCAAAATGTAGAACCTCCATTTTCTTTTTAAGTAATGTAAATATATATATATATATACACAAAAATGTCTTTGTTAAAATAATGTAATATCTTTCAGGTTATAAGGTACATATTCTGATTGATATTTGGATTGACTTGTGTTTATTCATTTTTACTTGACTGACCATTGACTGTTCATAAATCTAGGCAAAGCCTGTAAATCACTTGGGTCTCATCTTTAAGCAGTGCATTGAACCCCTTGTCCCTTAGCCAAAAGAACAGCCATTTAAGTACTAAATTGATGTGGCCTGAGGCCTGGAGTCAGGACACCTTTGTCATTGAACGTTTGAACAGAAACGCAGCACAAGAGGCAACGCGGTTTTTCGAGCTCAGTGCAGTCTGCAAAAATGCTGACAGCGCCAAGAATGCACTTTCATCTCAATCACACGAGCGTCTTTCCCAGTGGAGGAGGGGGGGAGGGGGGGAGGGGGAGGGGAGGGAGGGAGGTGGTATCGTTTATAAAGACATGGTTATTAATATCTATGATGCAATTGCATTTTGAACCTGATACAATAGGCTTTTTGAACCAAAGAATGTACCGGGACAATGGCAGTCTATTCCTCAGGGTAAAGCTGCAGCAGTAATCCCTGACCATTTGCCAAGGGAAACAAGTGAAGATTGCTCAAGAGGAGTGCAATAATGTGCACTGTTAATTCTACTGTTAACAATGGCTGTCTCACAAGTGAAACGTGCACATCATGTTGCTCAAGGCTGTCATTTTATCGTTGCATCAGAGTTCTGCATTTCCGTTTCGGTCTTGAAAATTTAATTTATTTTTACCAGCCCGCAGGCATCAGTAAAAGACAACTATACATGCTGCATTCACCCACTGTGTTAACACCATGAAAACGAGTTGGCTTAATTCTGAGTTGCTAAAGTTTACAAAAACTGTGCAAGTCATTTGGTAAGTTACATAACATTTTCTTAAATTTCATTTTAGAGTTGAGTATGAAGTATTACATATTATATTACTAAAACTCCCCTTGTTAAAATTGATATTTTTTCCCCCTAGGCGGAAGAAGCACAGTCAGGTTTTATACATATTTATGATTGCTGCAGGCTGTCAGTGCTTGGCGTAGCCTGTATCCGATCTACCAGTTAATAATAATAATAATGAGCTTCATCAAACAGCCATTTACTCAAGATGAGATTCATATTGTCTTGCATTAAACTATAAGGAGGCTTTATTGTCATTTGTACTGCACTGGGGAATTTGACATCTGAGCCAGGAAATAAACCTCTTAAGTAACCTGCCATTTTCCTCTGCTGCATCGCAATTGATCTCCATTTTGACCTCATTGACATGAGATTTCCTCTTTTGGGTTTCTGCTGAATATAACTACATATCTCTTACATATGTTTATCAGCATTCCACTAATATAGAGGGCATTCTAATTCACAGTTTTAGTCATAATGTTATTGTTGTAATGAAAACGATTGTAGTCTGAAAACAATGGGAGTTTATGTAACCGCAAGTAGCATGCTCAAATTCGCAGGCCTAAATGACTTCCCAGTAACGTCTAACCAAGTCGCTCAGCCATGTGGCTCACTTGGAAGTTTAACTTGTTGTGTTGACATCTTAGATTATATTATGTTTGCAGATGGAAGCACATAGTTTCAAAACATTCAAACAAATAGGGTTGTAGTAGTTTGACCTAGCCTAAATTGTTCAAAATACAGTCTAATTTCAGCATACATTGCTAAGATACTATTACAGTGCAATCTGATATTATATGTTCAGCTTCCAAATGAACCATTTGGCAGAACCTACTGGGAGGTAATTTTGGCATTAGATTTAAAGCTACTTGTGGGTACATAGACTCCCATTGTTGTTGCACAAAGCTAACTGTTTGTGGATTTGTTCTTCCTGTAGTCAGCGAATTCACTAAAAAGTCTTACGGTGCGTAGTACATCGTATTGGAAGGAGAAAAATGATATTTAAATCTATTTAGGTTCAATGATGTTGCCAGATGAGCAAAATAAATTAAACCTATGCGGTATGCAATTTTTTGAGATTTTGTAAATTAAGTAAATTAAGTATCTGATTTACTAAAGCATGCCTTAATTGCGACTCTGTTTTAGCGCGTTCACCCCAGGTATACATATGCATGAACAGATATAACTATTTATCTAAAAGAAAGTCGCAACCTGACCTGCAGTTTACATCCGAATAGCAATTTGACTCCTTGTGACCGTTTATTAAATCCGACTTAGATATTGCGACCTTGCAGCAACTGCTTTTGCGTTGGAAAAGCAGTCGCAATCCTTTAGTAAATCTGGCCCTCACAATTCCAACATGAACGCCCCCCTTTTCAGTCCTTAACGCCCCCTTTCCAACTCTTTTTGCTTCAGTCCCCCCCTAAAGTCCACCAACAACCCCTGGGGGGTGGTACCGCTCCGGTTGAGAAACCCTGGACTAGATGAACTGAAACAAATTCCATTTTCTTTTTTGAGTGACATCCAAGTTCAACAGGGACATCTAGTGGTTAACATATGGAACTACTTTAAAAAATTAGAGGTGTACCATAGGCAAGGGAGTGCAGAAAGGTTCCCTTGCATGTAGATGCGTCTTAGACCCCTCTCAGTAATTTGCAAACCTGACACCATTTGTATGTTTGTCTATGTCAATATAAGCTTCTGCTGATCATCTTTAATATATGTCTATTATATATATAAATAATGTATATATATTAATTTAATTTAATATATTAATTTTCACCTTCCTATCAAACCTGTAAGCACTGTAAATTAGCATTTAATACAAGTGAAAAACTATCTGGCCCATATATTTGAATTCCAAGGATCTTTGAGGGAAAGGGACCCTTAATGGTTGAAGGCAAAAAGACCAAGGAAGGTGATGCCGAGCACCAACACTTACCTGACACCCCATACTCAGTTAATGAACATGTGATGACCTGACATGTGTATATACACACACACACACACACACACACACACACACACACAAATTGGAAATAACTACTTTCTGTTACTTCTGTTTCTGACTATTTTAAACATTCTGCTAGGGGTGCCTCATAATGAAAATTAGCCACACCCCTAGGGTTACAAGCAAGTGTAAACGAACAGGGACGAGACAACATGATACATTCTCACTACTTAATATTGTGTTTTCTTGGTTAAAAAGTCAACTAGAATATTTCCCCTACTGTACACACAAACTATAAATTAAATAAGGGGGTAAACGGATATGTGAATAACCTCTTTAACTAGCTTGTGTTTCCTAATTGGTTGCTTGTTAGCCTGTTGGTTACTATTATGTGCTAACTAGTAACCTACCTAACAACAGGGACATTGCATCATATGGTAATGTTTGCTTTAGCTAAACCACCATATTTTCAAGACCGTACAAATTGAATAAAGCTGGCATTCTTTGTCACCCACACAGCTTGATCCACAGCAAAGCTTTAACATGTGCAACCATTATTTTATGTTTTTTTGTTTTTTTCGAATGGGTCAAAACACCTGCTGGAGCGTTTCATGACACCAGCACTCCGAATTGCATGTCTGGAAGTGCCTTTTTTTTTTTTTTTTTCTTCCTTCTTAATTTGAATACTTTATTTCACTAAAGTCTTTTTGAAAAGGCTGATTCAATGTATTCCAAAGGAGCTGACCCATCTAATTGGTCATGCAATGGCACAATGTATTGTTCAACACAGTAGTAGAACCACGAATCAGTAATACGATGCAGTACTTAGCTTTATTTTTATTCAAAAACAAAGGTGTCATCTTGATTTCATGGCCACACAAAGGTGTCTGTACTTTTATGCTTTTATTTGTAAATAGGCACTAGCTTGGGGCCCAACACAAGGGCAAGTATAATACCAGCAGCCCAACCATGCCCATGAAACCCTCCCAAGTTTATCATGGAATGGTCATTAACATCACCAGTTAACATGCACTACATTACTATAGTCTTTCCAAATATGAAATCAAGCGTAATATTTCTCTATCCAAATATTATATCTAATAAACATTAACCACACTTTATATTAATAATTAATATATTCAGAATGCTCTAAATTACTTATTGTGAAGACATTTTCTCAAGCTTATACTCTCACTGAAGGAACAAAATGTAATTTCTGAATATATTGATTATTCACAACTGGCATCAGTAGTTGCTCGTAGATAAATTGTCAGATCTGTTTAGAAAGACCCTAAAATAAGTTCCAGAGTTCTAAAATCACAGTCAGTCTCAAGAGCACTGGGGTGAAGGAATCCCAAATGCTCAAGACTAAGAAAGCAGATTTACAAATCCAAGCCTCTCGTCAGCACCAAGAACAGAACAAACTGATTAGAATTTTCTCGCAAGTTGCAAAGATGTGTGAAGTTATATGGCGTGATGAGACCAAGATAAACCTTTGCGTTGATGACGCTGCATTTTCATGGTGTATTCATAGCATAATTATTGATGGCAGCAGGATGACAAATAAAAAGGTTTACTGTCCACCTGTGTGGAAGGAAATGCTTGTAGACTCAGGACCAAACAGTAGGCTATATAGTCCTGGAGTGGCTAAGTCTTCAAACTGAGCATGCATGTTTGTTGAAGAGAAATGTAGGGTTAGGAAACCCCAGAACAGGAAAGGAGTCAAACAGCTGCAGCACATGCTTGGAAAAGCATCTGAAGAGAATATGCAAAGAATTCGAAGTTACTGTGTTGCAACAATACTTTTGCTCATCCAAAGTCTTTCTGTGACCCTTGTGGATGAAGTTGAATGAACTTTGTTAGGCATAGAAAACCTAATCCCTTGTGGCTATTGGTCATATTTAGAAATAATGTTATGATTTTATGGTGAAAATCCATTGTCCCAATATTTTTGGAGGGCACTGTGTAGTGGGTGTAGTCTGAACTCGTCTATGGCCATCCTACTCAAAATAAATGGTCTCCCTCTAACAAGAAACATTATTGCACATTAGGGTAATGTTAGATGTGTACATACTGCAGGTTCACATTTGGCTGAATTGCAACAGAAAAGTAGATTTTAGGGATTAGTATACATTGTGTGAAATGAGGTAAAGGTTAAATTATGATTTCTGATGTGATTAGCCTCTTGTTTAGGCTGACAAAGCTGTCCCCTGTAATGGATATTTCACTTTGTCCTTAAAATACCTTTCCACGGAAGGAACTTAAAAAGGCCAAGCTACAAAACAATTTCTCCAATCTATCAAACAACATCCAGTCATCAGTAATGTTTTTTTATATTTCCTTGTACAATTCCTAGCTATCTTTTTGCTGTCTGCTGTTTGCTGTCATATTTGTACAATATTGTGGTCAGTGTTGATACGGTACATTCACAGTTCCAAATGGTATTGTGAAAATACTGTACTATCACGGACAGCAAGTTATTGATAGTATAAGCTGAGATGGACATCTGGGGCTATAACTTTCCTGAGAAATATATCCCGAAAACCGAAACCTTGCTTGTATGTAAAGTCGTGCATATTAAATAATAACTGCATATTCCCCAAAAATCTGTATCCCTTAATTTGCACAAAGTACCATCGGACGTATTCCGTCGTCTCCGTAAACTGTCATGACTGTAGCCTCTCCCTGCTAAAGGACGCTCCGCTCGCATTCAGGACAGCCTGGTAGAATATTCTTTAACCAAAGTATGTCTTCAACCATGGCAATTTAACGTTACATGAGTAACTGTAACTGAGAACAGTTTCGTTACATTTACACCGTACATTCAAGTTGAATACATAAATTAATCTGCGCGTTTGGACATTTTAAAACGTGATTATTGTCTGTTTTAACATTGTAGATGTTTAAATATAGCTCGGTATTGAAACAATGCATTTAATTTTTCCCCGCTATATTATGTGTTGCGTAAATGGTTAGACAGTGGTCTTTAAATTGTGTTGAAGTTGTAACGGGCGCGTACTCCGAGGTTTACGTGCTCTCCCCTTCTGCATCTGCGCAATCGAGTGGCAAGGATTTCCTTTGCTTCCTACCGCGGAAGGATCACATTTGCGAGGGCGGGTTGCGCGTCTGACTAAATTTGAGGTGATTTCCTGTTTCAGCGGAGTGATCTCAATTACGCCTCTATGCGTTTCAAGTCAATGTGATTCTGCAGCTCTGGGAGAACATGGCGACTACAATGCATGAGGGACCCGCTAACCAGCTCGATCTACTTATCAGAGCCGGTAATGACTTGCAGCATTACGTGCTTAATCTGTCGGTTCTTGCTCTTATTGTCTGCGCGCATTTTGCTTGCCGCTATGTCCAGATTCGTGAAGTTATTTTCCAGAGTAATGGAGGGCAAATCAGGAAGTGATCACCTTGGTTAGCTAGCAACCTGCATGGCGTTCCCTGATTTTCGTATTTCTGAGGTTGTTAGAAAAAGTATTTTTAATTTGAGTTGTATCCATTTCAGTGGTGGGTGCATATTTGTCCAGATATTCCGCCGCACTGTTTGTTGGTATAACTAACGTCTGTTTCGGCTGCTGTCTGTGGATTTTGATGACGATGATGCGAGTTGCTGGGGGAAACCAGGAAGTGTGCACGATTGTTGTCTTTCCTACGTCTTTGCCACGCTGTCTGACTCGGAAGGACGGGCACTTTGAATGTTTTTAGCCATTTACTGTTACCATTTTAGAAATTGCGTAATGTATTGTAGACATTTGTACTATTTTTTCGCGACTAGTTGTTTTCAACTTAATAGCTAGTCAGTGGTTTCCCCATATTTTTTTTGTTATGGCTGAATTGCATGTTCTAATTTAGCGAGCTAGCAAGCAGCTGTACAGCAACTCGCGTTGTACTGAGTGTTAGGATATTTGAACTACGCGATTTGAGAAGTGCTAAATCATAACAAGCTAGTGGCTAAAAATGTACTCTCGCAGATAGTTAACCACCTTAACACGCGCTATTGACGTAGCTAGCTAGGTTAGCTCGATTATTTGACTCATTTTGATAGCTAGCTACCTAGGTCATATCTTAGCTGTATTCATATTTTAGCGATATAGATTATGGTGCTCGTTGGTTTTTAAACCCATACCGTGTTGTGGCCATATATGCTTTACAATTTTTGGTACTTAAAATTGGTCAAATTTCGATTATAATTATTTTATTAGCCAGCTAACCATATTTTGATGGCGGAAGCAATGTTAGACGTGGGAGGGGTGTATTTGTGAGCGACATGGTAGTGTGTCAAATTGACTCAGGGGGATGTTCGAAATATTTTTTTAACCAATGGGCGATCATAAACGGAGCGATGTGGTGGAATAAAGTCACCAATGACGCTCGGGGAAGCGGTTGACTGACAGGAAGCTTTGAGAGCGATTGCGGAGGGAACTGGAGGGAAACAGCAGCTTGAGTGTAAACACGGAAGTCAAAAGGGACAGCACTACTTTTTGTAGGACCGCAGTAAAATAGTACCGATTGGTTAGCCCCTTCTCTATAATCGATATTGTTGTCTACCTACAAATAATGGGACTGAAAAGCATACATATTATGCAGTATGGTCATTTATTATGTTCAAACATATCGCGAAAGCACGTCAAAACATTTGCCCACATTTTGCTGTTCTATCATCTATTATAATTAGGAGATATTCTGTTTTGTAAGGAACTTCGAATTATGCACAAAGTTACTTGTTTAAACACATGAGGACACCCTAATCGCACTGTGAGAAATAATTTGTAATTGTATAAATGCTCAATAGATACATTTCTGCTACCTGATATCTCCCTATTTAATGAAATAAACCTTCACAGATTGATTAAATGGCAATGGATTCTGTTATAAATGGGGCTATTTGTAGTTTTAAAAAACAAACAAAAACCCCTAAAATTTAGTAACTTAGCTTTTACAATGGTTGAATATTATCCGGGATCGTTAAAACATTATTTTCATCAAAATGTACTATAATAAATGTTCTGCATTATTTTAAAGACCCATACGGGCCATTGCTCGGTATAACAACGAAGGTTTTAAAGTGTCACATATTTCATTCACTGCTCTGTCAAAATCAAAGTCGGAGTCAAAGGGCATCCTCCTCTTGTATTTTGACCCATTACCCTAGCCAGGTTTCAAGGGCAGTAGGCAGTTTTTCCTCTTAGCAATTGCAAAGGTGCATTCTGGGACCATGGGGGGGGGGACCTAAAGATAGCCCCTCTCAGGCATCTGCCACTGATAACCAAACATGGCCTGGGCATTCGGTAAACAGTGTGACGGAGGGCAACAGGTGGCTCAGGGTACACCAAGCAGCACAGAGAGGAAAGCGTGTGAGTGAGCTTCACTCACAGAGGCCTATTTATAAGAAGGCCCATATCTTTTGGAGGAGAAAATACCTGAAATATAGGCTATGTTTACCATTTGTAGTTTTTTTTGGCCCTCCTTCAGCCTTCTGCTCTACTCTTTGGAGAGTTTTGGTGTTACTGCAGGAAAATTCATTGTAATCTTGTAGTTCCTGGTGTATGGTCATTGGTACATTTCACCTTTCCTTGTGAACATTTTGGGAGGGGTGGTCTGCTAGTAATTAAATAAATGCACAAATGTTAAAAAAACAAAACAAGTTTTACCTCCATTTGCTTGAATAGTAAAACAAGATTCTATGGTGGTTGAATGCATTGATTTTTTCAAATGAGTAGAAATATGTATATCTTTTTTCTTTTTCTTCTTTCATGTTGTGATGAGGTTATCTGAAATATTCTTAAACTATGGTGTATTGAACTATAACCGAAAACTTCAGAAACACTTTGAAGGGAGTTTCTGCTTGTGTTTGCTCCCTGTAGTACATTTACATTACATTTTAAGCATTTAGCAGACGCTCTTATCCAGAGCGACTTACAAGATGTGCATTAATACATGGTAGGAACAATCATAGTTAGCGCACGAGATCAGCGCAGGAATACAGCAATAGACATCATTGCAGGCATCTGCGTACCATACCGTGCGGCAAGCACTGAAGTATCCATGGTAGTGTGTCCCTCGGTCTCCTTGCCAAGTTATCAATAACTTGGATGAATTGCTACACATACAGTTACAGCTGGTTTAAATAAGCGGGTCTTCATACAAGATGTAATGTACTGAATATTTTGCAACTGGGGTTAAGAAAAAAGATCTTATTAAAACATATAGCAGGTAATGCCTAAAGAAACAACAATGCCACAGGTCACTGCAAAGATCAAACATCGGCTTTAAAAATCACACACCTGGTTCAAATATTACATTACATGCATTTAGCAGATGCTCTTATCCAGAGCGACTTACAGTTTACATTTCTTTATAATCCATTTATACAGCTGGATATTAACTGAAGCAATTCATGTTAAGTACCTTGCTCAAGGGTACAACGGCAGTGTCCCACCTGGGGTTTGAACCTGCAACCTTAACGTTACAAGCCCAGCTCCCTAACCATTATACCACACTGCCTGCATACAAACCCAGTCTCTGTTCGTCTTGCAGTGGAAGCGTCGGTCCACAGCAGCGGAATCCACTGCTCAGACAAGACCATCGAGGCAGCGGAGGCCCTCCTCCACATGGACTCTCCCACCAGCTTGAGAGGGGACCGCAGCCCAGGTAATGGCACAGGACCCAGCCCCGAGTTTCAGACACTTCAACATAGAACCCAGGGAAAGTGTGAGAGTGCCTGGGCCAAGCATTCACGCATTGGCTTTAAAAATGCCAAGGCCTTAGGTCTACTTAGTGCATCATACTTTCCCTGGCGTTAATAGGTAAATAATAGTCCGTCTCGAAAACACTGTACACACACGCATTCAGTCACGTCCGATCAGCATTAAAAGGGGAAATATGTTTTAACCGATTTAGGAAAAAATTAAATAAAATAAAATAATAAATAAATAATTTTTATGATACAAAAGACTCCATGAACTAATATAACGGTAACTCTTAACTTTGGGGTTCCCAGGTCTTTTGGAAGACTCAATATTTTGAGTTGCAACCTGTTTAATTGTGTGGTATTGTCTCGTGACGGCTTCCAAGATTACCTGTGCCTTTACAACATACCCTGGGCCCAGTAGGAGCGGGCAGCCGCTAGCTTTGTCCCTGGTGTTACACTCTGGAGCTGTGTGCAGGCGTGGAAACAGTGGCTGTATGCTTCTTCATTCCTTTAAGTTTATACTTACAGATATTTTACATATTTAAGACTTTTTAGAACTGTGGAGATATTGAAAATGATAGACCACCACCATAAAATGTGAATATACTAATGCATTTTAACCCCACCAAAAAACAAACAAACACATAATTAAAGTTATTTCCCAACAGTCAATGAACAAAAGATAAAACTCCTCTTGTTCACTGAAAACATGTTTAATACACTGTATATTGTAGGATAGTATACATAAAAATATTGATTGATTCATGGTTAATGTTTTTGTTCATCTGTGGATGGGAAGCCAGAGGATCCCCTGGATCAATTTTGTGGGATTTAACTCAACAATGATCGGATCAGCCATGCTTCACAACCCCCTATCGGTATATCCAGTAGAGGCATTTCAAGCCCAATCAGATCCCTTCAAGCCCAATTAATTACTGCATGCAGAGTTCAGAGGCACTTAGCAGCCACCGTGGTGCTGTCAGCCGGCCATAAAGGCAACGGGTGGCCCTCCGCTCCCGGTGACTTTGACAGATGTGCTCCCACGCAGTCGCTAATGATGTGTTTGCGCACGTAGTGGAGGAGTTTGTGGTGCCCTGCGTCACCACGCCGGAGTTCATCCACGCCGCCATGCGGCCGGACGTGATCACGGAGACCGTGGTGGAGGTGTCCACCGAGGACAGCGAGCCCATGGAGGTCTGCGCGGTGCTGGAGGCCCCTGAGAGCGAGCCCGCCAAGAGGAAGAAGGGTGAGCCGACACGCGCTCAATAAAGGGCTCCTGCTGGGACAAAGTCCCAGGAAAACTCTGTGGTTGGATTTGTAATTTGTAAAGGGCATTAACTCTTTAAAGTGCCTGGAATGTCCCAGCTGAACAATTTCCTTGGTGTTGATTTAATGGTAGTTAATTGTTTTTTCCCCCAAAAAAGTGTTAATTTTAAGCTCTGCTTCATTAAAATTATTTAAATAAGAACTACTGACTAATGTGATATTTTTTCAGAGGACAAGGCTTTTGAATGAATTGTGCTGTTAAATTAATTGAACTGAGCCAGGAGGAGGACATAAATGCTGTATGATGTCCTGTAAGCAGGAGAGTTGTCTTTGTATACATGGTCACGGAGGCTCTGACTGCTGGAATTAATTTTCTGGGAGATTGTATGTCCTTAGATGTGTGAAGTGTGTAATACTTTTTTTTCTTTCTATTTGTAGCTGGGCGAAAGCCGAAGATGCATCTGCCAGCGGTTTCAAACGGCTCACCAGATTTGGGCATGAAGAAGAAGCCCAGAGAAGGCAAGGGTAAGCACCGAGCACGTCCGTCACGGGCCTGAACGGGCCAGACGCCCAGCCTCTTGGGTCTGTACGGGCCAGTGTCATTAGAGCGTTTCTGATCCACCACACAGGTAACACCACCTACCTGTGGGAGTTCTTGCTGGACCTTCTCCAGGACAAGAACACCTGTCCCAGGTACATCAAGTGGACGCAGAGGGAGAAGGGCATCTTCAAGCTGGTGGACTCCAAAGCCGTGTCCAAGCTATGGGGCAAGCACAAGAACAAGCCAGACATGAACTACGAGACCATGGGGAGGCCATTGCCACTTTGCGTATTGTGAGGTAATAATAATAATCAGGGTTGTGATTTTCAGATTATTCACATTTTCTGGCTGCCATTTGGCCTTTTTGCATATTGTTGCATTTCTTGTGAATAATAATAATATCTATGGTCTGAAAATAAACATTTCCTGATTAACCAGGGAAAAAAATCATTGAATTTACATTGTTTAGTCCTGTTGTTTCTCACAGCTCTTTGCAGAAGTAACATGTGACAAGGGACCTTCATAAGGCCACTATTCACTCCGGTGGTCCATTCTGGCAATAAATAGGTCCAACGCTTGTGTCCGTTGTAAATTGATCACTAGTAGTGGAAGCTCAGCATTCTGTGTCAGATCAGGTCTTTCAGCAGAACCACTGCTTTCTGCTCATGGACCAGTGTGTTGTCATTCATTCATTCATTCATTTAAAAACATTTTTTTAAAAATTTAATATATATATTTTTTTAAATTATTTTTCCTTCTTCTGACTTTACCCTGTTTTTCTTGGGTAGCCAATTACCCACTGTGCTTAGTTCAATCCCCCTTCCCTCATAGTTCGCTGCCGTAGTCCTGCGACCGGCAGTGACAAGGGCGAATCGCTGCCTCCTCCGAGACAACACTCGTGTGCCATCAACTGTAATTCCGGTACCCCAGAGCCACTCCTGTGCGCAGCGAACTGTGTGTGTCGGCTTCCCCCTCCCCCTCCCTGGGGCGGACAGCCAATAGCCGCCCCGATGGCACTCCCGACCAGAGCCTACTCTGGCGCGACGGGGAAACGAACCCCGGTCGCCGTGGCCAGCGTCAAACATTGAAACCACGAGACCACGTGGGAGGCCTCATTCATTAATTCATTCATTCTTTCCCAACACAGGACCTTCATTCGGCTGCTTGTCATTCTAATCCCCAGAGTCGATGCTGTGTGTCCTTTTTGCAGGTACTACTACCAGAGAGGGATCCTGGCCAAGGTCGAGGGCCAGCGGCTGGTGTACCAGTTCAAAGACATGCCCAAGAACATAGTGGTGATAGACGAGGACAAGGCGGACGCCGAGGGGCTCCTGAGCATGGAGAGGTCGTACGAGCGAGTGCCCCCCGCGGGCGAGACGCTGCTGGCCCCGCCCGAGCTGGCCAAGGCCCCCGGCGTCCTGCGCGGCACGATCCAAACCCTGGTCCAGCCGGGCTTCACGATCAAGGACAAGAGCACCCTGCCCACGACCCGGATAGTGACCGTCACCACGACCTCGGACACCGGCCGGCTGCAGCAGCAGTCCCACACCGCCATCATCCCCACGGCCTCGGGGCCCAGGTGAGAGCAGCACTGGGAAGCTCGGAGCATTTCAGAGCACGAGAGCTGATGCAGCACCAGTTTTGCCTTTTGGTTCACAGTGGATGTGGTTAGGATGCGGTGAGGGGGAAGCCTGATCCTGGATCTGCGCTCCTACTCTGATTTGCTTGATTTCCACATACAGGCCCTGGGGGAATTTATTGTAAGTTTAATGTATTCCGTATTCTGTTTCAGTTTGAAAGTACTGAACGTGAGGTAGTATTGATTTTATTTCATGGCACCTGAGGCTGTTCCCCCAAAGATTTAACTAGTCGAATGAACTGAAGCTTGAGATTAATTCTGTTCTATCTGGAAAAATATTGGAAAATTAAGCTGAGAGAATGGTTTTCGTGCACACAGTCATCTGCCCTTACGAGCCTGATGAATAAATGCTTGGACACTTTTCTCGTCAAGGTTCAACGTTTAAGTTATTACTTACTGTTGATGTAGGACATGCGTGACATGCCAATTCCTCAATTCCCATAAAACAATGTGTGTTCAGGACGGTGCGGGTGGCCATGCAGGTTCCGGTGGTGATGACGACGTCGCTGGGCCAGAAGATCTCGGCGATGGCGGTGCACTCTGCCGGCTCGCCCCTCCTCACCAGCGCCAACCCCGGCGGCTGCGGGGCGCCCAAGGTGGTCATCCAGACCATCCCCACGATGATGCCGGCCACGGCCGAGAACGGCGACAAGATCACCGTCCAGCTGGCCAAGATCATCACCATCCCCGCCTCCCAGCTCGCGCACTTCCAGGCCAAGGCCGGCCACATCACCTCCGGCATCAACCTGGTGGGGGCGCCGCTGGCCGTCCGAGCCCTCGCGCCCATGTCGATGGCGCCAGGGACGCAGGTGGTGAGGCTGGCCATACCCGCCCAGCAGCAGAGCGACCAGGCGTCCGCCCGCATCGTCAGCGCCGTCATCAAGCTGCCCAAGGCCAAGAAGGACACCATCGTGCCCGTCGCGGCCATGGCTCAGCTCACGCAGGACTGTAAGACGACGGAGGACTCCAAACCAGTGACTGTCATAAAAACAGAGTTCCCAGAATGCTGAGGAACAGCATTGATGTTTTTTTTTTAAGTCTATCTCCAGACAGAGACTGTGATGCTACTCTAATGGGAATGTACTAAGTAGCAGGCCGGTTGAGGTCATTCAGAAAAGTCACATCAACAAATCAAAATTTTCCTTACATTTTTTTTTTTTTTTTTATTTTATATCCGTCCTGTGGTCTTGTGCGGGAATGTTTTGTACAAGGCCCCCCCGGGTGTGACAAAAAAAACGTCCGTGAACACAAAGTCGAGTCAAAACAAAGCGGATGGCAAAAGGGACCAACCGAAATCACTACAGTTTTTACCCTGACACTAAACGTCCAGAGCACTAAATCAAAAGTGGTTTCAAGTGGGGAGGTTTTTGAAGGGGGGGATTTTTAAACACTTATTTTTTTTTTTGTCTAGCGGGAATTTGGCATTTAAAATGCAAACCAGCAAATTGTTCGACTATCACTGTGTGCACACGGCACCCATTTTCTCGGTGCTAAGTGAGAGCTTCAAGCGTCTGTGGAAAAAGTTTTGCTGTTTCTCAACAGCACATGGGATGGAAGAAAAAAAAAAAAGGACTTTTGTATATATGCTATACAGTTTATGATATTTCAAACAAAGCAGCCTTAGATTAATTTTTTAAATTTTTTTTCAAAAAAAATGTAAGCTAACTAGCTTTTTGTGTAAAGCTCTCTTTTGATATGTTGTACCGAGCGCAGTATTATAGAAATAAAGCGACACATTTTTCTGTATTATCGCTTAGAGTTCATCAGGGTTTCTTTACCGGCAGGCCTTCGCCTGTTTTGTGCCGTTTCTCTCTGCCGATATTTCCGTTTCCTAATATCTCTCAACTCTTGTCTCGAACAAAAAAAAAAAAGGTTGTGTTCTGCCGCATGAGTTCTTACAGCTTGTTCTACGCTTTTTTTGTTTGTTGTTTGTTGCGTTTTTAGTTCTCAAAAAGTGGGCGAGAGATGTTGGTGTTCAGACTGAACTAGTTTATATATTCAACATTTGAAGTATACGCTATTATGTTGTACTCTTGTTTCAAAGTGTATTCAAGTAGATTTTACTGAAATATAACGAAAGGAACCACTTTGTCTTCGATTTTTCTTTTCCTCGAAAAACTCATCCAAGTTTGGAATCAATCATTTGTGTTCTGTTGAAAACAATGCAGTTCTCCTCGATTGAAGTCATTGAACCGGGTCGAAAGAGCCTGCAGTTTCTGTCCCCTTAGGAAAAGCTCCTTGGCACAGCCTTCCGTTTGTCCACTAATGAAACATGAAATCCTATAAAAATTCTAAACTGGAAGGCCGGGTCAGTTGAACAATATTGCTATCCCCTCACAGTTTATGTATAACGTGGGATAGGCTATCTACGTGGGGTAGGTGATGCATTACTACTGGCCACTGGTCCGCTCTCATTCCTTCTTGTGTGTGACAAATTAGACGCTAGAGACGGGGTTCATTTAATCATCTTTAATCTTGCATGGTTTTCCCTAGGTGCCCTTAAGAAATTAACAAGACAATACAAAATGGCGTAGTGCATCCATCCACCTCCGATACCAGTATAGCACTTAGAACAGTGAGACCTTTGGGATGTTTTAAGGTCCACTCAGTCTTTGAATTGTGTTCTGCGCCAGTGTGCTGAAGGCAACTTTGCACATTGAAATGTGAAGTCTGAAATTCAAAGAATGGGGGACTGCATGTAGTGCTCCACCTTAAAATAGGTTTGGATTAAAATAGCAGTGGGCACCAGGCACATCAAGTTGCAGTTTAGATGCATTGGTCTGGTCTGTTTGTCCATTATCACAAAACAAAAGATAGGGGTTGATGTCACAACACAAAACATATTTATCAATTGCTTGTCATTTTAACGCGCAAAGGTAATGTGCCATACATGACAGACTGAATGAGCCAAATGGCTGTTTGTGTAAATGTGTGCCCAAATAGAACAAAGTAAGGATTCACACTGGTGTTAACTTGAACTCACGGTGTGAACGTGAATGTGACCTTATCGAAGGCTGAGAATCCAGGCTCCAGTGTTCTGACAGGATTGACGCAGATTGGATTGCAGGGATTAGTGGCAAAGGCTCATCCACCTGATCTGCCCTGCATCTGACTGCTGAAGGAAGTGCCGGCAAGCGGAGGAAAAGTTATACGCGCTCAAGCCAGCCAACCCTGGCTTTTGTGAGTAATATCAGGGGAAAAGTGTCGGAACTTTTTGGGAATTGTACTTTTTTGGGAAATGGGGAAAGAAAATGTTTCCAAAATTAACCTATTATTGTTAACCTGTAAAAAATACAGAAATGGCATAAGTTCCACTGATCAATAAAACTCCTTTTAATGGTGAAAAGACAGGGAAAAAACAATGATGCATCTCTTCAAATTCAGAACACTCAAGGCCAATAGGAATGAATACAATTCAGTATATAGATCGAGGTTCTGCAGAGGGTAGCAGTAGTAGATTAACGGTACCAAAAAGGATGCACAGTCAAGACCACCAACTGGTCCAATCTGAATGAGATAATGACTTCAATCGACTGAAGTAAAATCTTCCGTCCCGCACTGAATTTGAATAACTATTTGGCTAGTCTCTAAAAATGATATGAATAATGGCCCATTGTTTGCGTTTAAGCATTTATGAAACCAATGGAGTCAGTGGAAAGCTCCATACCAGGGGTATTCAAATCCGACACTCAAGGTCTGCAGTGTCTGCAGGGATTTCCTCCAACCATGAACTACACCACCTGATTTCACTAATAAGCTCGCTTCCTGGACCGAGGAGGTAAACTAATTATTCGAAATCAGGTGGTGTAGTGCGTGGTTGGAGCAAATACCTGCAGACACTGCAGACCTCGAGGCCTGGATTTGAATATCCCCGCTCTACTCGTTTCAGAATTGTCATTACACAAATGTTTCCCCCACAAGAAACAAAGTGCAGGGAAAAAGCACTCAGGAAAAGCTTGACCACGTGAGGTGGCCGACACACCCATTACCAGATGGACAGATTAAGATAAAACCTTCGAGGAAGTTTCTTAATATATGCCATAGCAGACGCTTTTATCCAAAGCAACTTACAGTAGAGAATGCACACATTTTTCAGTGTATGTGGTCCCAATAGGAAATGAACCCACAACCTAAGTAAGTATCATCAGCACCATGCTCTACCGACTGAGCCACAAAGAACCACAATTCCCAAACCACAACCACAATTCCCAAATGCATTCTATTTGGGAGGGAAAGAAACACCAAGAACCCAATCATTACCATTTTACTTCCATGTTATCAGCACTTGTAATGAGGAATAGTTGAAGAGCTGAATGTGTGTTATGGCTTCTTTAAACTTAGTGGTGCTAACTAATGGGATGCCCGCCATCTTCAGCCTGAATTCAGTTTCCTCTGGTCAGTACAGTAAGAGACAAGTCTTCCAAGCCTTTCCCCTGGGGTATCTATCAAAATGGTTTAAAAAAAAATCTACAGAAACAGGCCTCCATTTAGTCTACCACAATGGACTTTTCACTTTTCTAACGATTTGAGCAAGTGGTACATTTTTCCATCTCTTACACAATTCGATGGACTACGCAGTTGAAGTTATTGAGAGCCAAATAAAGGATAGCGCTTATAATATACTATATTCCGACTGAAAAGGACTCACAAAACAGGTAGACTGGACAGAGGCCAAATCAAGATTTTTATTTGTACCATTTTTTACAGCGAACAAATTAAATTCACTTTTCAGCTTTCTGGCGTACAACACCCAGTAAACCGCATGCATTCACATGTTCGTTCACTGATGTTCTAGGTTTAAAGATTAAACTCTGTAACAAGGTGTTCCACCACAAACGTCGCTAAGAAATTAAGACTTTAAAACAACCAACTTTATTGATCCAGAAAGGCAATTAAAAACCCATAAAATAGTCATGTGTGTATAAGTGCGTATAGACACGGGACCACGCCGTGAGGGGAACAGACATGAGAATAAAAGATACCACTTAATCCAAAATATAAGGAATATGTAAAAATGCACAGCATCTATAAAAATATATCAATCATTAGCACCTTCGTAGATGCCATTTAATGCATAAATTGCGGAATACCTTCTGCGACATACATTATTGCTAATGCTCAAAACTCCAATATACGAAAGTGGGAATAAAATAAATACATCTCAAAACTGGATATATTACTCTTTTTCGGTTTGTTTTTGAGAGGGGGAGTCTATAAGAGGCGGTCGAGTTCGTCCCGGAAGTGGACGTCGCAGACCAGCGAGAGGTGGTCCGAGGGGTAGGCGTAGGAGGGCAGGCGGCCCGGTCCGATCTGCTCCTCGGTGGGCAGCTCCAGCACCGAGTCCACGCTCAGGGCCCGGCTCGAGTACCAGATGTAGTCCAGCGTGTGGCGGCTCTCGCCGGAGGGCCGGATCTTCCAGGTGGTGTACGGGGGCTCCGTCTGCCCGTCGGCGCTCAGCCGCTTGTAGGCGCTGTCCAGGCCCAGGCTGGAGGCGGCGAATCGCCGGTACACCTCCTCGCTGGGCTCGGCGTTGAAGTCGCCGCACACCAACAGCGGCACGTCCCCGTGCTGCCCCCTGGTGGCCGCCTGCAGGCTCTGCAGCAGGTCGGAGCCCTGGGCGCTGCGCAGGCGCTCCCAGCCGCTGCGCGCCTTCAGGTGGGTGACGGCCACGCACAGCGGGTGCCCCGTGGCCCGGCAGCGCAGCGTCTGCACGATGGCCACCTGGTTGGTCTTCAGCGCCAGGGCGGCCAGGCGGAGGCTGACGCTGTCCAGCAGCTCGAAGCGGTCCCGCCGGAAGAACAGGGCGCAGCCGTCGGGCCCGTTGTTGTGCTCCACGTCCAGGCAGGGGGACCAGGGCTTGGGGCAGAAGGTGCCGTGGTAGCCCAGGCTGCCCAGGACGGGCTGGAACGTGTCGAAGTAGTGGTCCACCTCCTGGAGGCACAGGACGTCGGGCTGGTAGGTCAGGATCTCCTCCAGGATGAGGTACTTGCGCTCGGCCCAGTTCAGGGCATCCAGCGGGCACCGCACGAAGCCGTCCTTGCCCTCGCCCAGAGCTGCCGGAAGGGGAGAGCCACAGAGAAATCAATCAGTCAGCCGTGCGCTCTCACCCAGGTCTGATGGACAAGACCGACCACGTCAAGTGACATACACACACAGGCATCATTTCACTGGTCCGAGTACCTGTGAACAATTTCATTACGGTAACAATATTTAAACAAAGTTATGGCCAATGGAGTGAAGTTTCCACGCTACAAACTCACCACCACTAGGGGGTGCTTATTTCATTTTTGTCGTCTCCCAACAGGAGCGAATCAGTCCCCTGCCATTTTTTGGTAGTCAGACCGTTAAAAGAATTGGGAGGACAGCCAGTTTCGGCGACAGCCTGCCGGGTCATTTGTGGGTGGGGAACCTTACCTTGGGCGAGGATGTTCCACTGCATGACCCGGATGGGCTGGCTCAGGGGTGTGCGGTCTTCGGGGGAGACGAAGGCGCGGTGGAAGCGGGCCGGGCGATTCCGGAGCGCCTCCTCACACTCCTTCAGCAGCGCGGTGGGGTCGGCGTGGGCCCCCTCCTCCTCTGGAGAGGGCTCCGTGAGGGCTGGGGGGGCGCTGCTGAGGGGCTGGGCCAGGGCACTGTACAGCCTGCTGGTTCTGCTGCCCATGGAGCACGCTGCAGGTGGAAATGAAAAGCTTTATTATCCAAAAATTCTGGAATTTGTCTCCACTTAGAGAACAAAATAAGATAGACAGATCACAGCAAATAATAACAGACAATCGATAAATCAAATCCACCAAAAAAGTTCCCAACTTTACCCATTTTCTTAAACGTGTTACAGTAATGTTTGAATGCCCTATTTCGCAGCGAAGATATTCAAAACCTGGTTAAGGATTAGTTCGTTAGTTTTATTTGACAATCTAAAAAATAGATACACACATTGCAAACACGCATACCCTTGATACATGACATAACATTAACGCACACCGCAAATTGCAGAGGATAACACAAAAATGTTGGCAAAAATCCAACTTATTTCCATTGCGGTCCTCCACAATGGATTGCTGGGTAGTTCAGGACGGAAGGCAAGACTCTTCGAGCAGAAACTATTCAAATATATCTTTGCAGCCATCAGTCTTCTTGCGAATTTATCTCTGGAACTGGTTCGCTCTCTTTAGACAGTCATTTGCGGTAACTGTTCTGGAACACTGACAGCACGCCTCAGTTTAAACCAGGTTCAAAATTTGTACGTGTATGTGTAAAAATAAATAAAATTATAAAGTTGATCCTGAACTGCTCAGCAATCCATTTTCAAAGAGTACACTTCTGTGACTGGGATGCATTTCAAATGTGTTTTTATATCACGCGTACTGTATTATCAGCTGAACATAGTGTCGTTAGGCTGCAGCTGCCTACATATAGAAATAAAAAGCTTTTTATTTATTTAGCTTTTTTCTTTTCTTGGAAACTCAATTAAAAAAAAAAAAAAAAAAAGGGCCAAAATAAAAAGTTTGAGAACCACTGCAATGCGTGATTAAGGTGCAGCCCAGCAACACAAACAAACAAACGGTACAGAACGCATTTCAGAGCTTCATTTGGCCACTGCAGAGAGAACGGGTAACAAATAGTGTCAGGACTGAACAGCAGTTTTCAAGGAAGCCATTTGGGGAAACAATCATTTTGATTATGACAAGCAAACACTTGCGATAACCTTACAATAAATAAAGTGAGTGTATAGGCCTATCCTTACGGCTGGACTTCTTTCTTATCCAGTACACTGACATTTACACTGTGACAGACAATACTTCCAAACCCAAAACACAGCACACAAAAAGTAGTTCATATGTTGCGCACAGTAATACAAGTTGGTAACACTTTTGCAGCCAATGACTTAGGTTTATTTGAACCACTAATCAACACTAATGGGTTATCTAGCCTTATATGGGAGGCAATACAGAGTCCCCTATACGTTTCCCTACAAAGACACAAAACAAACACACGCAAGAAGTACGTCAGTCGCCAGTCCCATACCAGACTTAACTTTTGATAATGCCACACATGCAGGAATCTTAGATATTTACCAATAAGAGACAGAGTTAAACATTCACCTTGACTTACAGCGATCACTGGACCAGAAATACAAAAGTAGTTGCAGAAGCGTAACCGTGTCACAGGCTAGAGGGCAAGTATACTGGGAGACTGCAAAAATCAAAACATACAGCTCGGGGGGAAAGACAGCAAAATACTTAAGCATGGGGACAGCACCACCTGCTGCACAATCATAGAACTGCACACAAGTATTTAACTGGTGGATGTACAGCTTTTTTTTCTTCCGTTGTTGCATTCACAATCCTAACTCCCTAGCTAGGACCAGGTGAAAATCTCTGGTCGTTTTCTCGCATGCATTTCAGTCCTCCACCAGCAAGGGGTCGACGGAGCCTCCATTTCAAGCTGTGTGTCAAATTCAACATGATCATCTCAGTTAATCATTCAATCACCACTTAATCGGGCGCATGAGAAGCATCTTCATGACGCAGCGCTATGTGGATAGCATCGCCAGATGCGTTCCATGTAAGGATGAACTTCCGTAATATCATAATCAATGTGTATCATGATTAGATTATCTATATGACTGCATACCAACTCTCACAGCTTCAGCATCCGTGCACACAACGAATGCTGTGTCCTCACGCCACGCTGCCAACACAGGGAACGCATGTTCCATTACGCTACCTGATCAATACAGTATTATACACATTTGTACATTTACCATTGTCCTTACCTGCTCTATTTTCTTCTGTCTGTTCACCATTTTACACAACAATTTGGCATCAAACACGCTTTCAAAAAAAATCCCTGTTGCTGATGGACTGCTTTTAAACAACCATATAGAATCATAACATATAGAAATAACACTGACAATCTCTGGAACGTATTCAGCAATTAGGCTACTTTACCAATTCAGTGAAAGCCACATGTGGTACCCTGAATTGTTCAAATAAATATAAAAAATGTAATCATCATGGCTCAATCATCTTTATACTTATAAACGCATACATAGGATATTAATATCCTCACCTCCAATATACGCTACAATTCAAAAACATTGCATATCTCAAAAAAAATGTTTTCAACTTAAAAAGGTTACAAAGCAGAGAGTATAGCCTATGCTTTGTGAGTAACAAAGGTCTGATGGACTGCTGGTGTTTTCAAGTAATACTCCATTTAAACTCTTTAACAAATCTTCACATCTCTCTTGTGAATGACAGCTAGCTAGCTAGAAAAAGTTAAAATAACCAATAGGGCAATAACAGAGAATATAGACTGCAAAAGTGCATTTCTAAAATACAGTCCTCGCCAGTTTCCCATAAAGAGCCATGTTGTCCGATATCCCGCAATACCTATCAAGGTTGGAACCTATATAAACCAGCTGCTACTAATATATGGGCAAGACTTCTTTTTTTTTTTTTTTCAGATTTTATCCTGTTTTTCTCACAATTTGGTAGCCAATTACACCCGCTATTTTCAGGTCAATCCCTCCCTCATAGGTCGATGCCGTAGCCCTGTGACCAGCGGCGATGAAGGTGAAGTATCGTCTCCTCCGAGACGGAACTCACCAAGCCGACGACCATAACTCCGGCACTGCAGAGCCACTCCTGTGCGCAGTGAATGTCTTGTCGGCTTACCTCCCCCCTCCCTGGAGTGGGGTGGACAGCCAATTGCCGCCCCCGGTGGCCAAGACATTTAACTATGCATTTTCTTTCTCAATGGTGTACCAAAATGGCAATCGTGTTCCATATGAGTAGCTAGATTACTACTAATGTTAACATGTCTACCATTTACTAGCTAAGCTGTACCATAGGAACTTCTTACTTAGCCAACAACGTGTGCTACCTCATGACAAGTGCTATTAATTTGTCAGCCACCTAGCTACCCATCAAGCTAGGCTTCATGCAAGTTCCGTAGCTCCTTCAATGGTACAGTAGCTAGCCAGCTAACTAGTATCTGGAAAAAATAGATATCTAGGTGTATGCCAATATCATTATTCTTTCATAACAAAATTATTACAGAAAGAACGATCTTACACAAATTACAAAGTTTCACAACAACAGCACCTGCCAGAACATCAGATAGGAATACCTTAACATTGTACCTACGTTTACACAGAGGAATTGCGATGAATCAAAAGCAAAGCAGCAGTGTGTCCTGCTCGCAAGCAGCCACGGAGAAAAACAGCTGTCAGGTTTACCTCAGCTCCGCCGACTCACAAAAAAAAAGTCCCTTGTTGACACAAACAAAGCCTCTTACCCCCTTCGCGGAGACCAGGGAACCAATCGCACAGACTGACAAAAGAAAAATGGGGTTGGTTTAGGGGACCTTTGAGCCAACAGGGACGCGTTTGGGCCACGGCATTTGTACTTTTCGAGTCTCGTGGCCGTGACCGGTCCAGGACTTTGCCAGAGAATTTATGAATAGACCAATGTCCTGTTCATCGCCTGCGGACAATGGGCCACTTTCAATATCCAGGGTCACGCAGTATCTAACACCACCGCAGTGCTGTGGAGTTCTGACCAATTATTAGGCTACATTCGATTGGAACAGGCCACTTGTTTTTATATGGGCGGAGGTGACTCTTGTGAACACCTCTTACATTTACATTTTAGGCATTTAGCAGACGCTCTTATCCAGAGCGACTTACACAGTTTACATTTCTTTTACATACAATCCATTTATACAGCCGGATATTTTTACTGAAGCAATTCAGGTTAAGTACCTTGCTCAAGGGTACAACAGCAGTGTCCCACCTGGGAACTGAACATGCAACCTCTGAGTTACAAGTCCAATTCCCTCACCATTACACTACACTGCCGCCGGCACTGCCACCTCTTCTCACGCGGCTGGAATTTAACTCAAAGCCAATTTATCCCTCAGCTTAGAACTTTGCGGAAACACAAACAAGTAAAGGCCTATGCCTTGCAATTTTGCCCAGCAGAAATGGGGGCATCGCAAGCTTTTAAAAAAATTGGTCACAGTAACATCTCTAGCATCTCTTTGTCACTTTGGCTGATTCATAAGATTGTCATCAGTGTGGGATATTCATGTACACGTACTGATAGCGCTCATTAAATATCGAAATGATTTCATGCGCAACAACCAGATGGGCCTAATTTCTTCACAAGAGCTACAAGATGTGTTCAACGATGGCATTCGAGAAGTTTAATAGACCGAGACAAGGTGCATGATCTACAAATAAATTGGTGAATACCTTGTGGTTTCATATTGCAACAACTATGCAACCTAGCTCATAGCCCAGGCACTTGTGCTGTCCTGGCTGGACTAGAGCAGATGCAGTCTCCCTGCATCACTTCATTAGACAGGCTGCTGCTCGTCTGGTCTATAACCAGGCAAAATACTAGACACATCAGGGCCTCTCCTCACTTCCCTATGACTTGAAGAATATACAAAACTCTGGTCCGAGAGACTCCATCTTACCTACGATCTACGATCAAACCTTACTCCACTGCCAAACAACTTTGCACCGCAACTCCAGGTTGCCTTGCAGTCCCTTCCTGGAAGGGCCCCTCATCTCGGTCATATTTTCTCTTTCCCTTGTCCAACCTTTCTGTGTGCACTTTGCAGCCTAAGTCGCTCTGCTAAAATTAATAAATCCAAATGTAATATTAGTAATAATCTCGGGCTTCAGTATGGATGTCAAACACATACAGTAAGCATACTGTAGACTGGACACGGTACTGCGGGTAAGATTTAGATGGGCAGTAAAGAGGGTTTCATAAATTAGGCGTTACAAGCGAACAATGCCATGCATAGGAAAACATTCTAGAAACTTCTACAAAGTGTGACTCACCCAACTTTACAAAGTACAACTCAGATTCCACATTGCCCATATGCTAATTTCCTTCAAAATAACCAGTCAAACTTGCATCAGCACTCACATATTTCATTTCTTGACAACTTCCTCCACTATTCCAGGCTTTGCAAATAATTTCCATTTGGAAATAATTATATTCTATTCAAACTGTGGCTTGGATATATTCTCATTAAAGGCACCTTCCCTAATGCAGTTACACAACAGTAATCCCATTAAAGCAGAGTTGCCTGGGTGGGTTAAAAAAAGAACAAAGAAATCCCAATTAAATCAATTTTGATTCCATGAAGAAAGAAAATAAAATGTAAAAAATGCCAAAGGGGTGGTTACTTTTATACCCAATGTACAATGCGTTAACAAAGTGTTTAAAAGCAGCAATTTAAAACAATTGCAAGGCAATTCACGATATAATAAACGGAGGGATACAAATAGATGTCCTTATTTTTATCACTACATTAATATTTAAATTCTACTTGCAAAGCAAATTAGGAATTGTGATGATGGTGAAACTAAATATAGGCTTATGGGGATTCTTGTGAAAAGTAGTTTGAAGAACATTAAGGGACATTTGAGAATGCAGGTTTTTCCCAGGAAAGCAACATGTTTATTATACTTAAAAGAAACACTGAGCCCATTGTCATAATTAATTAGTAGGCTATAGGGGAAAAAAACTCCATTAGGTGCTCATTTTATTGAGTAACATTACAGATTTTATTTAAAATATGTCACAGGGAATCAAAAGGCGCCACATTGGTAGCATGACCCCTATATTTTGAAATATAGACGAAAGACTATATGACCGAGTATGTAAATGAGAGCAATTTGCCTAGCTGATTTGCCATAAACGCTCCCCCATCACTCATTTAATCCAGGGCGTGCACATGGCCTGGCAAAATGAACTCGTGTCTGACTAACTCACACGACACACTGTATCCTTTAGGTTACCATTCTCTTCGCGACGGTGGACTTTATGGACTTGCTATAAATCACAGAACTAGGTTTTTAGTCAACAAAAAACAGTTATGGAATCTGTTCCAAGTCCAGGTTTATAACATTACCAAGACAATGCCAATGACCGAACCTTTCCTCCATAGTTAGAAACGTTAGCCTAATGATCCAACAAATGCCTGCGGAGACAATGGGGATGATGATTGTGACACCAATGGGCTACGAGGTACATTATTCAATGGGGGAACGTTGTCAGAACCCATTTAAGAACAAGCTACACAGAAGAAGAAAAACCTCAAGCAACCACAACGCTTTGTTGAAACTCACCTGTGCTAGAGCAGGCCAACCCTCGTGAGGCGGCTTTCGGTGTCACCGGCTTTAGGCTCAAATTGTCCAGGAAGAAGGATTGATGGTACCGAGATACAGGAGAGGACAGTCTCTTCAGTGTCTGTGTATTTTTAACTGGTGACCCCAATTTAGAGACACACAATGCCGACAAATCTCTTTGTATTAGAGTGGAACACAGTCTAGCAGTTGACGAATACATTACGTTCTCCGTTTCGGATTCAATCAGCCGTGGCGAGCAACAGCTACCGGTTTCCGTGTGTGTAGTTAGTCAACTACCTCCGTTTAAGTAAACATGTAATTTCTGAAAGGCAGGAACTTAACTTTAAAATAACTTTTAGCATCCAACGTCTGCCTTTTCTTAGTTAGCCTTAAATCGGTTAAAACTTCGCCGATATCTCTCTCCCCAACCCCATCTAATTTTATACCGGCCTACCGGCAAACGATTTCATCATGTAACAACGTGACGCTTGGGAGGTACCACTAGCTTCCGCTTTGAAAATGAGGGGAACTATTGTATAAATGGTGCCACTAAAACTGGTACGTGATTATTTATCATATCATGCATCTTCAGGAATACGAATGTGTTACGTTATATTTGTAATTTTATGAAATCAACTATTCACAGTAATACGTTTTAATATATTATAAATAAATATCAGTTGTAGCATATGGCATGCCCCCCTATTTAAATAGTGAATGGATTGAGATATCCGATAAGGTAAAAGTGTGGGTGAATCGGTATTTTATTCAAGCCAATCAGAGGCGAGTGTACTGCACAGTCTGTGACGAGTACGCAACCCATCCTGTATGAATTCCACGATGACGCACACGAATGACGCAAAATCATTCCTGTTGTTTTTTGTGTGTGTGCCCTAAATCAGGACTCATAGACCGTATGCGGGGTAAGATCTAAGTCTATTCGTGTTTTCAAAGCAAACAGCAGAAAATAAAAATAAAGGCATGTACATAAACCTATGCTCCCCTCAGGCTGTGACAGACCAAAATGGATTGCCAGCTTGTGCCTAAGGTGCCTAGGCCCACCGAGGTTGGTATAAACATTAAGACATCTTTAACACACAAAAATGCAAACAAATAGAAGGCAAAAAAATAATAAATAAATAAACAAATCAGACTAAACAAACAAACAAAAGAAACAGGTGTAAGACAAAAAATATGGAGGATTTTTAAAAGAGATAACATCCACCAGTACTGCAAGTGGACTGTGCTCTCTCTCTCAAATTGATGAAGAAATGTGAAAAAATGTAAAAAATAGGGGATACAAATGTAAAAATGATCATTCTTTCACTCTCAAGATTTTCTCTGTTGAAAAACAATTGTCTTATGAAGACCTACGGTACTTTGTGGAGAATTGAATTAACATAGGTAGTTAATAATAACCTAATCTCTGGTAGTCAAATGCACAGGATCTTGAGGAGTGGAAGTGTACTGAACTACTCAGTTTAACCAAATGTATTACATCTTTAATAGATGATCTGGATGATCCAATGATTTACATTCTGTGTAAATTTTGTACCCGACCAATGATTCTCACAAAGACAGGGGTTTTTAATCCTGAAATCATGACAGGCACTGTTATGGCACAGACAGAGGCCAGTCTGCTCAATGTGTGGCTCGTTAAGGTAATGTTTTACACCTGCGTTAACTTACAGCTGCCAAAGCACATCTTTTGAATACTTTTTCAATCAGCATTTTTCAATTTTTATTCCATTTTAAGTATTTATATACTTTCTTTACTAGTTTTTTGTTCTTTTCTTAACAAATGTGTGGAGAGCATTTTATTTATAACAGATATTAGTTATTAAATTAAAGTGTTATTAATGAAAGCTTGAAAGCAACAAAATGTGAAAATTGTGAGTACTTTTGCTGAGTACTTTACAATGAGCTTTGAGGTTACATACAGTGGTTATAGGTGGCTCAGTTGGTAGAGCACGAGCGAGCAACAAAGGTTGTGGGTTCATTCCCAACTGGGGCCACATATACTGAAAAATGTATGCATTCACCACTGTAAGTCGCTTTGGATAAAAGCGTCTGCTAAATGGCATATATTATTATTATTATTATTATTACATTGTGCAACAGTAATTTGGTGCTTCATTATGAAGGACAAAAATGTTTGTCATTATTGATGTTTGATAATTAGTATAAGTACACCACACATTAAGAGCTATTTTCAGTTGACTTGGATTTGGATTATTCAACCCCAGTCTACCAATCCAGCACCAGGCATTAGCATGGATATTTGAATTCCACAGCACTGTATTCCACAATTGTGCTGATTGTGCCCTCTAGTGGTACTTTATTGGAATTGTGTAATATGACATGGTACATTTTGTCCTGGTGTGCTGAATACAGTATCAGATGCATCACAATGATATTTTCATACATATATACAACCTCTACATACATATGGAGAAGCGCATAATGCTCCACTCGATGGTTCAGGTGAACAGGGAGGCAACTTTGGCCAATTATGGTATGGACAAGTGTATCCATGTGATGGCAAGGAATTACACTCATACACACTTTTTCTTCAAAAACACAATGTCACAATTCAGACCCAGTATAGTTTTGTTTGAGGCGCACCCTGATGATTTGTGATAATTATTTGTGAAAAAACAAACGACTTCATAGTTTTTTCTTGATTTTTGTTTTTGTGGCACTCACCCCATTGTTTCTGTACATCCTAAAGTAATCACTTGTGATGTTACTCATATGGTGACTTGAGGTGACTTCTGGTTGCATGTAGGGAGGATGGTGGAACCAATGACATTCCAGTTGGGTTCTAGGGGTGTCAATATAACACCCTCATCATTGTATACGTTTTTTGAGGTTCAGGTCTGCGTTTTGCAAGATTTGTCTGCGTTTCATCTGCTGCTCACAAGCAACGGTAATTACTCCTAGCACTCCTATTCCTAGCGCTTACAAGCTGTGAGAGTATTTTGAGTATGTCAGAATTTGGACCTACACTGCGGCTGGGTTTCATGAACCATGCTGACAAGACCCATTGCTGACTGACGACCAATGAAAAAACTGCCATTAAACAACATAATGTATCAGAAGCTATTTCTTGAAAAAGCAGCTGGAGAACCCTTCCGGAAGTTGTCAGCCCAGGCTTTATGATTTTAAAAAGTAACACTTAATATGCAATAAGGGTGCTATAGTTAATTTACCAAGAGCCAGTCACTAACTCTAGAATTTGTAATTTTAGATGAGCTGACTTTAATAAAATGAGAGAGAATTTAAGTAATATAGATTGGGTAAAACTTATAGATTGCAGAACTAGGGGATCGGTGCTGGGACCTCTGCTCTAACGTATTTACATAAATGATCTTGATATGGACGTTAGTAGCAAAATAGTTAAATTTTCAGATGATACTAAACTTGGGGGTTTGGCAAACAGGTTGGAATCGACTAAAGTAATCCAAGATGATTTAAACAAAATCCAAAAATGGGCAGATACATGGCCGATGACATTCAATATTGCTAAATGTAAAGTTATGCATGTGGGAAATAAAAACATTAGACTATTAGATTATTTTATGGGAGGAGAAAAAGTTAGTAGGTGTTCAATTTGAAAAAGACTTAGGAATTGTAGTTGATCAAAGCCAGCCTATCTGCATCAAAGCAGTGTGCTACAGCAGTGAAAAAAAGCCAACAGGATGCTGGGATACATAGCAAAAAGTATTGAGTATAAATCAAAGGAAGTTATATTAATGTTATATAATGCCTTTGTCAGACCTCTGTGCAGGCGGCTCCGTACCATACCTGTAACACTGGGAAGGAAAAGGTTAGTAAAACTTTTTTTTTTAGCACAGAGACATGGTGTGCGGCAGCCTTATTCAACATATTCAACAGTCTCATCTCCTGGGCACCTGTGGTTTAATGTACTAAGTGTGCGAACATCTCCACTGATAATGTTACACAATGCCAATGTATGATACCTAATGAGTACCATATATGCTGATAGACACTATACCTATTCATTTGTGATGCCATTAGATGACAACCTGATTTCAAGCTGATACCAACCCCCCTTCCAATGTATTATCATGGTTATTCTCCTGTCTTTCACAAGTGTCTTTCTACATTAGTGGGACTGGAGTTTTTTGGAGCCAGTATGGATGCATATTGCTCCGTACTGGTGGATGGAAATTCATATTTTACCACGAAAGGCAGCAATGGAGGCTAGCTGTTTGTCTCATACCTTTCCACGAATCTTGACTGCATCCAGAGTTCTCAGCACCCAGCTTCAACAATTCCTCTGTGGCCAACTTGTACGGTGTGTCAGGTGCACTTGCAGTACACTCACTTCCAGGTTTAGGAAATCGCACTGTGTGCCCTAGGTGTCAGGCACATTGGTGCACTCTGTTTGAAGGAGGGGTTGTGGGGGGGAGCAGATGGCTGACTACATGAGGCTATATGACATTCCATTCGTTGGGAGAATCTGCACTCTCAAGACTCTCCTGAGCCTCTGTGTGACTCTGAGCCCTGAAGTTGTTAGATAGAATCAGTGTACACAGCAAGCATGCAGGCACAAACATCAAACATACATGCATTCATACACACACACACACACACACACGCACACACTCTTCTGCTGGTACAAAAGAATAATCTATTCTGTTGGCTAATTTAGCCCCCCCAAACAAATCAAAGACTAGAAAATTGCCCACCGAACTGTTACTTGTAGTGTGAGTATTATATGAGCAATTATTTTTGTGAATAACAAATAAAAGCATATTTTATATTCCACTAAGTAATTTGGCAGGAACAATTAAAAATGCTTGTAAAATTGTAATAACACAAAAGAAAGGTTGAAGTATACACCCACACACACACAAATGTATATACAGTATATATATATATATGTGTGTGTGTGTGTGTGTGTGTGTGTGTGTAAACCAACACCTCATATGGACATGTTGTTCTTAAGGCTTTTCTTTTTCACACACACACACACACATATATATAGCAATTTTACTGTGCATATTGAATAATGAAAACAAGTTGATGAACAATGCTAGAATCATAACTTGAGCTGAAGCAGCAGTTGGTCTGAATAACAAAGTAATTATATCCTATTAAAAATACCGGAAAAAAATTGATTACTTTTCATCCAGAGAAGTATACCTCAAAACAGACAATGTGTTAGAAACATACCCAGGACCTACCACTTGGTGCCACTCTTTAAACACCTTTGTGGTTAAAAAGCTGAAAGAGAACAAGACAGAACGACAGAGAGAGAGAGAGAGAGAGAGAGAGAGAGAGAGAGAGAGAGAGAGAGAGAGAGAGAGAGAGAGAGAGAGAGAGAGAGAGAGAGAGAGAGAGAGAGAGAGAGAGAGAGAGAGAGAGAGAGAGAGAGAGAGAGAGAGAGAGAGAGAGAGAGAGAGAGAGAGAGAGAGAGAGAGAGAGAGAGAGATAGTGAAAAGGGGGGTAGGCAGGGTTGAATATTGCTCTTTTCCAATATTCATAAGATTATGCTACGCTTTGTCAAGGGCATGAAAATCTGACATGCATGAATACGGTATCCTGCCAAAGCTTTACCAAAAGAGTCTTCAGTTCCCTGTGCTCCCTGCCAAAGAACAGGCAGGTGTGTGTTTGGATGAGGAAATATCACTGCACAGCCATCTCAACTCATCTCAACCTCCTTACAGATAGGCAGGGGATGCAGGTGGTGAGAATGATTACAATTTCTCAGAGGGGACTGTGTTAGTCTGTCTGCCTGTTTAAAGGGGAAAAAACAGGAAAGACACAGGGAGATGTAGATTTTCCTCCTGTGATCTTGTGCTGTTCTGCGCCAGGTTGAAATCTAATATCCAGAGGATGTGAAAAGGGGAAACCTTTTGACAGCTCTTCCACCTAGCTTTTACACACCTCTAGTCTGACTTTACCAAAGTGTGGTTTTCATCATGAAGATGAGTGGAAAGAGAGATATTCTATGCATGATGCTGAGAGGGCAGCTGAATCAAAGGCTCCCTCCTTGCTCCTGTTCTCTCATAATGGCTAACATTTGTCCTTACCGTCGTCTTACAAATAAATGCTTGTGTTAAATCTTCTCAAAAACAGTTTGTTGAGTTGACTTGATTACTGAAATCAAACTGTGTATTTGAAAAAAAAAAAAGTTGCTTTCATTTATATGTCAAAGTTAAGGAAAAATGTTGATTGAATCAAAGCCAGCACGTCTGCTAATTAGAAAAAAAGGAGTCTCTGCCCAGTGTCTGTCAGCTGTTCAGCAGGCTTTGCCATACGCTCGCATCTCTTGTGTCCAATTCATGTCCTTGGATGAGTTGCTGTGTAGGGATTGTCAACATTTACATTTTGGAATTTAGCAGACGTTGTTTAGTTTTTTTAGTTTTTTACATTTTTTTCTCACATATACAGTCCATTTATGTGGCCTGCTATTTACTGAAGCAATTTTAGTTAAGCACCTTGCTCAAAGGTGTAATGGCAGTGCCCCACATCGAAATTGAACCTGCAGTTACAACCCCAGTTCCCTAACCATTGTACTACACTGCTGCCAGTGTAGCATGTGTGTATTATGTTGTAGACGTCTTTGACCTTCAGCCAAGCTATGTTGACCTTGTTCAGTGGCTTCTTTGACACGAGGTGTCAGTGTTTATATAGGTCTGTCTGCCATGTGTGCGATTTTTACGACCTTGTTTATGTTTAAGTTTATGACCTTGTGACATGGTTTATTCGAGATGGGAAAAAGGATGCCTTTGGCAGATTGCCTGAACACACAGCATGTTAATTGACAATAGTTCCACCCCTTTTTGTTATAGTAGCTGGTGGGCTGGCTCGGGGGAGGGGGTATGTTCTAAGTGAGAGGTAACTTAGAAAATTAGCACCATTTCTGTTTTGGGACCAAGGTCATGGAAACCACTGAGGATTTCTAAGCTCTTGAAGAGACCGTTTTTGAGAATGTGTCTAATAACAACAAAACTAGGGATATTTGGTTAGCTGTATATCGGTCAGTCCACCCCTCATGTCCCTTTCACACCTACCCTGTTTGGTCTGTTTTAACCGAACCATGGTGCATTTACTCCGTTAGTCCGGTTCGTTTGGAGAGGTGAGAACACGCATTTGAACTCTGGTGCGGACCAAACAATCGAACCATGTTCCTCCCAAAAAGGAACGGATGTTGACACCCTCTTGTACGTCTCCTCTGAATTGTGTGAAGCAATAAGCCTACATTGTTCACACGGTGACAACCACATGCACGAAGCGACTTGATTCCACACCCAAGGAGGCACTCTGCATACATTTCCACACCGCACACCCAATTAATAGCCTCCCGGGGTGACCTGCCACCTGGCCCACCTCGTCACTCAAAAGGGAAGAGCTAAACCCTTATTGGGCACATTCACTAGCTTGTCTCGCAGTCTCCAAGGCTGCTCTGCAAAGGTAACGAAAGTAACATTACCTTTGTTTTCTGCTGTCACAAGTCCCCGGACTCGGCCCGGCTGCAAACCCGCCGTCTTCAGGTAGTTACCCCACCATCACACAAACCACATAGACATTCGCACACATCCACTAATAAAACAAAACAAAAGACGTCCCCAAAGAAAACAAAACAAACTTACAAAACCCCCCAAAAAAGCCCCCAAAAAAGAAATAAAAGGACCACAACCTTCCCGGTACAACTTGCTTTCCCTGTTTCCTTCCCCCCCCAGGTGAGCTGTTTATATAATAAGGCCCAGCCCCAGTTACATAACCCGTGGCAGGTGCCCTGCATTAGCACGCAATAATTCAATGAGATGGCCCTGCACAGCACCGTCTCAAAATCACGCTCCAGGGAACCCGCAAAAACTGCTGACAAAAGTATCTCACCATTTAAATATTAATTGGTTCAATGAAGGACACCCAAGAAATGGAAAATGTTCTGCTCTGTGTAATTGAAATCTATGTTGTCCTCTCAATCAATGTTGCAAACACTATGAACATATTTAGTTTGGGAGTGCAAATGTACACATGGGGGTATCAAACTAGAGTGGTCAAAAAGTCGAATTTAGAAGCTGCCACTGGCTTTTGAAATTACAACAGTGTGGTAACACTGCAAGATTTTTCATCTTCAGCTTCCCGCTTCACTGACCTGCTGGGATGGTGAGCACATTTTGTCTGAAATTAAGACACGTGCAGTCCAGCACCATTTTGAAACCTTTTTACTGTTGAGACAAGGAAGCCAAAATACTTTATTTCCATTTAGCAAGCGACCCCCTCCCCAACAATATCACAATATTCTGTCTATAAACATGAACAGACTATCTGAATATTAATATAAAATGTAATTCTGTTAATAAAGTGAATAGTCTTTGCTAATATCAGCAAAGGTAAGATGGAGTGCATTATGTTTAAGTGTGTGTTGTACAGTACAGTACTGAACACAAACATCCTTGAAAAGAATCTGAATGCTCGTTTCAGTTGAATTTGGTTAGATTCATATTTTATTAACAGCTCATTTTATTTACTTTTAACCGGAACAGGAAAGTGTCTGTTTGTGTCATAATTGCTATATCCAAATCATTTTCAGTTTCATTTTCAATTACAGAATGTTTTGATAAATAACTTAAAATTAATTTCAAGCTTTAATTAAACATATTATGTAAAGTGGCTACAAAGCAGAGATCCTGATATTATTCAATTATGTGCGTCTGACTCCACGTTTACAAGTGAAAATAGATCACCTCTCTCCACAATGCAGACGCTGCCCGCTTCAGGCCCTGAGTTACTTCTGTCTGAGGCTATGCTCCCGATTTTTTGTTGGATGGGGAACCTTCATTAGCCAAATCCTGCAGGCTGCTCTCTTGAAATGTTCTTAAACGTCTGTCATCTCCCAGACTCGGCTCTGCGGGCTCCCATAATGCACTTGATGGTGGGACGGCAGCCCACTGGCTGCATGTTTGACTCCAGAAACATGAGGAGAGTGAAAATGTGGCGGTGTGACGGTTCGTTCCGCCGCTTGATGGGTGGCACCTGAGTGCCAAATTTCCACTCAGTCAGTTTTCTGTAGTTATTATTTGGTGGGAGCTGGATGATCCATTTGTCTGGTAGCATCTGTGCTGCAGGGTTCAATGCTGGTCAGGCCCCTTCTTCTTGCTTTTAGAATTTCAAGTAGCATTGTAGAAGGCTCACACTGTAAGGATTCACTGTAAATGACTCATACTGTAAGGATTCACTGTAAATCACTCACACTGTAAGGATTCACTGTAAATGGCTCACACTGTAAGGATTCACTGTAAATGGCTCACACTGTAAGGATGCCCTGCAAATGGCTCACACTATAAATAGATTGTGCAATATTAAGATAGAGGTGTTAACCTGGTGACTCCTGAGTTGAAGATCAAAGTTCCTTCTCGCACACTCCACCACCACCCTACCGCACTGCGGTGGGCTGGGGTCCAACCGGTGCACTGAGGCAGCCTGGATTCTCAGCACGTAATATCAGGAATTTGACATGGGACCCCGTTGGGACCCGTGCGGGCATAAAACTGCAATATGCTCCCGCAATGCTGAGATGCTTACCCCAGTCCTTGTGCTTGTATCTCGCCGTTAACGGCGCAGGCAGATTGTTAATTGGCGTTTCAAGATGCAGTGACATGTTTTTGAATGTACCCCCCGCCCCCCTTCAGTTCTACTCTTCCCCAGTCTTTTTAACAGCTCCTGCTGTGACTCTACGGTGCAGGACTGGGCATTGCCGAGCATATGAAGCAGATACTTGGTTTCTTCCCAGGGTCTGCATAAACCCAGGAAACGTGTTGTGCCCCCCCACCTCTGTTCCACGTTCGTCTGCCACATTTGCAGTTTGGCCTCATATACTATTCCTCTGTGTGGTCTTGATTATATCTAACGTCTGAGCGTGAGCAGTTCTCAGGTGGCTCAGATACAAATGAAAAATCACCTTGTCATCTGAGGTGGCACTCTTCCAGCTTCATCTTGCTGGGACACCTCTCCCAGACTCGGAGTGTGTCAGCAGGTGTGCTCTAACTAGGGTGATTTGTGTCAGCCTCCCTGCTCCTTAAACAAACCCACAGTAGCAGGCCCTCTTGCCCCCTTGGCTTGGGTTGCTGGCGCTTTATGGCGGTGTGCGACGGCACACTTGCACGCATGCCCAATCCATACACGCACACACACACACAGAATGGCAGGGAGTCTGGGTTTGGGCTCTCTGGGCTCCTGCCACTTACGTGTGTGCTCCTTCCCTGTCTTCGTCTCTCTCTCTCTCTCTCTTTTTGTCTGAGAGTCCTCTTTTATCTGAGCCCTTGTGTAGAAAAATACCAGCTCTCAGAGGCCGCTCAGCTTCGCTGATTTGTTTCGAGCCCTTCTCAAAAGACAAACATCTCTGCCCCCTCAATCGGGGCGGGGGCGGGGGGAGATCGTGTCTTCGCTCTCCCTCGAGCGGTCTGTCACCTCACCGCCAGCCTCGTACACTCCATCATCCCTTCTTCTGGAGTTCTCCCCAGTTTTCCCATAAATGCCTTTCCACTCTCTCGTGAATACCTTAACGCTTCCACTCCACCCTAGCCTGCAGGTGATTAAATAATAATCATAATAATAATAATAATAATAATAATATTTTTATTTATTAGTTAATTATGTATTTTTTGCAGATGCCCCTCTCTACGGTGACTTGGAGAGCAGTGTAAGTTGCAGTCTATTAAATCTATATTAGCGAGAGACACTCTGCCCTCTTATAATGATCAATGAGGAGGCTGAGGTGGAGGACGGCCCTACGAGACAGTACTGGTAAACCCTCTACTCTCGATCACAGCTACCTCTCCTGTTCAAGAGCCCAGGGCACACAAGCCCTGTGTTTGAGACAAGAGGGAGAATAACTGCACAACTCCATCGTAAGCGCTGCATCAGGCTGTGTGATGACTTTCAATTCAGTTCTCGGCTGTTCATAATATAATAATAATATACGCCATTTAGCAGACACTTTTATCCAAAGCGACCCCAGTGAGGATTGAACCCACAACCTAAGCGTTGCCAACGCTGTGCTCTACCAACTGAGCCACAGAGAACCACATCAACAATGATATATGTTGTTGCAATACACCACTCCCCAGGAAAATTATGTGTCCTATGTTGCTACTTGCATCACTGCCTGTAGATTATGTAACATTTACTAAGATGTCACGCTGTAGTTAAGAAGACCGATCTATCTGGTTTGTAACAAGTAGAAGAGAAGTAGAGGAGTAGTAGAATTATGCAAACAGCTTGTGGCCAAATGAGGCAGAAACGTCTTCTCAGCCTGCTTCATATGGTTTGTCACATTTACCAGTCTTGCTGTTCAGCACACCTGCTATCTGTTTGAGTCGGAACAATTCGCTCAGTGTTATAATAAGCTGTAAAATAGATTGCAAATGGAATTGTCTCCTCCCTTTCATGTAACAGAAAGATAAGCCCTTTGTGGTACAAAGGCAGCTGCGTTTAATAATCCTTCATGATTAGTGCATTCCCTTCGGAGCTATTTTGTACTCAAATGCAGATATGCCATGCAAATTTGGGCAAAAGGTACTTTTAAAATCTTTTTATATTAACAGGGAGAACATAATTATTTTGCACGATGTGCAAAATACACTTCTTTACTATTCCATAAACAGAGGAAGGCTGGGGAGAGGAAGGAAAAATCGAGAACAGATTAACAGAATATATAGCAGGCAATATAAACAGAATCAAATCATTATCCAGAAGGTTGCAGGTCCAAATCCTGGATGGGACTCCCGAAGATGTTGCGGATTAAAAGAGATATGACTGTCCAGAGGCGAAACCTCATTCTTCCTTCATTCTAGCTATTCTATAAAAATCCTTCAGGGTTAGTGTTAGGGATGTGAGACTGTTTTCTTGTTGTACCCATGAGCAAGGAACCGACACCGCATCGCTTCAGCAACTCCTTTCAACAGACAATGTGCGAAATGTAAAATATTACATACGTGCAAGTCACTCTATCTTTTGTTTATAGCTTTTGTGAAAATTCCCCATTCATATGCTGGCCTACAGCACCGTAAAAAAAGCGAACATCACAAATATCAAAATTGAATTCATATTATATAATATTGTATTGCGTGATATTCTACATGTTCAAGAAGATATCAAGAACAGAGAGCATCTATTGGATAGTTCTTGCCTTGTGGTATAAATCTTGCTCAAGGTTTTCTACAGATCTGCCATAAACACTATTGATCAGGTGACATCTGACTGAGGAATTTCACATATGGATGGTTTTCTGAGATGTGGGAGCAGCAACATTTTAAACCACTCGAGCATCAAATAGGCCCCTGTAATAGCTCTTTGTGATCTGAGCAACAAAGTGATTTTTTGGGGGGGGAGCCTGGACTACTCCCAGGACTTTCCCATGATGCAATGCTGACCTAAACGGCACTCTCGCTCATGCATTAGGGCAAGGCTAACAATGACGACATAAAGAGGAAAGTGTATCAAAGCAGAGGCAATATAATAAGGGAACTGGGGATTGTTATCAAAGGCGCTATAAATGTATTGATGAAGAGAGAATATACAGGGAGAGAAAGAGAGAATGGCTTTGCTAGGTGCTGACTTTAATGTTTCACTATTTGATGAACAATACCGGGGGGGGCGTCATATAATGTTCTAATGGTTTTGAGGGCCATTGCATCTGATGTGCCTGAAATGCAATGATCCCATTCATCTCCCCCCAGACATTTTACTTGAATAATTCTCTTTTTGTTTTCAAACTGTTGATTTAATCTGTGTTTCTTCAACTTTAAAAATTCAATGCAATATGCAGAATCCACATTTCAGTGGGAGGTCTTTCACATCATTTGGCTTTTGTCTACAGTACCCTTTTTGGCCAAAGGGCAAGATTTAAAAAATATGGTGCTCGACTGGTGAACTCTGGTGTACTAGAGCCTAGTACAGACTCGATGATTGTTGGAAAAATGGCACCAATCTCTGGGAGGCGTTTAAAATGTGACCACATATATGTACGCGTGGTTTTGGGACAATGCATTTTTTGGACAATGGGATTTTGCCATTAGGAATTCGAGGCTTGAGCCTGCTTGAGCCTGCACTGAGCAACTGGGCAGGCTACCTTTAAACTGATTTTAACTTTAAGCACCAATTTCCCTCTTCTTTAGCTGACAGGACTCAACATGAAATAGCTTCTGTAGTCAATTTTATTAATCCCTTTTAAAATATAAAAGCCTCAATCAACCCCCCCCCCCCTCCCCCCCTCCCCAGGCTCCTTTTGCTGAGGCTAAAGAGATTCAGGCCCAGATACTAAAGGACGCCTTGCAGGTGGTTATAAGACCCACAGAGAAGTGCATTTGGTTTACTAACTGAGTGACATTCACAATTCATAATTGGGAAAGTATTCTTAAAGTATTCTTCATGTGCAATTAACACACTGACCCATGCACATTTCCCCTGGTGGTAACACTTATTTTTAAATGCTTTGCTGAGTGCTCTAAAAATGTAACCGACCTTTTCATTTAGAAGACTGATGCTCCTTTTATGCACTTCCCTTTTTTATTCCCTTAAACTTTATCCACATGCCACATTATAGAACATATATACAGTGGGTATAAAAAAACCTTTCGAGTTTTTAATGTAAAAATTTTTTTAATACATTTTTTTCTGATTTTATCTCATTTTCTCCCAATTTAGTAGCCAATTACACCCTATTTTTCATGTCAATCCCCCCTTGTAATGTGAGTTCACTGCCGTAGCCCTGTGACTGGTAGTGACGAAGGCAAAGTATCGTCTCCTCCGAGACAGCACTCGCCAGGCCGTTGATCGTAACCCGGTACTCCAGAGCCCCTCCGCACGCAGCGAACGTCCTGTTGGCTTCCCTTCCCCCTCTTTGGCACTCCTGGCCAGAGCCGACTGTGGCACGGCCAGTGGGATCGAACCCTAGTCGCCATGGCCAGCATCAAACGTTGTAATCACTGGACCACATTTTATTTGACATTATTGAGTATGTTGTGTTGATCAGTGGCAAGAAATACGAATGAAATCCATTTGAAAATAAAATGTGAAAAATGCCAAAGGGGGTGAATACTTTTTATACCCACTGTATATACTATTATAGATCATTATTAATTTACTTAAAAACCATTAAATTTTTATTCTTGGTACACAATGTGTAACAACCATAATGGCCTTGAAAACGAAAAACTAATCTGTAACATTACAAGCAAAACACAATGCAAACACATAGAAAGCTAAAACGGAATGGAGTGAGCAACGGAACCAAGGAAAAGCAACCAGTTGATCAGGCAAAATTAACAGAGCAAAATAACCCTTGCAACAGTGTATATGAAAGCCATAAGGGTCCTCAATAACATGGCAATTATTATATACTTTACCAATTTACCAATAATATATAGGTATAGATATATTTAGGCTGACCTTTTGAATTTAGTTGCCCTTTACAGGACAAAATATTTCAAATGCAAAGCCATGACTCGGTATATGAAGACGAGCGGCCCGGTTAATCTTCGATAGTCACGTGTGAACGTGTTTAAAATCGCAGCCTCTTCAACGGGTTCCATGGGGCAATATATGCTCTGGAAAGGATCAAAACATTGGATGGGAGCCATTGTCATCAGTAGGCCGAAAATATTTTTTCTCTCTCAACTCCCTCGTATCTTAGTTGGACAATGCGGTCCGTTTTTGTCACTTTCTGGCTTTTATCTTTACAGAAGGATGAAAGGAGAAGCTCCGGGTGCCTTGTGCCTGCTGGTCTCTCGGATAAGGGCCCCTTCTGCAGTCACCCCCTGGAATTATGCCGCAGTTGTACCCGAGACAGTGGTGCACAGCCAGCAAGGTGAGAGCGTGAAGGGCGCATCATACTTGGGCGTAATCGGTAATGGCGTAAATTACGATGTTTTAAAATACCTGTGGCGTCAATTTCATGCCGATGATCATCGCTTTAATGTGTTTTGGAGACCACAATTGGGGATTCAAGTCAATGCGCTTGTTGCAGGTGCATCATTTGGGGGAGGAGAATTTTGTGCACACACTGAGTGCATTGTGGGTAGCGGAAGCCAAATGGCTCCAAGTGGAAAACTATGGGGGATTTATGGATGGGGTCGTGAATTCTGAGAGCATGCAAGGGGAGAGATGAATACGAATCAAGGCTGATACGATGTAACGTAGCCATAAAAATATGGATTAGTTATGGCCATACCAAACCAATAAAGGTTGTTTGCTTTTGGCAGTTGATTCTAACACCTGGTCTGACAGTTCCCTTTTAAGCGAACAAATTGGCACCTGGTATTCACTTTCAATTCAGTGCCCTAGTCTCTTTTAAGCACAGAATTAAGGAAAGCATATGCATTAGAATATATCAATGTTTTCAGCATGATAAGGAATGTTTGTGATTGTCAGTTAAACTGGTAAAAATGGATGTACAATTGGCTCTTGCCAAAAACCTATAAGAAGCTCAACGAAAGGGAGCAAAAGGGTGGAACAGTGTCTGATTGTTTATCGATCTAGTGTTGAATTTTTTTTTTTTTGTTTTTTGTCAAAATCTGTAAATGTTGTGAAAGGGTATGCTGATGTGACGTGAGGAAAACATTTTGGAACATATTGGGTGGGGCTTGTGACTTGGGCAATTAATAGTACTTAGACAATATCTGTAAAAAATATGCAAAATTAGGTTGTGAAATTCTAAATAGTCATGTCTGGGGTCATCGAGCTATGCCAAGCGGTTCACATCAACAGTTTATGCCTGATGAGTATCTGAAATATGAGTTCAATGACTGAAAAGTTATTGACAAAAACTAATTTGGTCAAAGCATTGGTCATTTTATACACACTCTGACACACACTGTGAACCATAAGTGTCTGCAATCTAGGCGTGAAAATTCAAAATGGATGACTTGCCTTCATATTAGGCCATCGCTGGGTTTGGCCCAGGACCAGGAGCCATTATTAGCTGTTGGCTCTCACACCCTTGCCTGGTAAATGTGTGAAAGGGTGAAATGAACAAAATGCCTGCTGTGAAAAAGTAAGTATTTGCGTGAAATTATTGCATGTATTATAAGTGAAAACCTATTTGGTAACCATATGGATGTAGCCTTGGATCTGGGACAACATAAATTATTTTACACAAGTGTGGAAAATCTGATGGAAAATCAGAGTTATGTGAGTAACAGGAAGACAGAACTGTTAGATGTAGGCTACCACAGAGCCTTCCTACCAAATAGCTGAAGATGTGGAGCAATGATACATCCAGAGACCTTAGCTCTCCTCATTTCCTTGTTCCTTAGCTTCGTCTACTTCTCCTCATCTACCTCACAATACCTCAGAGGTAGACAAGGGGAGGAGATGAGGGGTAGAATACAAGGGAAATAAATAATAAATTAACGATCCCGTCGTCACGGAACAGCATACAAAAACATATGTTTGATATGACAAAGAGACCTAGTTAAATAAATGAATAAACAGGATGAGGAAGAAAACACGCGCTGTCACCCTCTCCAACCTGAAACACACCCAGCGCCGGGGTCCTCACCCTCCGCGTCAGCTCAGGCCGTTCCAGTCATTGAACAACTCCCCATATGTGGCCAGCTGTAGCGAGTCGACCTAATGGGCCTCAGCCCTTCAAAAAGCGGCTGCCACCTTCATTCACCTCCTTTGCACTCTAAATATTGCAACTAACCTGTTTTGCTGTGATTCCTTCCAGAATCGGGGTAGAAAGGAACCTCCTGCGGCCAAGATGCGGACATCGGTAAGACGCCTACTTCACCCCCTCGTGCGCACGTCCAACTCCCCAGCACTCTTAGTGTACCGCCGACCTAAAATACCTATTTTTTGCACCTACTTTTTTACCTTGAGTTTTCCCCATCACAATAAACCTGGAAATTCTGGACTCTTGCCTAGTCTGTGCCCCGCCTCCATGTTTGCTGTACCTGGTTATGCCACAGGGCAGACTGGTTAATAAACAGGAAGTGGAGTAATGCTGTGTCACTGAGCATGTGCAGGAAGAGTGGTGTAGAAGGCAGTGCAGGTCTGCTCACACAAGCACACCATAACAGAACCTGGTGAACAGGAAGCCGTATTCCATTTTATAAATGGATCTTTCCCCCCCTCTTGTTGGAATCCAATTGTAATCTGCATTGGCATTACTGCCATGCCACCTGCATCTGCACCTGTACCCACCACAGTAGTCCTGCATGCACTCCTGATACACAGTTGGAGAGCTAATGCTTATTTCCGAGTAGAGATGGCCACCAAAAAACGAATTTCCAAACATCATTTGTATTCTGAACACAAAACCCATCTTTCACTTTGCGCAAGACTGTATTAACGCCTCACCTTAGTCTCACCAAGTTGTCTGGCAGCACATCACAAAAGCACAGTGTCTGTAGTATGTTTTAGAGAGGAAGCATTCAAAGTGTGAACAACAAAACAACGACTGGGTCGACTAGCATCGTGCCTGATCAAAAATACTAATGGGGTTTTGCAGTAGGAGGCAAAATGGATGCAATTCAGAGAAGAGAGAGTACACTACAGATGAAGCTGTGGTCTCTGAAGTTGGAACAGTTGGCAGGGTTTTTGGCTACAAGGCTCCTGAATTATAATGTGACCCCCCCCACCCCTCCCCTGTGTGCAGCAATCGGAACACTGTCTCCATATTTAAATCCAGGTGAAAAATCTCTTTGCAGCGCTCCTTCCCTGTGTACTATCTTGGTCACACTTTACAAAAATGAAGGATTCTGAATGCGTTGATCTTGCATGTGTGACGCCTTCATTAGCACAGCATAATGCCATTATGATTTATTCATAAGCATTTGTGCAGGACTATGCTCACCTCAAACCAAAAGATGCAATACCTCACATTTTGAGTAACATTTTATATAATACGTGTTACGTCATCCTTCCTTCCTAATTCATTTAATTTTCCTTAAGAATGATTTATAAACATGTTACATCATGTTAATAAAGGGGTTATACATATTAACAAAGGCATTTAGGAATCCTTGCAAAATGTTCTGTAATTGTGTGGAGATATGAGCACTGTCCAAACAGTGTCAGTACTAGACACACTGCCAAGATTCCCCCTCTAAGTGTCTTTTAAGAGCAAGGCTGCAATATAAGACCGTGAAACTATATCACACAGGCCTGGGTTATCAAACACTTACTGCTTGGGGACCTGTAAGCCCATTTTCTCTCTGTTCTTCCTTACGTTTCACTACTGGACACTGTCACAATCCCATGTCAACCATGCTGGTAGCTCGATCTTTGTGCTACCCTATCGAAGGCTGTGGTCACTCAAAGATGTTTTCCTCTCTTTTTGGTGTGAACAGCTGATAGTATTTTGATTATTTGAATACATTTAATGAATTTTTGAATATGAATGTGATTACTTTGCCATCAAGAGATTTGGGGCTTGTCAAAGAAAGATTCAGGGATAAACCTCTGAAAGCTCTGAAATGATGCCACTGGTTCCACCTTAGATTGTTTAATTTAGGTCGAGATTAGTGCTCTGATCTACCAAAAAGGTAAGGCAGAATGGATTTGCTCTTAAACTTTACCTTTGGTTGAGATTATGGGACCAAGAGGTTTGTTTCACCTTTCTCTCAAGATGAGCTAAATTACACTGACGGGGCTTTTTGTGCTTTTCTCCCATCTTAATAAATATAGTGTGAATTGCATGTAATAGGCGTGCGGGTATTATATTAAACTATCAGCTATGACCAGCATAACACAATTATAGATTGTATCTCATTGTTTTTAATACAACATTGTATCTCCCCAGGCAATTTTTTCTCTGTCACCATCACATCATTACTCTTTGTCCTTTTGGTTTCATGCTGTATCTATTGTAACGATTATAAATATTACATAGTCATAATTCAGCTGTAATTTGACTTTTCGTCTCTGTTCTACACTCGGTGACAATCCCTCTGTGTCTAATATAACATTTATAAAGTAACATTAGATGAATAAGCTGTCTGGTTCTCTCTGTACCATACTGAGACAAGCACACACTTTAATATCAGGGCCCGTATGTACAAAGATTAGGGTAGGAGTGTTGATCTAGGATCAGTTTAGCCTTTTAGCCTTTTAGCTCATAATGGATATGGTTTGGATATCCTCCTTACTCTTAGAATCTTTGTACATACAGGTCCAGATCACAGGTTTTGTGCTTAAGACCTGGTATCTAGTATAGCTGGAACCTATCCAAACTTTGGTGGCAGAAGGCAGTCAGGAATTCGCTCCAGCATATGGCAGAAGCAGTACCCAAATTTCAAGATCCTGGTACCATTGACACATCAGGAGGAATAAAACCTACACAACCTGCTGAGGCCGTGGGGCCCATTCATAAGTAATGCATGTGCGTAAAGCATGTTTATGATCAAATCAACACAAATTTTGGAATTCATCAATTTGTTCTTAGTTAAAAATGTTCTTCAGGTATGAACGGATTTGTGACTGCCCCAGACCAGTCGTACACACAAATAGATGTTTACAGGAAACGACACAACCTGCTCGTAACTCAACTGTGATCAAAAGTATGAATTATACATATCTGAAGAAAACTGTTGTATTATTTGTAATAATATTACTGTATAACACAACACAATTTTGCATTCTTATGTTGTTTATAGTGTTGTACATGTGTTATGTTTATTTATAGTAAGGCTGAGACCATTTATTGAAAAATTGATAGCTATTGATATCTTCTCATTGTCATTGATAAGTGAGTAGCCATATCGATATTTGTGTACCATACATTATTTTAAAAATAAATGTTCTGCTGCACGCCAAACACTCTGACACCTGCACACATGCGAGTCCTTTTCAACAGTGTTGAAGTTGTGTTCGCAAATGGACTGAAATGGGCAGCAAGCTAGTCAGATTAAGTGTGCATACAAGTTAGCTAACTAGCTAGTTTGCAAGCTGGCTCGCTAGCTACTTAGCTAACTTTTCTATCTGTTAGTATCCAACATTAGCTTGAGAATTGTGATCTTATACTTATGTATAAACAAAAGAAGAGACTAGCTCTGCATTGTAACCACAACATTTATTAATAAGATTCCAATGAATAAATCCATTCCCTAGGTATTCATATCCTTGAGTTTCTGTCAACGCTGCTATAGTTAGTTAAGTGTATGTAATGCACAATTGCCTTTTGTAACCAAGTTGTGAGCTATCTTATGAGTTAGCAACTTCTTATTCAGAACGTTTACCTTGGTGCAATGTACCTATTTATTAATGAATGATTCATTTTTATTAGTTGTAAGGTTGTCACGATTTCACGTATTCATGCCATGTTTTATGTTTCATTCATGTCACGTTTAATTTCATGTCATGTCTTGATTCTGTTTTCATGTTACGTTTCTGTTCATAGTTTAGTCATACACTTTTCCATGTTCTTTCTGCAGATCTTGCGTTCATGCTTTCTCTCTCTCTCTCGCTGTCACTCACGTTTCCTTATTGTTTCCTCCTTGTCTGATTACTAATTTACTAACGATTAGATAGGTTTATTGTTTCTGCTAGCATGATTGGCAATTTGGTAACTCTATTGCCAATGTGCTGGAGATTTACTAACTCACTAACCATGTGTGTTCATGTCAATTTACTAATCTACTAACGCTAGGTCAGGATAGGATAATTACTAACTACGACTAATTATCTTGTTACCTTGTCATGCTCTCCTCAGCTGTTTTCTGTTTCGCTCTGTTCTCAAGCTAAGTGTCTGCACCTGTCTACACCTCCATATAAGCTCAGTGTTTTTGTCACATCCTTGCGAAATTGTTGCCTATATTTATATAGCACCTTTGAGCATTACCCAAGTCTGATTTCTTGTTACGATCCAAGCCTGTTTTCTGACCATTGTTACTGCCTGCCGTTTTTGTTACCACTGCCTGTTTAGACCACGAGTTTTTTGCCTGCTGTCTTTTGTGCCTTTGCCCCCGCTGGAGCAGACTTCGGTCTTGACTCTTGCACCGTCCCTGACTACGAGCCTGCCTACCGTCCTCCTGTACCTCTGCCCCGCTGACAGCTACTCTGGTTTATTTCGATTCTTTGCATGGTTTACCGAGTTCGAGACTGCCTTCTCCTCGGTACTGTACTTTGATTATTGGCTTGATTTTTGGTTATCGGACTTTGCTTTTGTTTTGACTACGTCTCCTGAACATTCCTCGAATAAAGCCCTTGCGGGTCTTTATTTTACGTCATTGTCTCTGAGTCGTGCATTCCGGGTCCAACCCTCACGCACCCGTCACAGAACAATTTCGCCAACATGGACCCTGCTGACTCAACCGCCATGTTCCACGCTCTCCAGCATCAAGGCGCCATCGTTCAGCAGCACGCCCAGGGGATCTCCGACCTTCGTCAGGAGATGAAGGAGCTGTGCGCTGAGATGAGGAGACTCGCCATCGCGGTTCAGCCACGCCTCATGGAACAACCTGCTAAGCCGCCTGCACCTCCGCCTTCCAACCCCATGGGAGTCTGGCAATTCCGGGAGCCACAACAACCCCCCCCGGAGAGATTCGGCGGAGAACCGGAGAGATGCAAGGCGTTCCTGTTACAGTGTGACTTTGTGTTCGGCAGCAACCGCAGACCTATCACGATGACGAGCGCCGGATCGGCTACGTGATGGGGATTCTCAAGGGGAGAGCCTTGGACTGGGCTACTGCTGTGTGGTCCGGGGTTCACTCCTTCTCGTTACTCAGCCTTTGCTGAGGAGATCCGTAAAGTCTTCCAGCACGCATCTAGCGACCAAGAACCTTCCAAACGTCTGATCGCCCTTCGCCAAGGCAAGAAAAGTGCCGCGGACCATTCGATCGACTTCCGCACCATCGCTGCTGCTACCCACTGGAATGATGCGGCTCTAGCGGACCTGTTCCTGGCCAGTCTAAACGAGGCACTCCAGGACGAGTTGGCGCATCAGGAACCGATCACTCAGCTAGACCCACTCGTCCGTGCCGCCATTTGTTTGGACAACGTTCCAGACAACGCCGGACCGAGAGACCGGTTCTGCCCGGTCAGCCGTACCCTAGGCAATGGTCAAGTTCGCGACCTGAGGAGAGACAAGCTGAGGGAGTCGAGCCCATGGATTTATCTCGCGCTGGCATGAAGGTCTCACCTGAGGAACGGAAACGTCGGAGAGAGACCGGTTCATGTTTCTACTGCGGGAGGTTGGGACATTCTCTAAAGCAGTGTACCTACCGGTCCAAGAAACCTGACTCATTGGTGGATGTGAGGTCCTTAGCCAAACAGGTGAGGACTGCCAGGAATGACCCTCGTCCCACCCTTCCTGCCTTGATCTTACTTCCAGGAGACAGATCCAGGTGAACGCGTTGGTGGACTCGGAGCTGACGCCAACCTCATGGACGAAGTGATGGTCAAAGAACTGGACATTCCCATCCTTCCACTGCCTCACCCCGAGAGTGCTCGGTCTTTGGATGGTAAGACGTTCTGCCACATGACCCACATCACAGAACCTATCCATTTGATAATTTCAGGTAACCATCATGAAAAGATTCAGTTTCGCATCATCCGTTCTCCCAATGATCCGCTCATTCTGGGCTTACCCTGGCTACAGAAACACAACCCCGTCATTGATTGGAGTTCAAGTCAGATTCAAGCCTGGAGCCGTGAGTGTCACCAATCCTGTCTTCAATCCGCACCTGCACCAGCTGAGGGCGCACCCACTCCACCCCAGCCCCCAAGCCTTCCCTCGAGAATGTGCCCACCCTTACCACGATCTGGGCACAGTCTTTTCCAAGACGCAGGCACAGATGCTTCCCCTCACAGACCCTATGATTGCGCGATCAACCTGCTACCCGGTTCCACACTTCCCTCAAGCCGCCTCTACAATGTTTCCAGACCAGAGAGGGAGGCCATGGAGAAATACATTCGGGACTGCCTAGCCAATGGTCTTATTCGTCCCCTCCTCTTCACCCGTGGGCGCTGGATTTTCTTTGTCCAGAAGAAAGACGGCTCTTTGCGTCCCTGCATCGATTACAGGGAACTCAACAACATCACGGTCAAGAACAAGTACCCACTGCCATTGATTGACTCCGCTTTTCACCCTCTGCACAATGCCACCATCTTTACAAAATTGATTTTACGCAATGCTTACCATCTGGTCCGCATTCGAGAAGGGGACGAATGGAAGACAGCATTCAACACTCCCTTGGTCACTTTGAATATCTCGTCATGCCTTTCGGCCTAACTAACGCACCTGCTGTTTTTCAGGCGCTAGTCAATGACGCCCTAAGGGACTTACTGGGCCGACACGTGTTCGTCTACCTTGATGACATTTTGATTTTCTCCAACAATGTCAAGGAACACGAGTCCCATGTACAGCAGGTTCTCCAAAGACTTTTGGAGAACAAACTGTTTGTCAAAGCTGAGAAATGTGTTTTCCACACTGACACTGTCGAGTTTCTCGGCTTCATCTTGGAGAGGGGACAGATCAGGGCGGATCCTAAGAAGATTCAGGCGGTCACTGACTGGCCCACACCTACCACTCGAAAACATCTTCAACGCTTCTTGGGATTCGCCAACTTTTATCGGAGGTTCATCAGGAACTACAGTCAAGTTGTCTCTCCTCTCACCAAGCTCACGTCCACTGCCATGCTGTTCCGATGGAGTCCCGAAGCAGAAGGGGCGTTTTCTAAGATTAAGAAGATGTTCTCCTCCGCACCTATCCTGGTGCACCCCGACCCCACCCGCCAGTTTGTTGTGGAGACTGATGCTTCCGACTCTGGGGTGGGAGCCGTGCTCTCAGGTTTCCTCTTCCGACAATCGTCTTCACCCATGCGCCTTTTTCTCGGAAGCTTTCACCGGCTGAGAGAAATTATGACGTGGGTAACCGAGAACTCCTCGCAGTTAAATTAGCACTGGAGGAGTGGAGGCATTGGCTGGAGGGGTCAGAGAAACCGTTTGTTGTGTGGACCGATCACAAGAACTTAGCTTACCTCCAGACTGCTAAGAGACTGAATTCTCGCCAAGCTAGGTGGGCGTTGTTCTTTGGCAGGTTTAACTTTTCACTCACCTACCGCCCTGGTTCGAAGAATGTCAAGCCGGATGCCCTGTCCCGGCAGTTTGACACCATCTCCGAGCGAGAGGCGCCTGAGAACATCCTTCCTCTGTCCTGCAATGTAGCGTCGGTAACATGGAGAATCGAGTCTGTGATCCAGAGGGCTCTGCGAGGGGAGCCCGATCCCAGGTCCATTCCGGGCAGACGTCTTTATGTTCCCTCAGCTGCTCGGACGCAGGTCCTCCAATGGGCTCATTCATCCCTCATGTCTTGCCATCCTGGCTTCACCCGCACCCTGGCGGTCCTTAAGAGAAAGTTCTGGTGGAACTCCATGATTTCGGACACCAGACGCTTCATCAAGGCGTGTACCACCTGCGCCAGGAGCAAGGCCTCACACCAGGCTCCAGCTGGACTGCTCCAACCTCTGCCTGTGCCCAGCCGACCTTGGAGCCACATTGGGGTGGATTTCGTCACCGGACTCCCGCCTTCTGAAGGTAACACCACCATCCTCACCGTCGTGGACCGGTTCAGCAAGGCGGCACATTTCATTCCCCTGCCCGGATTACCCACTGCCCAAGAGACCGCGGACGTCCTGGTCAAGGAGGTCTTCCGCATCCACGGCATCCCCTCAGACATCGTCTCTGACCGTGGTCCCCAGTTCATCTCTCAGGTCTGGAAAGCTTTTTGCTTGGCCCTTGGAGCCACTGCTAGCCTCTCTTCTGGATACCACCCTCAGTCTAACGGTCAGACTGAGCGGGCCAACCAGGACCTAGGAGCGGCGCTACGTTGTGTTTCCGCCAAGAACCCCGCTTCATGGAGCAAGATGCTCACTTGGGTGGAATACGCACACAACGCCCTGCCCTGTGCCGCCACCGGTAAATCCCCATTCGAGATCTCCCTCGGCTACCAACCACCTCTGTTTCCCGACCAAGAGGCCGAGATTGCTGTTCCCTCCCTCGCCACCCACATGAGGCGATGTCTCAAGATCTGGAAGGACGCCAGGGCTGCGCTGTTACGCACGGCAGACCGAAATCGTCGCGTCGCAGATCGCCACCGCACACCAGCCCCAGTTTATAAGCCTGGCGACTCCGTCTGGCTTTCCACTAAGGACATCCCCTTACAATCCACTTCCCACAAACTACAACCCCGATTCATTGGACCTTTCAAGATTCACAGCATCATCAACCAGTCTTCTGTTAAATTGTCACTACCTGCTTCCCTTAAGATTCATCCCACGTTCCATGTTTCATGTATTAAGCCTGTTTCCACTCACCCCCTTTGTCCCCCCGATCCCCCACCCCCTCCTCCCCGTATCATTGATAACCACCCTGCATACACAGTCAAGAAACTTTTGGACATTCGCAAGAGGGGTCGTGGTGTCCAATACCTAGTTGATTGGGAGGGTTATGGCCCAGAGGAGCGTTCCTGGGTCGCCCCAGTCTCATTTTGGACCCTGATTTGATCAAGGACTTTCACCGTGACCACCCAGATAAGCTCGCTAGACCGCCAGGAGTCGGTCGTTAAGGGGGGGGTACTGTCACGATTTCACGTATTCATGCCATGTTTTATGTTTCATTCATGTCACGTTTAATTTCATGTCATGTCTTGATTCTGTTTTCATGTTACGTTTCTGTTCATAGTTTAGTCATACACTTTTCCATGTTCTTTCTGCAGATCTTGCGTTCATGCTTTCTCTCTCTCTCTCTCTCTCGCTGTCGCTCACGTTTCCTTATTGTTTCCCCTCCTTGTCTGATTACTAATTTACTAACGATTAGATAGGTTTATTGTTTCTGCTAGCATGATTGGCAATTTGGTAACTCTAATTGCCAATGTGCTGGAGATTTACTAACTCACTAACCATGTGTGTTCATGTCAATTTACTAATCTACTAACGCTAGGTCAGGATAGGATAATTACTAACTACGACTAATTATCTTGTTACCTTGTCATGCTCTCCTCAGCTGTTTTCTGTTTCGCTCTGTTCTCAAGCTAAGTGTCTGCACCTGTCTACACCTCCATATAAGCTCAGTGTTTTTGTCACATCCTTGCGAAATTGTTGCCTATATTTATATAGCACCTTTGAGCATTACCCAAGTCTGATTTCTTGTTACGATCCAAGCCTGTTTTCTGACCATTGTTACTGCCTGCCGTTTTGTTACCACTGCCTGTTTAGACCACGAGTTTTTGCCTGCTGTCTTTTGTGCCTTTGCCCCGCGGAGCAGACTTCGGTCTTGACTCTTGCACCGTCCCTGACTACGAGCCTGCCTACCGTCCTCCTGTACCTCTGCCCCGCTGACAGCTACTCTGGTTTATTTCGATTCTTTGCATGGTTTACCGAGTTCGAGACTGCCTTCTCCCTCGGTACTGTACTTTGATTATTGGCTTGATTTTTGGTTATCGGACTTTGCTTTTGTTTTGACTACGTCTCCTGAACATTCCTCGAATAAAGCCCTTGCGGGTCTTTATTTTACGTCATTGTCTCTGAGTCGTGCATTCCGGGTCCAACCCTCACGCACCCGTCACAAAGGTGTCTCTTATAAGAGTTTACCTTTTGCCAGAATGTTCCTTTGGACAGTTCGCCCCCAGACCCACTGTCATTCAGGCATGTCAGCCTATCGTAATTCTGTAATCAAAGCCCAGCCAAACATCCCTGGCCGCAGAGTGCACTGCCTGCTGATTGGCCGATATTATTATCCCAGCTGCCAGGGTGTTCCTTGGAATCCTCTGCTGCTCTGCCTCTCTGACTCAGGGGATAATTTAGTTTAAGGGTGGCAGAGTTCCCAAGGACAGCTTAGCTGCCGCGCAGAAGATTGCTCTCTCAGCTTGGCGCCAGTCTCCGCTTGAAAACAAACCCAATGGAAGTGTCTCTCTCGCTCTCGCTCTCTTTTTGAAGTAAGCAATGTGGACGCCGTTTCTCAACTCCCCCGAAGCGTTTCATTTCCCCTTTGGCAGACAACAATCGACACAGAATCGTCTCTTGCCAAAGATTCAACCACAGGCCTTTTTGTTTTGTTTGTGTTCATTATTCTGTGTTTATTTTTGCTTTGTTTGGTTTCTGCTGCATCAAAGTGTTGCAAATGACATCTCTCCTTTGCCAATCATGCGGCGGTGTTGTGTTGCTATGCCTGTTGCTAAGGGATACCTCCCGCGATCGGGGTGTCATGAAGCCATAGTGGCTCGTCACATTCAACAGTGGGGGGACTGTATGACTACATTATTTCTAAATACGCAGATAGTATAACTGTCATGCTTTAGAACCACAGGTATTAATGCCTAACAAATTATGATAATTACCGAAAGAGCATGAAAATGAATCACAGCCTCAAATTACAAATGAGAGAATAGTACTGTTTTTTAGCAGTGTTTGTTTGATGCACTATCAAGGAAAACAATTGAATAGATTGTTTTTAAGTAAATTACATAAACCATATAAGGTAGTACAGCAGGAATCAAACTACACTACTGTTTCTGTTCCTGTATGCACATATCATTTACCTTTGTGTAAAGCATCATTCTTGGGACTGATCACAGATTGTGCAGCGATCATTAATTCCCACAGATTCATTTCCGCTTTTAATCAATGATTGCTTTGTTAAGCGTGCCAAGGGAACTAGAGAATTTATATTTTAGGGCATGCTCACACACACTCACGGGCACACCGGTGTACACACATAAACACACTCTTTCACTTTCACAAACCGGAGGAAAAATGAGTGGAAACTCAGCGTGTCCTCTGGAAAACAGAGAGGTGTTAGTTTTACTGATGTTCAGAGCAGCTGCCTCAGACAATATCTGTTTCCTTTGACAGTGGCCCACAGAGACAAAATCAAAACTTAATGACAGCATTTTTCACGCCCACGCCTATGAGCGAATCATAAAAAGAACGACCCCTCTGCTGGGCGCGCGATTAATCTCACGTTCGGCAGGTACGCCGTTGTGTGCGTTTTAAATTCAGAGCAGGATCTCTGTGGATTTCTACACCTATTGGATTATTTTACTGTTATTTCAAGTTCTTATGCCTACATGTTGGAGCTCGCCGATCAAAGCAATGACATTACGCGATTCAATCATTTTCCAATTGGAAGTCTAAAATCTGTTTCAAATGGATGTGGGTCTCCCCAGGGCCTCCCGAATATCTTAATGCCTTCATATGTGATTACCCTTCTCCCAAGTGAAAGAATGCAGGCTTCTCTGTCAGTATAGGTGGCTACGAAAACGGAGTGATTTTGTCGACGCATCGCTCCACAAGGTGGCAGTGTTGCGCCATGCACTTTTTGTGCATCTCAATCTTGTGATCCCTGTCTCCAGGCTACACATTGGAAATTTCACTCATTCGGAGTGGAGAAATCCAGATCGCCAAATAAAGCACATATCTGTTTTTTCTTCGGTGACAGCATTCACACTGGACATGCTGTAGATGGATGGGCTCCTCCTCTCTGGACTTTATATTTTTCGGGTGGTCTCTCACCCGTGGCTTCGTTCCCGAGGGCCCCCCAGTCATCCAATAATTTCATTCGTATTTACAGGCCCTCCCTCTCTCCACACTTCTTCTGGAACGGTGCACAGGAACTCCCCCTTTTCTTCCGAGATGCCTGCCTTTCAGAAATTGGCGTGGTTGGTACAATACATGGACCTGGGTCCTATTTTCCCCACATACAAGAGTATGAGAAAGACCAAGGCCTCTGAACCCTACAGACAGTGTACTTTGTCCAGGTCCTGTCACATCTGTGCTGGGTCTGATTTGAAAAAAGTTTTATATATTTGGCAGTACCCCTAAATAACTGCTTACATCTTTAAAAGTATTGTGTGTACATGCAGGTATGAGGCATCATGAAAGGCAAGACTTCATAAATCATCATTGAATTGATTATTGTGAAGTTTGGCTTCCGCTCGTGGTGGATTTCCCTCATCACTTCTGTGGATGGAAGCCCCAGCCCCAGGTTAACGCTGAGTAATGAACCTCTCGTTTTCATTCTTTTTGGCTTCTTGTTTCTTAACCCATTTGGCTTGTGACAACACATGAAAGCCAGACAGAGCTCTTGGTGCATTTCCAGACCGGAGGTTTTGATCTGGTGGTTCTGTCTGGTGTTGATTCCCAGACACTTGTGGTGAAGTTTTACCATACCAATGGTAGCTTTAGATCCCGGTAAAATCTGTCTCAAGATGCTTTATTCATATTTCACTCTGCCACAATGTGCAACTTCTTTATTAGAAACAAAATATATGACGTGGAACCAGACAGAAAAGTCCGAAAAATACATTACCTGATTTTACATTACCTGTATTGGTTTTGTGCACAGCACTGCAAACATTCCCTGTCTGCTTCCTCATGGCCATCGTTAGAGAGGTGATCTGCAGATGCACTGATCTATATATGACAGGGAGGTCATAATCAAATCATCTGCGTCCACTATCAGTGCATCCAGGTGATATCAAGATAAGGGGATCTGCACAGCGTCCATTCTAAACTGATGTCTGTGAATGAGCAGTCGTGATTAATCTTACCATGTATTAATGCACTTTTTGTAAGTCGCTCTGGATATGAGCGTCTGCTAAATGACTAAAATGTAAGATGTAAAATGTGGTTGTGAGGAGGTAACGGATGCATGCAGAAATCGTCTCACATAACTGATTGGAGAGACCACGAGGCCTTCTCTCACTCACCCAGATCATTTTCCAGACTAACCGTGCTGAACTCATTAGTCACACAAGCTATCCCCCACTTCAGGGGGTCTGAGTTCATTTTGTTTCGGTTTGTTTCAGCTTGCTTCTCCAAAGCACCTCAAATGTCGACACGGCACTCCGAAACGAAATCGTACCGCACAAAAACGATGGTTTGAAACGCATCTAGTGTCACACGCAATGGTCCACTGGCTTCACTGAGTGACCCCTGCTGTGCAGAGGGCAAATATTCTCACAGGTTTTCATGCTTAATGACGCTCCCCCTTTTGTTGGAATCTCAGAGATCTACTTTGTGGAACTAGGATATAACAATCGCAGGTCGTCTCCAGATTTTCATACTTTCAAAATGAACAGGACCTGGGCAAGGAACAGTATACACCTAGTTTTGCTAAATCTTTTAGTTTCTGCATGTGATTTTGGCACAGTAACTGTGTATGAAATATATATATATATATCATATAACAAATGTCCACATTTATGTTGGTATGAACAGACTGTTCTGGCAGTGTCCCTAGTATTTTTAATAGGCACAGGATTTGAATAAAGATCTGCACAGTAATGTCTTGCACTGTCATATAACACATTCAGTTTTCATGTACACAGGACATTTCAATTCACAAGAATTTTCTGTCAGGACAATAAGAAAAATCCATCAAATCAGTATGTATAAACTCAGGGCTAACTGGAGGCAACATACCAGGTGGGTGGAACACCTGAGCTATAGTGGCACACAAATAATTTACACATTTTGTTTCAGAGTTATGCTGTATACATATGATGTATTAGGCTGTCACAGACTGCCAGGTGTGGAGAGAGGAAGAAAAAGACCAGGCAGGCACAAAGTTGGCAGTGATGACCAGATGGGACTTTTATTTTGAAGGCTCAACTGGATAGTTAGGCAACAAGGATGACAAAAAAACACAACGGTGGCAAAACAAGGTCCACCTCCAACAACACATCAGTTAAGCCCAAACAATGTCGGGAATGTACATACAGTGAAAGTCTGTATGGGCAGCTTGTTAAAGGAGACGAGTTGACTGCTGGAGTATGCAGGGGAAAAAGGACAGCGATACTTTTGTATCACAAAGTTTGTGACCAGGACACTCTCTCTCGCAAGGCCCATCTTGTCATGCCTTCACACGCTTCTGCTAATCATCCGATTAGACTCGAGCGGATTATCAGCTGCCATGTCTGTGTGAGGGACCGTCCAGGGTCCTGCAGCCCTCTGGACGACCAGAGGCATGGAGGCGGTCCACTCTCCGTCCCTGCTTCCCTCTCTTGTGCCACTTGCACACATCTGATAGGTGTTTCCAATTTACAGATTGCATCTATAATCCAACTCCTGCTAATTGGCAGCAAAGAAAATCAAACGCTAGTAGCGTTTAAGTGCAGTTCGGCGATGATAAGTTATAAATAAATCCACATACGTACGAGCCCCGCCCCCCTGTAGTGGGACTCCTCCGTCCGCCACAGCAGGGGTCTCTCGTTGAATAAGCAGAGATAAGAGCCCTCTTCAGCGACTGCAGCTCTACCACATTAGACACAAGCACATTTCCCGCATGGTAGAGAGCTGTCTACTCTGTGGAAGGAGAGGGAGGTGGGTGGCGAGGTGGGAATCAAGAATCACATCTCAAATTAGAACGCTGACGTCTCTGATAAGCATAAAACACAGATGCTTCAATGCGTGTCTCTTAAAGGGTCAGCTGTATGATGACCGAGGAGCACTTGTCAAAGATTCTGCAGGGTCTTAAACACCATCGTACGCAGGTCTTACTGTTTTTTAGCCATGAGCGGAGCACATGATTACAGTCTGTATTACAGAGGTCAGGTTTTGGAACCATTTGGGGTCCAGGTTTTCCTGCCTCTCAAGGCTCCAGCCCCCCCGAACCACCCAAATACATCCTGTGTGTTTTATTCAACCAGTGGCATTGTTAACTGTAATTACCAATAACAATAACCAATAACCTCATGCAAAACCAATGGCTCCTATTGTACAATATTACTGAGATGTGCACTGTACAAGAAAGGGTTTTGCAAAAAAGGTAAAATACATTTTTTCCCACCCTGCATAATCTAAATATCTTAAAGCAAGTCAAGCAAAAACTGACTGTGTTTTTCTCTATACCCTGCAAGTGTCTTTTGTCTTCTGATTCCGGAACCATACATATGGATGCCATCATTTTTTGCAGCTATAATCATTTTTAGAGGAAGTGTGAAACGGGTAAGACTGGCAGGGGGTCTTAAAGGGTAATTAACCACAGCAATACTGTAATGAGTGACCTTTCTCTGACCTTCTTTGTCTCAGAACAGCCATCTATCAGAACCCCTGCACCGCATTTAACCACATCGGGCGTCAGTCCTCCAGCTGTGACCTCCAGCTGGGCAGGACTGGGCACCTACCCCAGAAACCAAGAGATATGGGAGGATGAGGTCCCACTTGTTTTTGTATTACTTTTTGCCTGCCAGTTTTGGATAAGAAGCACCCTTCAGCAGCTGAGTCCTCTTTTACTTAATTAGAGTATAATGTGATTGCATGACCTTTTGTGAACTTCACAGTAAATTGTTTTTCATTCTAATTCAAGGAGAATTGGCTTACATCTGAAATAATTCTGATTACAGATCTGAGACTGGCTTTAACTCGAAACCAAGCTAAAGTTTTTTGTTGTTGTCGTTTTTTTCCTTTTCATTAAATACAAGTGCAATCCACATTCCGCCCCCTAAAGCAGTGCACACCCTCGTGTGTCTTATGATCAAAAACGGTCAGGAATGGTGTCGGAAAACCAGGCGCGGACCCAGGAATGCAATAATGTTCTTTATTGCAAAAACAATAGGCAAAGGTCAAACGGGAGCAATCAGGGCAATACAGGAATACAGAGAGTAGTGGGGGACAGGCAAAGTTAGTTTCAGGCTCCAGCTGTGTCACAGGCAGGCAAGACGTGGTCAATGGGCAGGCGGAGGTCGGTATCAGGAAATCAGTCCGGGGAACACAGGGAGGAGCAGGGCTGGAACCACGAGGAGCATAAACAGGTGGATCGGGAACGAGCATGAACACGGAAGCCACGAACACGGAAGCCTCGAGCAAACGAGCAAACAAGCAAATGAGCAAACAAGCAAATGAGCAAACGAGCAAACGAGCAAACCGCTGGAAAGTTGTGTAGGCATAGCAAAGCACAAGACAATCTGGCAACGAACATGGGAAAACGCACAGCTTATATACATCAGACATAACGAGAAACAATCAGGAATTAACATGAATGCAGCTGGCTGCAATCAAACACATGAGGAACAGGTGAAAACAATAATACAATAACAAGACTGGAAACAGGTAAGCGATAGTGAAAACACGGACCGGAAAACCAGGAAAACATGAAATGAACCAAATAATATATTTGCAGGGAACACGAGCACGAGACGTGACAAAAAAATGTGCTTTCAAAATGTTCCCCGATCACTGCAGTCTTTAGACCCCTGTGATCATTTTTCTCTGTCATCTCTCCTTGCAGGTTGGTTATTATGCTAATGTCAAGGCCCCTTGTCCCTCTCACTCACTTTTAGGGACAATGTACAGTAAATGAATGTACAAAAGCCAATTGAGTAATTAAATTCATTAAAGTGCTTATCCAGAGATTTTCATTTTCAATATGCCCCCAAGACTACGATACTATTTTTTAATTTGTGTTATTCTTAAAAACAACAACAACAACAACAACAACAGAAAAGTTTTAATATAAGTATTTTTTAAACACTTTTGATATAATTTGGAAAGTCATTTTTTGAATACATTCATGGTCAACGACTTGGCTTTCCAGTCTTTGGGTAATTTAGCATGCTGCCCTGTAAATCGTAAAAGAGAGTATGAATAAAACTAAAAATGAGGGTTCAGATTTGGCAGAATACCTCAGTTGTTATATTTTTTTGGAGAGACTTAGGTTCAGGCCAATCCAATAGGATTAGGTGAACTGAAGCAGTCTTACGTGCCTAATGCTGACGCAGGTTTCCTAAACCCTGAAGTGAGCCCCGTTGGCGGTCACATTTGGGTTATCGTCTGAACGGTACGAATGGATGAACGATGTGAGGAGGGCAACTGCCAATTTGAAAATGGACCATTTTTGTACCATCTGAATTCTGAAAGGTCATTAAGTTTAACTGTGGTGTTGTGGATTGGATGAACTATAAAGCGTGCCCAGAGCACTACTTTACTGCAAATGTCATAAAAGAGAAGCTCAAACGGAGCTCCGTCCTACTTAATGCACGCAGTTAAAAGTTATACAGGAGCTCTGCAATGTCACTCAGATCTTCATTTCCATCCGACTTTCTCATTGGCGGTGCGGCGTTTTTCTTTTTGTTGTTGCAGTTTTTCATTTCAAATTCATTCACAGTTGTGCAAATTTGCTTCCGTGGTGCCTCCTCTGAACAATACAAATGTATGAGGGGCTTTTTTTTGAAGAGGTGCTGCACCTCTGCAAATGTCTACTGTAGAGAGATTTGGAAAAGTGAGATGGAAATCGCCGTAGGAGCCGTGTCGGTGCCCTCTGGTCAGGTCACGGCTCAAAGTGTGGAACTGGAAATGCTGCATCGCACAAGGCTGGCGTACGAAAGGGAGGCAGATGGGAAGCCTGCTTCGGGCAGTGACAGAGTCGCATCCAAAAGATCACCCTCTCATCCGCATCCAAAAGATCACCCCCTCATCCTCCAGGGAGAATTTACCACCATGTTGCTTCTGTCAGGACACATATTGCTTCCAAAAATCTGCGAAGTGCCTCCAAGTTTAGTTCGCGGAAGGAGGCGGTAGAAGCAGAAACAGAAATAAAATGCAAGGATGGCCACGAGCCTAATTCGCACATGTGGTGCGAAACGATGTCAATAAAGATATGAATGATGATAACAGAAGATACCCTGTGTTTATTGTCAGCGGTGGAATGGCCAGAGCACACTGCCAAAATGTGATATTTATCAGTATGATTATTAGCACTAATAGGAGAATTTTCCAGATGTAACCATCTTGCTTTTGGAATTGCCTCCTCTCCTTCTGCCTTTGAACTATTTATGGACATTCCCTTGAAAAGTATTCCAAGTGTCTGAGTTACCTGGACATTTTGATTACAGTGGGAACAGAGGAGCTGCTGGAATGGCTGGCATTTGAAGCGAAGCTAAAGAAATCTCAAGCCTAAGCTTCAACAAGGACCTGACAGGCCTGCATCATTTGGAAAATGTTCCCACTGTAAAAGAGGCACAATTTCCTAGTGACACAACTTAACTGAGATTGAAATAACCTTCCACAGTTATTTTGGCCGTTTTCTGCTGGAATTGGTCTTCTGGCCTGGTTTCATTCTATTAAAATAGAACGACCAATAGAGCATTGGGAGAAGAAAATCCCATCCACCTTGAAAAAAAGTGTCAGTCGTGATCTGGTCCATACGTGATTTGGCGCAATCAATGTGTTCCCATTCCCAGCTGCTGCTGTGGTTCTCCCACGAGTGCACTGGTGTGGCAGTGGGCAGTGTGGCACTCCTTTCCCAGGGCTCCATAGAGTGTCACTAAAATAAAAATCTCTGTGTGCAAAAACACCTTCCCCAACAGGTGCCTCAAAATGGCTTTCTGTCATTCTGTAAAGATGCTGTCACACAATTTGAGCTAAAGGCATAAAATATTGTGGTCAGTGATGACATAATTAATGATTTGGACATGAGAATGGTTGATTTTTATATGCAGCCAAGGTCAACAGGGTTTGCATTTAGGTCAGTCATCTCACAGTCAATTACCCGAACTGTCAACTTGGGCTAAACCTCGACCATACAGTTTTTCTAGTTTTCTTTTCTAGTTTTTTTTTTTATGTACACAATGCTTGTTTCCATTTGGCAATTCTCATTAGTCTTGGAATCGACACTCTTGCATACATTCACGCTTATGGAAACCACTGTGCCTTTTCACTGTGTGACCACCACCGTGCGCAGCCTGTGGTGACCATCGTATCTGCTGGTATCTGTAAGACACATGGCTCTGGTTAATATCGGAGCAGCTACTCCACATCCCAAGCACATCTCGGCTCCCTTCCGAAAGCTTAGTTCCGGCTGGCGTGCCCAGAAGGCTTAAATATCTGGTCCCAGCCTATGGGGCCGTCTATCTGTAATACACCAGCATACGCGGCAACGTCACGGATCCTGATATTAGCACCTTTTCATTTCTTCTGTAGCTGGATGGCCATTCAAGATTTCCGTGAGAAAGAGAGCAGCCACAGCAGAGGGTTGTCCCCATTTAGCGACAGAGAGCTCAGTGCATCTACATCAGGGGTGGGCAATCTTACCCTGTGTGGGCCGGTGTGGGTGCAGCAGTAGCTCACCTGATTTGACTAATCAGCTAATCAAAGTCTTCAATCAGGGCTTTGATTAGTGGCATCAGGTGTGTCACTGTTCAGTTGGAACAAAAGCCTGCACCCACACCGGCCCACACAGGGTAAGATTGCCCACCCCTGATCTACATGGTCAATTTCTCCTCCCTGAAAAAAAGGTTATGTATAAAATAATAAAATAATGACATCATTTATATTTATTATTAGCTTGTTACACATTTACTTCTTGGTCATACTGTATGTGTAAGCAACACAAGTTTGGAGGAGTTACAAGAGAGAACAGCGCTTGAGTCAGGAAAAATGTATGAAAAGTTAATAAGGTTTGGACAACCTGATGTACAGGTCATGGTACACATGTCTACTTCCACTTGACCCCTCTTTGGCCACATTCAGGATCATGTTGGAAAGCGATCCACGATTGGCTCGTCCCAGGGCCGAGTTAAACCTGCAGTGAATGTAGAGGTGCACACCCTGGCCACCTCCTGGTATAGCCGAATTCAGGCTTGTGTCAACACCCCCTTATATGAAAGTTATACCCAGCTCCTCACCAGCTGTGTCCAGTAGTACTGTGTGGCCTGCGTTGTGGAAAAATAGTCACTGGTTTGCAAGGAGAGGTATGTATTTCAGCTACCAGTGCCACTTGCATGGGATGTGGGTGGCACAGCGATAACTGGAGAGGCACAATTGGCAATTACAAATTGGGGAAAAAAAGAGGCGGGAAAAGTCTGGGCTCTCATTTTAGATTGTATAGTGGGGGTTGGGGAGGAGGCAGGGGGGGGAGGGTTGATTAAAAGAATGAAATCTGAAATGCAGATGAGCTCTATCAAAGGGCTCACCACATTCCTCCCCTCGTTAAGCCCTCTGCTCTTATCACCGGAAACTATTGACAGCCATTTTTCAGCGCACGCCCATCCAAACAGGATTAGCAATCCGGCTCGGTGGCTGCTGCAGCCGGTCGGACTCTCCCGACCCACACAGCTTTATTCTAATTCCGCCGCCTCCTTCTCCACTCTGTTGCCGAGCGCAGCTGGCATCAGATAGATGGGTTCGCCCTCTGCCAGCGACGGGGACACTTACGTGGTGCGAAGACAACAGAGCCATTAATGCCCGCGCGCCACATGACTAATGCGCGCAGGTAATTAACGTTGGCCTTTCGCACGGATAGCCCACCCTTCAGAAGTGACTGGATATCTCTCCCATCTCCACTCTTCCACGGCAGCATGTTCTGCAGCGGGCTGTCATTTCAGTTTTACATTCAATTTTCTTTGATAGGTATCTTATGGCCGATTTGGAGCTTTGAGACTTAGCTGTCAGTTGTTAGGAGGGTGAAAATTCAGGAAAGGAGCACCTCTTTTAGTTTGTTTATTGAACCAGTGTCAAACAGAGAATTACAACGAAACACCCTTGACTCCCTTTAATGGCTAATGCATGGAAAGTACTCCCAAAGCCTATCAGTTTTTATAATGGATCAAGTACCGGATCATTATTCCATGTTTGACTGAGGATTGAAACCAGGTATTAAAAGGTCCAGGACATGTATTTACAATGTCTTTTTTGAAAAAGCATCTAAGCAAAGTCATCTTAACCGCCTCGGAGTAAACAGAGAGGAATCCGTTGAATAATCATCGGAGTAATAGATATTTCAATCCGAACGGACAGGACCAGTTTTGCTTGCGGCCACTAGGTGTCACTCAAGCCACACAAATGAACGGCACGCTCCAAAGGCATTATTGCAGAAATTACCAGAAGCTGTTCTCGAGATGAGATCCTGGCCTCTTTGTGATAAAGACTCCACAGCATCATCTGGGATTCAAATTCAGTACGTGTTTAAAAAAAAAAAAAAAAGAAGGGAAGTAGTTCCATTTTTTAATGCCCTGGCATTCTGCGTGAATATTTTTTGTGAGCTGGTTATCACATATTTTAGAAGGTTGTTTCACCATTAAATTCTGATAAGGCGTGAACCCTACCGCAGCTGAGGCGGGCCAGATCCTTTATCTTGTGCGTAATGCCTTGTGCCACTTCCTTTTCTTCTCACAGAGATACATTGTGCTGCGACAATTCCGTCAAAGGCAGAGCTCCTTACAGAGCAGAGGGGAAGGCCGGAAACAAGCAGTGAACGCAACCCCCAACCCCCCCTGGGCGCCATCCCGGCGTCTCTATCAGACCGTTCCAAGTGGAAAGTCACCTGTGGGTACATTTCATTTCCACATTAAAGGCCCCTCTAAAACACACAGTCAGTGATCTGTGGATGGTGACTGTTTATTGATTGGCCGCTGGAGGACAGTAAATGGCCAAACCATATCTGAAGCGTCATTGTGTATTCCCTTTGCACCTTGGGGTAGCCTACAGAAAACACACGTTTTGTGCACAGTACTTTTGTACTGGGACCAGGAAACAGTTAGGGCTGGTGAGCTAATTAAAGACTCTTCTGGCTAATCTCTGATACTATCAATATCATACTTTCTTATCATTGACTACGATAGAAAAATATTTGATTAATCTTCAGCTTATTTGAGTGCGACGAACATCACTTGATTAAGATAGAGGCTTGTTTTTTTCTCTAATCGTGACGCAGATCTGCAGCCTGACCTTTCTAAAATCAAACAAAGGGGAAATGACTGAGCACAAATACAAGATACAGCCCATAAAATAATTTGACAAATGCCTGGCAGGTATCACCAAATACCTCCATCGGGGTTGCTGTTTATTATAGAGTCACGGTAGGTACACTTTAAAGTGAGGTCATTTTCACTGACTGTGAACCATTCTCATTGGTCCCCTGAAACGGTCCACCTTCATTGCAGGCCCCGGTCCTCCCTGCCCCTGTGCCTCAATTAAGCCCATGGACTGATTACGAATCTGATTGTCATGCAAAACGAGGTTCCACACACGTCAGTCCCCTTTCTGGCACGTGGGCTCACCTCTGTCCACTGGGAAGTGAAGGTCCTCCTCTTCTGAGAGGATGGGGCAGGTGGTCTGGGTGGACTTACATTTACATCAACGTTTTCTTTAAAAATAAGGAAATAAATAAAAGAAAACGAGCATTCGTTTATTTGGTTAACTAACTTCAGCTGAGTAGGGGTGCTACAGTTTCACACGCTGTCTGCATTTCACGCTCACCTTCTTCCTTTTCCAGACTGCCACATGACTCACTCAATCACGCATTGTATCAAATTGGTACCTTATTGACCAATGAACATAAAGATCACATGAATCAACCAATGGCATAGCTCATTACGTAAACTCAACATTCCTGTTGGTATTAACCCTTAATACACCACAACACGTAATTATATTTGAAGCCATTGTAGTCAGATGGCTTGTTCACATCAGAGAACCCTCCTCTAGTGATGTGGCTCCCTGACCCCTATAACTCTTAATCTGATAGACTGTGGTACTACCACATGCTGTCAAATCACTGACTGGTATCAACTGCTCTCCATTGCAAAACACTGGGATTGGTTCAAATCTGTGAGTCACTCATAACCCATGCTAGCTCCACCCATTTTTGGGTTCACAAAGATGATCCCATCACTACCCCTCTGCCATCCAAACCTAGAGTAGATACCGAGCAGTAAATGCCCAGCCGGCGTATAAAAAGAGGTGCACATAGCGGTCTAACGCACTTGTATTGACTTGAAGTGTGAGCTGCCTATCACGGTCGCGGTTCAAAACCCAACTGTGTCAGACTGACCCTGGTGGGGAGCCCCAATCGGAGCAGTGTTTGGCTGTCCGCCCCAGGGGAAGGGGGCGGGGTGAGCTGGCACGAACTCGCTGAGAAGCGCGAAGGGTGTCTCCAGAAAGGGAGGGCCAGCTCCGTCTCGGAGGAGGCGGATCAACGCTGGCCTCTGGGAATTAGCTTAATCCCGTAGGATGGGTGGCGAAGTTTGCACGGGAGGGCGAATCAAAATAAATAGAGGGTTAAATTGGCTACCAAATTGGGAAAAAGAGGTGCACGTTTTTCTCAGATAAGAGGGAGTACTGGCATTACCAAGCCAGTTATCCAAAAATACACACATCTGTGAAACATGTTATGTTAGCCAGACATAGCACGTACACCATAAGAGTTTTTCATTAAGACTCATCATGAAATGCGTGTCAGGGTTGACTTTGCCATGCCATGCAACTTTGTATGCAGACATCCCTGAATAAACCAAACAAGCTGAAGAATGCAATTTTAATAAACATGTCACGTTACCCTTGTAAAAATGGAATTCCGCAAGCACGATTATTTGACAGTGTGTGCTTTACAATGCGGTTTGCATAAAAGCATGACAAGTAAACCTCATGAAAATAATACATTATTTCTTTACATATTTAATTCATAACCCATGTTGAATTTACAAGTATTCAAAATGTACTAATACTAATACTGTACCTAATTTTCCCAGAGGAGATGAGCTCCATTTTGACTGAGAGTTGTGTTCTGTAATTGTGTTCGCTGAAATGATCGGGGAGGCCAGTTTCCTCCCAGGCTGGATAGGTAAGCGTATTGTTTGAAGGGCATCTGATGACGTGCATTAAGGCCCTATTCTGTCCCTAGTTGACAAAGTAGGAAAGGAGTGAAAGGAGTCCCCTCTGTCCAGACTCCTTTCATTATCTACATTAGGGGCACACAAACGGCCCTGTTTTGATATATTTTGGGTACTCTACAGGCCACACAGCACTGCTGGAGAGCTCACTAATTACAACTGGTAGGCTGTGGGTCGCCTACAGCATTGTTGGGGGCAAGGGAGACCCAAGGATCCCTGGCTACATTAACCAACCCTACCCCTGCTCACACACCAGTGATTACAAGATGATAACTGGCTTTCATGAGCCCCGAGACATTTTTTAAAGTAATCCCCCCTTTTTTTTTTTACAGAATTTGTTTCTGATTTTATCCAAATCTTCTAGCCAATTACACCCTCTATTTTTCATGTCAATCCCCCCCCTCGTGTTGTGAGTTTGCTGCCGTAGCCCTGTGACCGGCAGTGACAAAGGTGAAGCGTCGTCTCCTCCGAGACGGCACTCGCCCGGCTGTCGACCGTAACCTCGGTACTACAGAGCCACTCCTGTGCGCAGCGAACCTTCTGTCAGCTTCCCTCCCCCCTCCCTGGGGCAGACAGCCAAACGCCACTCTGGCGTGGCTGGTAGAATCGAACCCCGGTCACAGTAGCCAGCATTGAACGTTATAACCACTAGACCACCCGGGAGGCCCCAAAACCAATGCTAATCTTATATTCAGCTTAGTTTCATGTGTTTTCTTTGGTATTGTTCATCTATTTCCTCCTGTATGTTGTGTATTGATTGCTATCATTTTGTACTGTGAATATGCTTTTGCTAGAAAACACTTTGAGCATCCTTGTTTGATGGGCAATTTAGTAATAAAATTGAAATGAATCGAGTTGGAGATCACTGTTGATGAGACACGTAGGGCAAAGACAGCAAAATATTCTCTGATTGCTTTTAAAATGTGGGAAAGCCAGTGAATATGCAAAGCTTTTTCATCGGGTGATGAGAACAACGAGAACATGGCCTGGATCGGCAACACTGGCTTAGATTAGTAACGCCAAAGGAGACAGGAATAACAATAGTAACTTATTTAAATATAAGAAGCACCCCTCCCGCGCCCATCCAAAGAAGATATTTTTCCTTCTCATCCTGACAGGATTGAAAAACTCTGGCCAAACAAGTTGCACACTGCTTTAAAAAGACAAGTACAGATAGTGCACTCCAGATAAGAATAACAAGGAGGACAGAATTACTGCCATAGCAACTATTTGCATCATAATGCAAATTACACCAAATGAGCTTTTCTTCCTCCGCATGGTGTCTTTAGTGTCTTCGCTAATTGGCACTAGACAGAGCAAAATCCACCTCCGAAAGCCGACGAAGCGGGCGCAGTGTGATTATCTGCACGTTTTCAGTCAAACGGATCATTGTCCCTTTTGAGGCAAGATTTCGACACAAAAGCGTTCACCGGTGTTAAACTGTGGCCAGGCAATACAGGGATGAATAACTTAACTGTTAAGCCACTGGGCTCTGCTTCCGGACGGTGTCTCCCGATCACATCTTCCCTAATTCCCCACGCACGTTCCACCCTCCGTCGCCACTCCTTGCTGAGCTAGAAGTAATGAATGACGCCGGCTCCATTGACCTAATTTAGGATTTAAAAAAAAATTCAATCAGTTCTGCCTGAAGTCCCCCTCCCTCCTTTGCAAGATTAAAAGATTCAATTCTCTGTGTCTATCCATACTTGTCAGATGCTTTTGGTCGCGGAATTAGCGCCGGTGCCCTTCGCCAGAAACTTTCCAGGGTCGTAAAGGACTTTTCAGGAGCTCAGAAATTAAGTCTGAATCAACCGAGACGTTTCTCATTGGCGGGAGTAATAGAGCTGTAATGTGGCATTTATTTGCAGGGGGAGACTTATATTATTCTCATTCATTGCCTCGGTGTGTTGTTCTTCTCCACGGAGCGGTGCGGAATACGAAACAGTTGAGACAAAATGAAAAGCGATTCTCGTTTCATCAGCGGGAGCTCGGTGGTGCCGAGTACAGATGGGGAGGTCTGGCTCGGGTGCAGGCAGACAGGGGGCGTCTTTCGGAGCGTGCGGGAGGGCTGCTAAGTGTCAGGTGCTTTGAGGAACGCAAACGGTTCAAAGGCGAAGGCTAATGCCCCCATTCTTTGCCTCTTCTCGCTGACGGGGAGAACGAATAGCCCATCCTCTGAGTTTGAGTGGCACGCCTATTGTTGTTGTTTCTGGACGTTAGGCTTTATGTTTGAAAAAAACCTTTTGCTAAAAAGCATAGGGTTCAGATGAAGGAGGGTCCTCTGCCGTGTAACAAGGCTTTTCAGCAGGTCCTTGTGAGCGTTGGCAGCTTTTAGTGTTTTTAAGCCCACTTTCCCCCATCCTGTGAGAGGACAGGGCCCCCTTTCCCCCTTCCCCCCCGGATGTTCCAGATCTTCTCATCGGCACACATCATCAACGTGCGGTGACGTCGGTTGGTGGTAAAGAGATGGCAAGCACCGATTGACAAGGCCAGTGTCCCTTGCCCCTGTATTCCTGGGCTGATCGTTTTGGGACAGTGGAGCAGGAACAGCTGTTAAACGACAGATGTTCTTAAAAGGGAGGGGAAAAAGAGAAGGAAGGAAAATCACTAAAAGTGTAAAATGGCCCAACGAGACCGGGGCAGAGGAATTCCGCTGGCCTTGCAGCTGCTCACTGTTCTCGCAGCGCACCTGCCGACGCCTGTGGCACGGGCAACACGACTGCCAGCGTGAGAGCAAAAGGTGGCTTTGCTGGCAAGGTTGACCTGACTCCCCCCCCCCTGCCCCGTATTGCCCCCCACACCCCAGACCCCAGGCCTCAGCTTGATGTGTAGAGAGAAGACTGGCATTTCAGTACGAGGGAGAAAAGGTTGAACACTATTTTCCCATGCAGATTGGATTTATTCGCCAACATTTCAGCTGCAAGCTGCCTTCATCAGGGTGTTAACGTGATAATTATCTCACACGTACATAGCTTTGACAAATATTAACCCACATTTACCATATTTTAAAAAAAGAAGTTATTTGCTGATTTAGAGAGAGAGAGCTGTATCTGTGAAAGGAAAGAGGGATGGAGGGAGGGCAGGAAGCAGGGGAGGGTCTGGGTGTTAAACATAGTCTAAAGGTAAAGGTAGAGCGTCCAGGGTGCTGCTTTTCGTGTGGGCAAAATAAAGAAGATGGAGGGCTTTTTATTCCATAACCAATCAATAGTTTGGACAGAGGTGTCAACGTTTTCCCTAAAAATGGCCATTTTTCAAGACAGAGTAACAGAATTACTCAGATAGATATGTAGACTACAAAGATATAGGTGGCATCAGAACAAGGGTAGATGAAGGACCTCCCACCAAGGCAATTGGCCCAATTGGGTACGTCAGAATGTTTACATCAGAATATTTAATTGTTTATCAGCCACAACACAGAATACATATGGTAGTTAATGACATTAGCTAGATGAAGAAAATCCAGAACATACACATACAAAAACGGCAAGAAATACCTTGTGTTTACAGAAATGGTTTTAGTTGGAATTCATGCAACGTATTTGTACCACTACAGAAGATTTTGAGGAGCATGGAAAAGAATGGGCAATCACATTTATTGAGAGTACTCAAATGACTGCATTCAAAAGGCATGGGCTAGGCCAGCCTCCACTAATCAGTCTGATCTCCTTAAACCCAAACACTCTGCCAATAGAAGCGCTATGCCCCCCAAGCGGTGCTTTGAAAATAAGAAATTTGATTTTGAGCAAGTGGAATATAATTGCAGGTGATGGGAAAACTGCCACCCTTTTTCCAAAACAACCCAAAGTGTTTTTCAAAAATGGCTCCAACAGAAAATAATGTATAATGTCAAATAAAAAAACAATTCTAAAGCTTTTTCTTAATGAATTATTAAGTATTAAGTCGAGTGGGCGAATACTCAGGGAATCAATTATTGTTTGTTCTTTATGTCAATTAATGAACAATTTTATTTCACATTAAATAGTATTTTATGTTGATCAGTGGCAAAAATTGCATTTTGATTCCATGAAATAAGAAAATAAAATGTGAAAAACTCTAAAGGGGGTGAATATTTTTAAACCTACTGTATATACCTGCATTTAAGTAATTATTTTACTTAATTATTTTTCTTAAAGTCTTGAAAAAGACAATTTTAGGCCCGAAACTTTGACACTTCTGTTCAAACTTTCGTTTGGTTATGATATAAAAGAGACCAGAATGTACTTTTTGCTCTCCATCATCCTTATTTTCCATTTGGTAAACACAGTCAGTGCACCTTCGAGAGCCAAAGTGTCATTGACAGGCCTGTGGATCATGAATGAAGGGCCCCCCTTCTGGCAAAGCCGTTCCCAGAAGCACCCTGTTCCCTGCCTTGGACTGACAGCCCTTGAGGCCATGGTAAAGAGGCTGTGTCTCAACACATGACAGCGCTTGAGGCTGTCTTAAAGAGCCATTCATCTGAATTCACTCTTATTGCACACACACATTTTTCACCTTGCCTTGCTATCAAGTGTCCCCATACAGTGTATTTTTTCAATCTAAAATTCTCTCTAGCCAGCAACAGTATTCCCCATGTCTTTGTTGTTTTGCCCAAATTATAAAGCAAACAATTAAAACATTGCTATGGTGTAAACTGCATTGTTTCACCTGTCCACAATTTCAGGGTAGACTGGGCGTGTTCCTTCATTCATGAATATTCATTGAATCATGCATGAGTGACAGAATGTGATCTCCTTCCCACTCTAACTCTGATGTACTATATTATCAGTACTGTGGCTAGACCGGGAGACTTTGATAGACAGACAACCAAACCTTTACATATCTAATATAACTTGTAATCAATATAGCACCAGACATTCTACTTAGCAGCATAGCTAAGATAGCTAACTAGTGATAGGGTTATCCTGGCTAATTTAGCTAGCTATCTGGCGAACAAGAGCCGGACTGTCTGAAGGCAAAATCATTAACGCCAAGTGATATAGCGAAGGCCAAGCTAAGTGAGTCATTTTTGTGTGTTCCACTCTCAATTCCACACAATTTTACTTTTTGAAGACAGTAAGACCAGGGCTGAATACATGTACCAGCATGATTACTTTGCTTGAATTCATTTCTCAAGTATTTTTTCCTCAACTATTTGTGTAGGCTGTGTGCACAACATTTGGCAAAAAAAGGGAGAAATGATTTACAGAATTCAGACTGAACCCTTATGTTCTGATGATCAAAACCTGCATCAGCCTCCTTCCTCATCCAAATCAGCAATTGCATTGTTCTGAAAAGCGAAGGACCTGGTGCCCATCAAGGGTTTTGTTTTGAATAATAACTTTTGCGATTGTAGGACATTTCAACTCTTTGTTTACACTGATCTTTGATTTTCTTCGAGTTACAAAATGCTGACATTGTCAGTCCCAGGCCAACAAAAATTCCTTCTGTTCTGGGAGATAGTGCCTACCAGTCTCACAGCATTAAAATATGCAGCGTTAGGGTCACTGACAAAGAGGTACACTGTGACATGTAACAGGGCACAATGAAAACAGCTTACTGTACACTAAAAAGGCGCAAAGGACGCTTATGTAACTGAAGCAACATTCATCTGATTTGTCTGATGATGATTTATCTAATTAATCAGGAGAAACGAGTGAATGGCATGACAGTGCTGCATTAAACATGGCAGGAAATGTAAGTTGTGATAATAAGGGGACTTTGAATATAAACACAGTCAGTGAACAGTGATTTTGCTCATTCGGAATGTTCAATTGTTTATATTCCAAACACACCCTTGTGTCCATCCTTACCATCGGTAAGAATAGAATAGACACACTGTGGCAGTGTGAACTGTTTTATTTTGTTCGGGTCCATATTTATAGCAAACATAGTTGATTTCCCCCCACATTCTTATCAAGAGTGCTAAGACATGGCCCTTTGTGAGTGTGACTGGTTTTGATTTAATGCCCATCTTTTGCACCAGTGATAATGAAGGGTTTGATATCGACAAGGCGTAATTGCTTAGGCACTTTCCAGATTCATACCACGTTTGTTTGACCGGTTAGTCCATAACTCTGAAGTTCATATCCGTTTAGTTCTGCTGTACAGATTTCTACTGTGCAACATGCACAGAAGGGCACGTAAACTGCAGGTAAACGTTTTCAAAATATTTTAATGCTTACAATATTGTATAGTTTCCATGAATTATGCATGAACTGTCCTTTGGAGTTTTGGGCCAGAATCTTTCAAACTGTATGCTTTTTATAACGCAAACACCCTTTGCATTGCATGTGAGCGTTTATCTCTGAAATCGGTGGCATTTGCGATGGCAGTTTAATGTATGCGTCATCCCTGGCAGCTCGGGTGTTAGCAGGGAGTCTCCGTGGCCCCGAAGATGAAGACAAGCTCCCAGAGCAATATGAATTTACTATCGCTGATCGAATGCAGCTGTCTCTGCCTCTGCAGCCCGCCCCCGGGGGCCTTGGCGGGCCCGTGCTCTTCACTCCTTCATTTAAATACGGAATGAAACGTACTGCAGGGGTAAGGAGGACTGACAGCCATTCTGTGTCTGATTTACTGGTCAGCGTACCCTCCTTTGGTCAGGCGGTTGAGATAACGAGGAGGCAAATAAGAGATGCATAAGCTGTGTGGCATCTCTCTCACCCTTTGGCTCTAGCACATCTCTATTCCTAGCGCATCTATTCCCCTATCTAGCACATCTCGCTCTCCAGCACACACATCTATCTTTCTCAATTCAATAAAGTTGATATCCATATGCTTCATTGCCATGATACATTCTGTAAATGTTTCCACAGCACAATATACAAGTATATATATACACATTGCCTCTCTCTCTAACTGTGTTTGCCCTCTCTGCCTCTGTGGAGCACAGTGCTAGCCAGTTCCAGAGAAGTGCAGGTCATCGCAAAGACGGCAAATTGATTCTTTCGCTCTCACCATCTCTCCCCACATCATAGGCGACGCTGCTCCTTCTCTCCCTAACTGACTCTATAGGACAAAAAATGCCTCGAACGGTGTAAAGGCGGCAGTGCTCATCCATCAATCGAGAATTAACATTCTACCCCAGGTCTGCCGTATCTCGAGAGGTATGTATTTTAAATACCTCCTTCCACCATTAAGCTATTGGAGGTCTTCCCCTTAAATGTGGGTGGCACGTTGAGCCTCTGTTTCCACGGCAGCCTGCAAAGAACGAGATGAGAAGGCCCAGATTAAAGGCATTCTTAACCCATATCCGCTGAAGTATGGGATTTTCCGCCGACCGCGCAAACCCTTCATTCACCGAACTAAAGGATTTTACACAGACCACGCAAACGCTAGTCGCTGTCCTACGGAACATCCTGTAGCAGAAATTCAGTTAAATTGAAATGCGTGTTGAGGTGCAACGTCCAAATATTATATCATTATATAACAAACACATGGGGGTTGTAGACTTTGCTGACAAAACAATTGCCTGTTACAAGAGACAAACGAAGTGGTACTATAAAATAATTTGGTACATGCTAGACATTGCTATCCTAAATGCTTGCATTGTTTACAATGAAGCTCATAATACAAAGATGAAATTGTGTGACTTCAGAGAGTCTCTATAAACAAACTTGATAGGTATATGCTACTGGAAATCAGTAGGAACTCCCAACAGACACAACAAAAGGCATGAAAAAAATTGAAACTAATAACAAAATGGAGAATGAGATGAACTCAATTCACTGAAATATAACTCTTCATGTCAAATTTCAAAATGGTTACATGTAAATTGAGATGTGACAAATAAATGTAAGATTGTAAGAATTTATCTGTACAAAATGTACACACATATTTTGTATATAATAACACTAATTTGTTAAAACGTTTAATTGATATGACATACCATATATCTCCACAGATTATATATTATTATAAATTACGTACAAATACATATTTTCACATTTTCGTAATTTGTATATGATGTTTTTCAATTGTGATTGGGTGTAACACATCAGTTTATACATCAAAATAAAGATAATTTCATGCTCTTTCCAATTATACATAATTTGCCTGTTGTCTCTCTTTCCATTTCCAAGAGGGAAGTGGACTGAAGGTTGGCTGAAAGTCAATGGGTGTGTATGTGGCTAGGCACACAGCGTGTTTATACAGAATAATGCAATAGGCAGATAGGGGTTAACTACAGACCTTGATCCAGTCACGCCAACTAAGGATTTCTCCAATGCACCACATTGGGGAAAAAATATTATTTTCTATACTCAGGTGCTATTGACTAGAGCATGCTTTTGAGTTTTTAGCACTGCTTAATCCAGGTTTGTCAAAGTTTTTCAGAAAATATATAGGCAATATCTTTAATGGGCTAGTCTTTAATCATTTTAATACCAATATACTTTCTTATTATTGTTTTACCGGTTGGTATTAAAGGTTTTCAGAATGGCTCCCATTCAAAACAACAAAATTCTACTATCATTCTCTTATCTGTTTCATTGCCTATTTGGCTGAAATTTGACACTCGGATAGCCCTGTACAATATATTCCTCGACTCTCAAACTGATCCATTTAGCTGTTTTCTTGAACCAAACCCTCGGCAAAATGATTTTGTCAAGGCTAGCTAAACATCAACAACGCTGACAAAAATGTTGGTATTTGTAGGTGTTTTACTTTTTATTAAAATCATAATTTACCAGATGCATGCACCCGTTGACTTTGAATGGTAAGCTATACAAAGTTAGCATTTTGACAATGCTAGCAAACTTTGGCACCCACATGCAACATTCTAAGAAAAACATGCCCAGTGGTGCATGTTTATATGCCCAATAGCCTACATACAGTACTTGCTTGAAGTACAGTAGATCAACATAGCTACAGTACTGCAACAGGTGTCAAAGCTGTGTGCAGGAAAACCTTGTTTGTGCATATGTGAAATTAAAGGTTTTGGTGTCATTTGAATTTACTGTCTTTTTCGGCTTTTGCTTATGTACACATGTGATTTATTTGACGTGTGATATTGTAATTGTAGCTATATGTTTTAATAATCTAATAAAAAACAAATCTGATATTCATGCCACCATGTTTCTTGGGAAAAAAATATGACATGTGATACATGGTTCCAATAACATTCTTCCACTGAAAAAGAAAGACAAACCACATTTTTACGTTTCCACAGATAATGAATTAAAATGACACACCGGAGTTTTACGTAGGTACAGATAATGAATTAAAATTCATTAAAATGACACACCAGAGTTTTTATGTCAGGGGTTGTGAGCTCCCTCACACTAACCAATCTACTTTTTCCCCTTTTTTCTTTTAATTAGTGAAAAAAAAGCCTCTATCTTAATCAAGTGATGTTTGACGCACTCAAATAAATGGAAGATTAATATCATATTTTTCTATCATAGTCAATGATAAGAAAGTATGATATTGATCATATCAGAGATTAGCCTGAAGAGTCTTTCATTAGCTTACCAGCCCTAACTGTCTCCTGGGTACTGTGTACAAAACTTATGAATTAGTCATAATAAATTCATTACAACCACAACCCCCCAAAAAACTGTGTATCACCATCTGGGATAGGTCTGGCCTGAGGATCACATTTCTAAGAATGTTGCACACATAATACATTCACATATACATGGGGAAATGGAAGTATTGGCAGCACAAAGGCAAGTCTGCCTGAATCTCCAGGCAGTTATTTTTGCTCCACCCCCCAAAAAATGAGACCCTAAGCAGACTGTATACTCATACAGGGATTATTTCATGTTTTAATATAACACATTTTTCATTTAAAAAAGTGAATATTCAGTGTGTGTATTCACCGGCCTTTCATCCTCCAACACACACAAAGGAGGTTGATGGTGTATGCAATCACTCCTTAATTCAAAGTTGTTCTACTGTGACCAGTTACTGTATTTGCTAGCCATTAGCTGCATTGCAATGTTTTAAACTCGAATATATCAAATCTTTTTTTAGGAATGGTAATTCATAGATCTCCAGATGATACTTTATTTATTTATTTGTTTGTTTATTTTTTAGGGCCATAACGAAAAAGCATTGTTAGAATGTAAAAAAAACAAGCATCAGATTGCATTATGTGTTTACAGTCAAAGGCTAATTTACAACTACTGTTCCCAAAAAAGAAAATCGAAAAAAGAAATGAATAATACAAAACACAAGCAGTTATAAATGATGTAATGAGGGGAACCACAGATCTATATTAAAGTACATAAAAGACTATTGCTGTATTCAAATACAGTTGGGGTGTTTAGTAGTACTGCTAGTATCAGCAAGAATATACATATATTATGATTGATGTTGACAGATCCGATTCTGTGGGTTCGGTGAACATAGTGACTAACCAGGTTGACTTCAATGTCTAGTGGTGTGTAACGTTAAATCAAATCACGAATCACAAAGTTGACAGGACGGCTCCTTTGAGATGAACATTTTGAAGACTGTGCTTTGTTGTTTCGTGCACACACCGAAGTTTAGGAACCTACATGATGGTTCATTTTCCTTTCGGCCTGTGAAAGGATCCAAAACACGTTCAGTCCGCTGTCCTTCACAAGCTCGTTCTCTGCGCGCGGCCTCCACGAGGCGCGGGTGAAGAAAATGCGTGCGGGAGGACGTGGCGGCTCTTCAAAGGGGGGCGTTCTGAGCGCTCACTGTGAAAAACACCCCTCTGCTCCTCTAACAGCAAGTAGGACACTGATTCACAATGCAATTAATGTGATTCTGGGAATTCATGCGAACCATTAATAATCATTTGCTTTCATGGCTGTATCTCCAGTGGTAGATTAGAACCCATATACCGCACTATAGCCCTCTGGGAATAAATCCAATGAATAAAGCAGTCTGCTATCACTCCCCAGGCAATGCATTTCCAGCAATAAGGACATCTTTGTCATGAGGTTTAATCATTCTTGTGTGTACTTGTAGATAATGTGGCCATTTTTAAAATTGTGGTAACTTTTCAAACACAAAATAGGCAGAGAGCGGATTATTTATACCAGTGTTAACATATTATCGACCCAGTAAGTGATGAAAAGTAATTTGTGCTTATGCATATGATGCATCCTTTTTTTCCTGAAGCTTCAAAATAAATACATTAAAAAAACTTACCAGAGACATTCCATGTTCAGCTGGTCTATCATGTCTTCATCTTCGTCTTCATCGACCAATTAAATCCCCTTAAAAAAAAGTGAGGCGGCACGGTGGGGCAGTGGATAGCACTGTTGCTGCACAGCAAGAATGTCCTGGGTTCAAATTCCAGCTGGGGCCTTTCTGTGTGGAGTTTGCATGTTCTCCCTGTGTCTGCATGGGTTTCCTCCCACAGTCCAAAGACATGCATGTTAAACTAATTTTGAGTCTAAAATAAATGTTTGAGTTCAGAAATGAGATAAAGCCCATGTTAAACTATTGGAGCTAAATTGTCCAGGATGTATTCCTGTCCAGGATGTATTCCTGTCCAGGATGTATTCCTGTCCAGGATGTATTCCTCTCACCCAATGCATGCTGGGATAGGCTCCTGCCCCCTCCCATGACCCTGACCCTGACCAGGAATAAGCAGGTTAGATAATGGATGGGCCCAAAAGTGCAAACATGGAAAATATACAAGGTACATGCTGGGCATATACAAGAATATGACAGGCCAGGAGTAGTGACCCACCCCTGAAGTGCCATATTTTCTTATATATGGAGTGGTATATATCTCTTATACCATGGATACAATTAAAATACATTTGTGTATAGCATTTTAACAAACGTTAAATCAACACATCCTAGTGTTGGCTAGTTTGAGTTTAGAATGCAGGTGAGGAATAGACATAGGAAGCTAACAAGCTACACAGTCCTCGCCTTGCTATAGTCATCACCCATCATTCCTTGCTGTACCTAAATATCTGAGGTTTTGACCAATACACTGTCACGGAAATCTCCTGCAATATAAGATAGCTAAATTATACCATTCTGATGTGCTTCTGTTTGGACAGACAGAAGTGACTGCACAAACTAACTGCAGGAAGCGTGTTCCCGAAAGTATTTGTCTCAACTCATTGACTCATTTGCATCACAGTCTTGAATGCAATGCAACTAGCTAGTGGATATCTAACATTATCTAGGTGGCCAGCAAATTAACAATTGCTGTCTTAGATTCATATTATTTTACACATTATGGCTTCTCTTAACAGTTTTCTTTTTTAATAATTTATTTCATTTTTTTCCCATTTTCTCCCAATTTGGTAGCCAATTGTACCTTCTTTAAAAAAACATTTGTTTCAGATTTTTTCCCCCTTGTTCTCTCAATTTAGCAGCCAATTATACCCTCTATTTCTTTCAATTTACCCTCCCCCCACAAACTCGCCGCCACAAACTTTGTCATGCATATATACAAAAATAAAACAGGGATGCTGATCAGAATCATTTATTTATCCAAGATACAGGTAGCTGCCAAAATAAAGGAAACACCAACATAATGTGTCTAGGGCACCACGAGCCACTAGAACAGCTTCAGTGTACCTTGGCATAGGTCCTGCATGTGTCTATATTGGAGGAATGCAACACCATTCTTCCACAAGAAATTCCATCCATTTTGTTTATGGTGGTGGAAAATGTGGTGGAAATACCATCCATCCATCCATTGCTCTCCTGGTCAGGGTCGCGGGGGGCTGGAGCTCCCAGATCAAACAGGAATCACCCTCAGGTCCCAATACAGTTCACATGGGAATTTAGACTATCCACCTGTTGGGAAAGAAACCGAGTAGTTGCAAACTCACAGAAAGGCCCCGGCCTGGATGACTTCTTGCTGTGAGGCGAAACCACTGCACCACCGTGGGCTGAATTTATACCTGTTTGGAAAAACATTTCATGGGCTGTCTGAACATTTCTCTCTCAAATCTTTGTTTAAAAATTACAATAATCTCATATGGGTGCCTTAAATTCTGTCTGCTTTGATAATTGAAAAGTACTCCACTTTCATTTTAATATGATACATACAAACTTTAAAAATTAATAATATGATGCACACGTAGCTGTAAGACTGGTTTATGGTAAAACAATGATAAAATGATATTTTATAATATGAATATAGCGTTAACTTTATAAACTCTGTACTCTGCATGTCCCTGTGTGTGCATTTATCCAGCTCATGACCATGGGTGCTAACGTAAGAACGTAAGAATACATAATAAAGAGAACGGGCCCATCCATCTAAGCTTGTCATGTCCTAATCTAAAGAGTATCTAGTACTGCATCTAGCCTGGATTTGAATAGCCCAAGTGTTTCTGCCTCAACTACCCAGACCTGACAAGCTGTTCCAGGCATTGACAACTCTCTGTGTAAAAAAACCAAACTTTCTAATATCCTTAGATATAGGGAATTTGCCTTTAACTCACTTCCACCTGTTGTTCTGCTAATTTAACTTATCTTTAAAAAATCTTTGGTCGTTCACTTTGTTAATCCTTTTTAGGAAATCTAAAAACCTCAATCAAATCCCCCCTAAGTCTACTAATCAATGGTCAAGTGGACATCTTAAGACAACTTTACTTTACCAGACAACCATGTAGATTAGCCGAGTGTCGGCAACAGACAAATGCTCGCCGTGCAGGGCCTTTAGGAATCAAGGACAGAGTGTGACACGCTATCGTGTCAAAACACAATGGCAGGAACAGGCCAGCGCCTATTGCCGCCAACCTGCCAGGTTATAGCACTAATCTCTCTGATGTCTGTTGCAGAAATGAAACATCTAGCCTACCGAGGAGATTAAAGAGGGCCAGCAGCTGTCAAAGTCACTGCGTACAGCACCAAACACTCTCTTTGAAAGATTTATCCAGAAAGCAATCATCTTAATACCTCATTTTGATCAGTTATATGATATCTGCGGTATTGATTTTGTCAGATGGAATGGGGAAAGAAACACAGTCCAAATTGATAGGGTATTGGATTTGGGCTTTGTTTTAATCAGTGTAGTAGTGGAAATGTTTTGAAAGCTGGGGAAATAACGAACCTCTTTCGGATCACTTAATTGCCCCGCAGTTTTGATTTAATGACTTGTCCCAAAGTTGCTTTCTTTTCATCATGAATCTGCAGTGTGCCCACACTAGAGCCCCCATTTGAGTGACCCCTAACAGAGCTCTCTGTGCTTTTAATACTTACTGTGTTTCTCTCATTTTTGATGTCTTCTGTGGAAGGCGTCGGTCTCAGCAGCGGATCAGGGCGATTAGCGGCCACGCCTACTGGCAGAGCAGCCAGCGCACGCACCGGTCTGGTGTTGCTAATCACATCGGTGTGCTTGAAAACTACTCTGCTCTCTTCAGTAGGTGGCTGGAACAAGAAAGAAAAGGCGTGGGAGACCGAGGAGAAAGAAAGAAAGAAAGAAAGAAAGAAAGAAAGAAAGCGAAGCTAAAACGGGAACTAGAAGGTTTCCGGTTATGGTTTAATGATTGTTGTATTTAATTTTGTTTATTTGTTTTGAAAAACTCCCGGTCTGGTTCTCTGCCCGTGTTGGGATCAGAGAACGAAGAAAAATAATTAATAAAGAATCCGGTCCGTAGACCGAAAACTCCACCCCTGTTTCCAGACTGCTCTGTTCCGTACAGGGAGTGTCACGTGGCGTGTGACATCTTCTTTTTGCAAAAGAGCATATTACCACGTGCAAAGTTATTGAGCTATACAGCCCCTCGTGCTTACGATGTCTACGGCATAGTCACAGCGATGTTAAATGCGGCATACATTTAACAATTACATTTTAAGCATTTGGCAGATGCTCTTATCCAGAGCGACTTACAAGATGTGCATTAGTACACGGTAGGAACAATCATAGTTTGCGCAAGAGATCAGTGCAGTAATACAGCGATAGACATCTTTGCAGGCAGCTGCGTACCATACCTGTAACACTGGGAAGGAAAACATACAGATAAATACAGATAAATCAGAAAGCATGATGTTTTTTAAATGGAAGATTGAAGAGAACAATTGAAGATTGCCAAGAAATGACTGAAAGTAACCTTTTAGGGAAAGAAGAGGAACAGTAGTTTTATCACAAGGCGTACAAAAATGGTTTAATAGGTGATCCAATCACTGTACAGTAATTCATTGCCATGTTATTAATGGGGGATATGTTCAAGAAATTGCTATAAACTGCCTATAAAACCAAATAAATGAACAGGGACGATATAGATTTAATATAGAAAATATAGATTCTTTTTTTAAACGTTTGCAATAAAAACATAAATAAAAAATAAATGATGTTTCCACATTTTCAATATTTAAAAAGCTCAAATACATTTAATTGAATCCCAAAACTGTTAAAAAATGTATTGGACAGTACCCTTCCGCAGGCACAAATATGAATAATTTCAGGTGTAATGAAAGATGAATATTTGTGCATGCTTGTAAGCTGAAACAGGATAGTGCCCTGTATGATTTTTTTTTCCAGTTTTTCTCCCAATTTAGTAGCCAATTATACCCTCTATTTATTTAGATTCACCCTCCCACTCTAACTCACCACCCATCCTCCGAGTCAAACCATTTCCTTGAGGCCAGCGATGATCTGCCTCCTCTGAGACAGAACTCACCCACCTACTTCTGGAGACACCCTTCATGCTTCTTGGCAAGTTTGTGACGGCTCACCCTTCCCATGGGGCAGACAGCCAAATGTCGCCGATCGGGGCTCCTGGTCTGGCACAGTCAGGTTTCGAACCGCAACCGCAATAAGCAGCTCACACTTGCAAAGCACCAGTCAACGTGAGTGTGTTAGGCCGCTACACTATCCGAGGCCCCCCCAGTATGATTTTTAATGCAATCTGTCTCACACCTGGAAAATAGTATCACATTCCCTATACACTTCAGTGGTATCCGTGTGTTTCAGCTCACACACAGGCTCAAATATTCTTCTTTTTTCCTATTTTCTCTTTCTGCTGTTTTTCCCCATTTTCTCCCAGTTTAGTAGCCAATTATCCCCTCCCACATATTCAGAGCTAGTTGCCGTAGTCCTGAAACCGTCAGTGACATGCGTGGAGCACCGCCAAAACTGTAACTCCGGTATGCACACAGGGCCACTCCTATATGCAGCGACCTCGTATCAGCTTCCCTCCCTCCACCACCCTGTGGTGGACACCCATAGTAGAACAATATTAAACATCAATCAAACTATCATTGTAATAGCATTGTAATCGTTTTTTTCTATTATCAATTAAATCCACTTCATTTCCATGTTACCATAGGAGTGACTGGTTTCATTGCTGGTACACTGATATACTGGTGTACTGGTACACAATGCACCCAGATTAAGGAGAGAGAAAACTGAGAAAACAGTTTTGGTCTTTTTCATTTCTTACTTTTCTTTGGCTCAGTGCTATGTACTGTATATTAATGAACGTGTATAGTGTGTGTATCAGCTGATGTGGGGGGCCCAGTGGGTGTAAACAGCCATCCAGGTGACATAAGGCTCAGTTAGATTAGATCAGCCCACAATCAGCACCGCATTGATTAAAAATAGTTTGCAGGAGAAAACATGCCAGCGAGCTGCATTGCAGTAGGACTCCAGCTACTGTATGTCATTAAAGAGGCATGTTTCATTTTAGTACGTGCCAGTAACTATTAAAAGCAGCATTCCCTGAAAGTTCTTAAACGGGTAATTGTCTGTGTTCTCATCTTCCTGCCGTAAACATATTCCCATGGTCCCTGCTATTAAATGCCTGTTCCACTCGGGGGTGCCGCATCTGGAGGAGATAGGAACACGTTATGCATTGGGAGCAAGGCACACAGATGCACAGAACTGGGAATCCAGCTGAGCGCGGAATGCTACGGATAGTGAAGGAATTATTGCATTACCTCCGGTGGAAATAAAAAAATCTCCTTCTGGGATGCCAGGTGGGTAGTTCTGGGGAACTCTGATTAAATATTGACCCTGCAGCAAGAAAAAAACACAGCAAATAATTACTCCACGTTTCCTCTGTGAAAATGAGCAATTCAGATAGGCAGTGTGTTATTCAAAACTCCTGCTACACCAGAGGCAATTAGCTTAGGAAGCACACAGTGTGTGTTTCCCAACCTTGGTCAACTGCTCTGTGTTTTCACTCCAACTGAGTTCTTAATTAGTTAGATTTGATTAAGCTGTTAATTGAATACTGATCTGAGTTTAACGTCACTCGGCAGGCATGTGCTTAGTGGAAGAAAACGTGTTGTACGGTTGGTGTGTTTGTAATATAAAACCTATCTCTCCTCACGTTTGCCCCCTTAAACACAGTATTAGCACAGATTAGCACAGCATTCGACTTAATTCACTAAGACTAAGTAACTCAATTAGCCGTTCAATTCACTATTTTGGGAGCAATTCATTGCCCAACCAGGACTCATCTTTGAGTCAGGTAAACCCAACAGCAGACCCACAGATTATGCACGGCACTGCATGATGTCCTGACATAAATTTGAATCTCCCCAGGTCTGTGTGTGCAAGGAGGCTTGCAGCTTCAGTGGCACAAATCACACACCTACGGAGACAGACTAACGGCCAGATGGGTTTCGAATCGCATCCCTGATAGGCAGCGCACACTCGTATCGGACCAGCCAAGATATGGTGTGTTAGACCGCTACGCTATCCGCCGCCCATGTACTTCACCTTTAATAAAGTCCATGGGTCCATGGTCAGTATCCATGGTCAAGTTTAAGTTCGGGTCAGGAACAGGAAGAAGAAATGTGGTTGGTTACCTCTAGGAGTGGAGGAGAGGGATGTGTGACTGCAAAGTCAAGAGGTAGGCCTTGATGTAGCCTGAGAACTTAAATGAACCTAACTCATGCCTTCTGGTAAGGTCTGACTGTGACACTGCTAAAGTAAAAACAACAAAAATGAACGCAACAGGAAAGTACAAATGGATCCATGCCTTAACTGGGCCCGGACACACAAAGCAGGGATGAGGCCTGATTGAGACGTGCTGCTTGTTCCCCGGGCACTCTCTGAGTCTCTCTGAGGTCCACCACAGGGCCTCACTTTGGATCTCCACAGGGGAAGCATGCTGAGCTTCAGAACTGTAACACCCAGGGAGTCTGGAAAAAGAATAGTCACCGTCCTTTGAGAAGCTACCTGTGAAATCGATGAGGACGAGCACGGACCACCGGGAAAACAACGCTCCATCAAATCGCCTTAGGAAATCTCCATCAGCAAAAGAAACTAGGAAAGACCCGCATTGCTTTTTAGCATTCTTATCCGTCTCCAGATTACATTTCTTTTCACTCTTCATCTGAATGAGAAAAAAAAGCCCCAGAAAAACTGATTTTTTTCAACGTCCTCTTAATTTCACATTCCTCCATAGAGTCTGTTGTTCAGGATAGCTTTACCTCTGTCCCCATCTGTTGGCCTTGCCTGTTGTGTGACATCACTCCAGTGAAACAAAGTTCAGACGGGAGCCCCTAATGTTTTATTATGGTGTGCATTATCGATTGTCTCCTCTCCCCATCCTGTCTGTCCCAAAGTTCTGTCTCCTGCTGAGAGGACTCTGTTGAAGGCTCAACGATGAGAGAAAGCAAGATGGACGTGCCCAGTCAGAGCCACGGAGTGTCTTGAAATTAAATTGATGGGTGTTGAAGGAAGTAGGACACGAATGAAAAAACAGACATTTTATGCTGATACTAAAGGTCTGAACATTTAACATAATATGAAAAACGATGGCAAACATTTCACAAATGATGATTTATCGATAACAAGGGACACGTGGGCAAGTGTTGGGAATGCTGTTGAATATTTCATGCTAAATGACACCGAAGACAAATCCTCTGCCTTCCAGGTGCTTTTAAATGTTACACTTACAGAAAAACACCTGCTCTCAATTGTGATAACCCACATGAGAGCTGCACCCCCCTAAAAAAACAAAACAAGCTGACGATTGTTTATGAAAGATCCAGATGGGCCTAGGCTGTTTACTTAATCTGTAATGCAGGAACGCAGTGTGTGTTTTTTCAGTGCAATGTTTGCTCATCTGATGGCAGGCTTCTCTTGAAAAGGGTCCACGGCCTGCCCTCTGCTGAATCTGTGGGAGTTTCTGGAGTTTACTTTTTGATATCGCAGCAACTGCAAAGCTTGTATTTGATCTGTTTGCATCAGTCTTTTCAGCCTTTGATCACTTATTCCTATCTTTTCTGTAAAAAAAAAAAGCGACTTCTCAGACAACTGTCTATCTTTTGATGGGGTCCAGATTTCCCAGCAGCGCTCCAGAAACTCTAGAAGGGCCTCCTTGAGATGGTTCGTTCCCTCTTTGCTAAATGCCAGCAGAAACCTTACCATTGCCGTGTGCGGAGGGTGACTGGAGACACTGTGAAAAGTTTTTTGCCAAAATTGAGATAGGTCAGTTTTCAAACTGAATGTGTGACGCCAAGATATAAAGTCCTTATGGTGAAAGTTTTTCAAAACTCATCCACAATGCACGTTGCGAAAATCTGAGTAGCGCTCTCTAAATTTCGATCGAGGGAGAGGGAAGAACACAGCAACGCTGATGCCTTCTGGTTGACACGTTCAGAGGTTGTGGAACAACCATGAGGTGAAGTGTAATTTTCACCACGTTCGGTCTGCCGAACAGATGGATAAGGATTTGTGGTCACGTGCAATGCAAAAGGGACATTACATCACATCTCACTCATTTAGCAGACCCTCGTATCCAGAGCGACAGGCGAAGTGAAAAAGTGCATTCAACAGGTGCACAAGAGCAGCAGTTACTGCATAAAAGGACAGTTAGGTTGATAGTTACTTAGAGCCGGTAACTTGTAAGCAAGTTACTTGTTGCAGGTGGGTCTTTGCTGGCAAACTGCTGTGTAATTCTTCCTGGACCTAAATGCAGCTCTCGCCTCTTCTTGTGTCTGCTTTTCCCCTTTTTTTTTGACTGTGCGGTGATTCAGCCGCATGCCACTGGAGCTGCTTCTTCTGCATGCTTAAACAAATGACATCTTTAGCCTTGGGTGGGCCCCTGTGATGGATGGGGTGCAAGTGGCAGATCCTGGCTAACCAAGCAGCGCTATGAAGAAAAAGCTTTTCTCATATTTCACCCCACCTCTCACCGCGTCGTCCTCGTCAAGGCACGTGGTTTAATTGGATGATTTACTGCCTGGCACGAGGCGAGGGGTCTAGGAGTTCATTTAGGTTCTCCGTGTCCGTCGGCGAAATCAAAGAAGGTGGGCTTCTCCGAAATCATTTTTAATTTCTCTGCTGCTATCTACAGCATTGATCCTTTTGTCGCTCTAGGGCTGTACAACAGGGAAGCTGATCAACAAACATAAACATTATGCTGCACAGATTTAAACTCGGTATCCAAAGATAAGACCAACACCATATGTGAAAAGGGATGGGCAGAAATGATGATAAACGCAGCATAGTTTTTACATGTTTAATTCTAATTTTTGATCTACTGCTTGATCTGATTTCTTTACTGACTACTAAATGGCCTCTGAACAACCTTTGATCAATAGTGTACTATAGTCCTTATAGCAATAGTACTCATACTTCAAATAGGTCATTCTTTCTTTTTTTGAAAGATTTTGTTTCTCCCATTTTCTCCCAATTTAGCCAATTAGACCCGCTATTTTATGTCAATCCCCCCTAGTAATGTGAGTTCGCTGCCGTAGTCCTGCGACCGGTAGTGACTAAGGCGAAGTAACTTCTCCTCCGAGACGGCACTCACCAGGCCGTCGACCATAACCCGGTACTACAGGGCCACTCTTATGCGCAGCGAAAGTCCTGTCGGCTTCCCTCCCCCCTCCCTAGGGCAGACAGCCAATCCAATAGAATGCATTTTTCAGTTTTTAAGTTAATATAATATATTAAGAATAATTTATTCAATATGCATTTTCACATTCGTTCATGCATTCTCATTTTAAAAAGGCAGGCATCTCCTCGCATAAAATCAGTTGGCTTTGTAAAGGTTCAGCAGCTAGAGTGAAATGCTGGCTTAATTATTATGCACTAATCGACCACCATATGTCCACAAATCTGTGCCGATCGCTATTTGGTCCATCAAAGTCGCCTACATAGGTATTCATTTTGTTTCTCAAGCTGCAGATAGATGAGTGGCTATTTATCAATTTAGCTGACAGAAAATGGCCAGGGAATGAATCACAAGCTATTAGGAGACAGCGGTCATGAGAGGAAACTTCCTTCATTCTTTGATTCAGAGAATTCGATTAACCAGGACTCCCCATAAACGAATCCCAGTGAAGAAAACAGGTTGTGTTAATATTAAAAAATGACAAAATGTCATATCTTCGGCGTACTGGGCCCGTGCTCCTTTCAGCGTGAATTCAGAGCCGCTTTGGGGGCTGATGAAATTACCCTCCAGCTAAAATATAATCAAATCTCCATGAGAGAGATATATGATATTAAGCGTGGGACCATGGGCTCTGGTTCCGGGCTTCTGAAGACCCTGATTGTTCCATTGTTAACTGCTTCATGTCTACCATTCCATGGCAAAAGCCAAAGAGCCTTGAATAGACCAAAATGCTAGAGTATGTGTTTTTGGAGACCTGGGCAGCAGGGTGAAAGGTTGGAGGAGGTGAGGACTGGGTGCCGGGGCCACTCTGTGTTTAGTCCTGGCGAAGACCTAAGTCACCAGGTCGGTGTGTTATGAATGGAAAGAAAATCTCCCCCACTGACTGTGTGATGGCACTCTCAGCCATTTTGTGGACCTCTTAGAGGGGTGTGCAACGTTTGAGAAGGCAGCTCAAAAAGCTGCGAGGTAACGCAACGTGGGGAAGTTTATGTGTTACGTGGGGAGCGTTAATGAACCAGCCTTGTAATCTCCTCTGAGCCCCTGACTGAGCGTGCATCCGACTCAGTACATTCGACAGCTCTGTGCCTCATTCTCCAATGATATAATGCATTATATGATATATAGGATTTCAGCTCCGGTCGTATACACATGAGAGACAATAACTGTAATTTTCCAGAGAGTGCACTTTAAGAGTGGGAGCTGATGATGGGTGAGCATACACAGGGGGGAGAATAGGAGAGATTGGGGAAGCCGGAGTTATCGACAATATAACCGTGGTGAGAATGAAAATGGGGAAACGAGTTGAGCTGGGCCACGGCAGCCACAGTGAGCCAAACTGCAAAGTATCATGTGACCGCAGAAAGGGGTGGGGGGGGCGAGCTGATACACTTGGATATAACAAAAAAAGTGACTGCACTCCACACATCCATCAGAGACAAAGATGGATGGCGGGGAGGCTGGCTTGGGGCAGGGAGGCAGGGAGAAGGAGGAGCGTGTCAAACGAGCAGCTCAGCATGGCGGGGGCTGGCCCCCTCCTGACGGGAACCCTTTTTTGACGGGGATGGGAAGTGATGGCCAGACGATTTAGCTTCGTCCAGTTCCACCCACGGAGCTGCGATAGGTTCCAAAGATTAAGCTGGAGCTGTCCAATCACGCGCGTCTGTGCCACGGCGTGGGACGCTGCTGACCACCTCGGTATCCATCAGTCGTACCCCCCCCCCCCCCGCCTCAGCCCTCGCCTACCCATCGCCCCAGGCTGTCCCCCCTGTGGGTTAAGCACAATGCGTGCCAGCAGCAGCAGAGATGTGCAGACAGCAATGGTCCTGAGCTAATGAGTTCTCAAGGAACCTGCGCTTATAATAGGAATGTCTCTCATCCGCAACATAACACATTCTATTTGCATCACAATGAACGTAATGATATAAATTATTTATAATGGAGGGGTCAGGAACTCCTGATCTGTGGGAAAATTGCAGCCTGGCTCAGGTATTGATGCGGTCCACCTGAGATATTAATTTACTATAATGTGAACTGAGTGCACTGAGTGTGCAGCTAATATTAGGCATGTTTTAATGTAATTGTAGCAATGTGGTCAAAAAAAATAATGATGCTGGAGGTAGCTGGTGAGTGGTGGAGTGATTGTTAAACCTATGAGGGAATTTATAAGGTCAGCTGTCCAGTCTTTTTAAATGAATTTTTGCCAGTTGACTCGCAAAGAAATTGGATGCGGGCAATAATTGCTGCCCAGATGGTTCTGCATTCCGACCTCACCTTCAGTCTGACTGAGCCATCTGCAATGCAAAGATCAGCATTGGACATTCGCATTAAACTGTACAAGAACTAAGGTTTTTGAACAACGGCTACACACATACCACACAGTAACTGTTGTGTATTCAGATATTGTTGACGGTTGCAGCTATTGGTTAGTCAGCCTGATGGACACCGAGGGGTGTCACGTTACCTAATAATAATAAATAATATATGCCATTTAGCAGACACTTTTATCCAAAGCGACTTACAGTAGTGAATGCATACATTTTTCAGTATATGTGGTCCCAGCGGGAATTGAACCCACAACCTAAGCGCTGCCAATGCCGTGCACAGTAATCTCTCCTTGGCAATTGTAAATATTTATACAACAGGAGGTATGCACAAAACTCCATAGTGAACAACCCTGTCATTATTAATAAAAGTCATTAATTTCTGTCAGTTTAAAAATGAGTGCACATAAATAATTCCCTTTTCGTGCTAAGTGTTATACAGAAATATTTCAGTATTTCATCCAAGAATAGTGAGTATGCAAATTACACAGGCAACATTAAATGACATTACATCATGAACAATGTGTTTGTCCCCGGGCATCAGTTTCTAGCAGATTCACAAATTGTACTTTTATGTGGATGTAGTAATATAATCATCATCCAGGTGATGTAATGATCAGTGAAGCCTACTTAGACCTGACACATGTGAACAGAATAGCTCTTTAAGCCACGGTAGCAGCAATACAAGCCATTGTCTTGAGACGATATCTTAACCAGCTGTACGATGAACGTTGTTTAATAAAAATAATTTTCATTAACATTTATTTACCATAACCGGTTATCTTGAAAATCAACAATCCCTGATGTAAAAATCATATTTAAATGCACCAGAAGTTTTCTTAACAATTAACCACGTCCATTTGTACATGCAAATCAGGAATAGGGGTGTTTTGAAAATTATAAGTGCAACTGTCTCTAATGCTAAAGTGCCTGGTACAGACTTTTTATAAATGACTAAACAACAGTGTTTGGTTTCCTTTAGGTTCCGAACCACAGTATCCCTTTATACATACACCCAATCATACAGTAACTACAGTTTCTGTTTCTCTAAACAGTGCACTTATTTTTCAGTCTGTAATTATGTTTTCGCTCTTACATCAGATCCATCCTTCTAGTCCAGACATAGTCGGATAAGTGAGGCATTACAAATGCTAGGTAACTTTTATTTACCAAGAATGAAATGGCTCATTAGCAGTAAGCTTAGTAGCAGTAAATGACTTATTATCAATGACTAATTACACCTTAACTATAAACTTACTGCAAATTCGTGACTCAGGTTGTTTTTCTTAAAAATCTAAGAAGAAAATTATGAAAAAGCAATTATTATCAATTATTAAGAGGGTAATAAAAAGCAGTCTGTCCGTTACCCCCTGGCGGATGCCAGAGAAACTTGACGGGAAGCAAGTCCACAACCAGCTCCCCCACAAAGGGGCTGCACGCTTCATCTTGTCCATGGTTTACATAAACCGGGCCCTCCTCCCGCCTCACTCCCGCGCTCCTTCGCCGAATTCGCCCTGCTTCCGGAATGATAACGCGGGCTTATTACATCCTCCCCCGCCTGCCGTCCGCTCCCCACGCGACCCTGACCCCCCGCCCGCCGTCCTCCTGCTCTTAACAATCACCCTGTCGTTTTATCACCTTTTTTTTAAACCCACCTGGGCAGACCTAATGCCCACAGCTAATCCTACGCAAATATTGCTTGAGGTAACCTCTACGCCCTGCTCCCCCTGCAGCCCAGATAAGGCTTTATACAGTCTGTTTAGCCTCCCCCAATGTTCCATCCCTCTCCCTCTCCCTTCAGTCTTCCTGTTCCTCCTGAAGCCCTCTCGCTGTCGCTCTCTTTCTCTCTCACGTTCCCAGACAGTTTTATCTCTGTTTTGTACGTTTTAATCTTTATATTTTATCTGTTTGATTTCAATTAATTTAGCCGGCAAACAAAACAAAAAAATGGGTGTATACTATTTATAATTGTTAAAGAAGCACTCACAAATGAAGGCATGCTCCACACTAGTGTTATCGATTTTAAGTGTATTGCAGGCGATTGTAATTTTTTTAATATGTTTATATTGTTTTATATGCGAATGTAACACGGTCCCTTCATGGTGCGCAACAGAACATTGTTCTGATTTCTGACTGAACATTGTTCTGCCATAATCTATGGAAATTGAGTTATGCATTGAATGTTTTTTTCTCTTTCAGTTTGCCAAACATGGGGGGGGGGGATATCTGCTTACAAAGACCTGGCACTGTTCCCCCAGTGCAAAGCAATGGGAAATGGCATACTGGAAAACACAGTATTACAGTCTCCATGTTCTCACAGTGGTACCCAGGGAATGTTCATGTCTTTATCTCCATCTGCACCACGACCCCACCCCCTCCATTTGAAGCTGTGCTCTTTTATTTGTTAGGATTTCCTTCCCCACATCTTGTTTTCTCAGATCCTTAACCAAATCTATCGAGCATCACCTCAAGCCCCATTCAGAGCCGAGACTATTTTTACCTTTTCGCCAAATCGAATGTTCAGCACTGCAGCCGACGCAGCCGTAACGTAAACCGGACGTCATTAATCTGCGGATCTCTGACCTTTCTGATTCTACTGCAGGCGAGAATGGCATCTGGCTGAATGAGCTGCTGGTTAAATGCCTCCTTTATGCCTCTTTTATCAGTATCCAGCACGAGTAAGGGGCCTATCCTTCTGGCTTATTGTGTGCAATAATTCCCCCCCCCCTCAATATATCCTTCAGATAGACCATTCATCAGATCCTCTTTAATGCAGCATTCATTAGAGCCAGGCAACTTGGCTTTTTATAAAAAAAGGCAGCCACAAATTTCAGTGAATGATATGCAGGGAATTACAACCAATGATCAAAAACTCAGGTAGGCACTTACAGATCAAGCCAAAACATTAATTTCAGTATCACGGTCCAAAATAATTACGGAAGTCAAACATCAGTCACATCGAGAGGGTGAAGATATTATATGAGCTGGACATTATGTTTAAACGACGTTCCGGAAATGAAAAAAAGGAAAAGAGACTTAAATCAGCATCTTCTTATGTAAGACTTATGCCATTGACTGTAGTTAAACATTTCCCTCAAAACGGCACTTTCCAAAAAATGTCAAATGTAATATACCGGCCTCTCAAAGGTTACTAAACAAAAGTGGGATTTGGGGGCTGCTGGTGACTCGTACTTCTAATACACTGGGCTTCAGTGCAGGGGTGCGCCCAATGGTGTGGGGCCCACATGGTGCTGAACATTGTCTTTGTCTTACAAGTAAGTGCAATTCTTCTGTGATACCCTCATTCCTCATTGATGTCTAATGGTCTAACCGATACACACCTAGTTTAGCTTTCCCTGTGGCTAAAATAACAAGTGGGCATTGGACAGGTCAACGACACATACGGGTGGGGATGGTTCTGTGGAAATCAGGATTTAGGGCAGGCCTTGTAAGCCACACGAGAATAGAGCTGGAGTCAGTAGCTCATGCCATAGATAGCCTCCCTCTCCCCTCTCTGCGCTGGCCACCTCGACTTGATTGACACTTGACAGAACCTGACCTTTTTCAATCCTCTGACATAAAACCTGACAGCTCAATACAGTAGAGCAGTAGAGTAGATATCATAAAAAATGTTTTGTCTTTGTTGTAGCTTGAATCCTTAGCGTTCCAGACGACAACAGATAAACAGACAAACATAGCCACCCCAGAATAGGAGTGACTTGGCTATTTCCTCTAAACAGTGATGTCACCATTCCCTTATCAGAACCCATTGAAATCGACATGTAAGAGAAGTGCCACATGCTTAGCTTGCCTTCAACCAGAAAGATTTCCCGATAGATTCAGTGCCAAATATTTCCCAGCAAATATACCACTGTAACACCAGAGGTTGACATTTTGGGAGAAAAGTTTCTTTTAATCAGCTAATTAAGCTCATAGCTTAGCGTGTGGATCTGGATTGAGAACAAAGTTTTGTCTAAATGAAAGCCCTCCCTGTTTCTCCCATTAAATACACTGTCTTTCCCTCACCTCCAGTGCAATCTGTGTGGGAGTGCAAACTGAGCCGTTGAACAGCACGGATCTTCGTACGCTGTGCATCTATGCACGATCATCCACTTTCTGATATCACTGTGGCATTATTAAGGTCTGAACTACTATTCAGTAACTTTCTCCAAAATTATGAAATACTTCATATTTTTGTTTTAAGACATTTTTGTTTAAAAAAATATTCCCAGTCTGATGGGGGGGTAGGACAGCACCTGGAGGAAAACAACCACGGTGATGAAGGGAAGTTAACTAGAGGAGGGCAGGAGGGCCATACCTGACTGCCTTTTAAAAGGCAATGAATTTTGGAGTAATGGACAGTGATACATTGACAGCAGATTATTTATGGTGCCTTCCAGGCAAATGGAAACAGCCACTGCACGCTGTCTCACGCAAAGGAATTGTGAAATATGATACCCCATCAGCTTCTGGCAGCCATAAATCAAACATTTTAACAAAGGGAGGCTAAAGAAAGGAGAACAAGATAAATATCCTCAGGGCTGGCCATAGTGTATTATTGTAATATGGATATGTAATTATATATAAAATGAATAACAATAAATATCAATAAATAAATAATTAAAAAAATATAATTCTTATGATTAATATGATTATGATTATTATTACCTGGTGCTCCTCATTTAATAGAAAAAGCTTGGCCCCCCAAGATTAGTAGTGCACATTCTTATGGCTAGGATTTAGTGTTTGTTAACTAGTACTAACGTAACAACCATTAGATGCTAAACATAAAAATGACATGATGAAAGAAAAATACATCACACCAAACTGGCCTCTCCCAAAATGCATCACACGCAGCCAGAAAACATGCAAAAGCAAAAACAAGGGACAGAGTGTGAGCAATCACAAAGAACAGTAAAAACAAGGATGAGATTAGAATGAAAGATAGGATGACCAAAAGCCATCAATGGGTGTGTTCAAACTATGTTTGATTAATGTATACTTGGGGAGTACCCTATGTCTGGTCTATACCCCTTTTTATATTTTTATTTTCAGTTACTTAACAACACTTTTCAGGGTTGTCATAGAATTGATTTTGTCATGGTGGATATTGTGGGGACACCAAACATTGCTATGTTTGGGGTTTGGGGAAAACAAGTTTGATTTGTAAAGAAATGTTTGCTAAGCTACTATGTTGGGAAACTACCTCAGCCGATGAACGTATTATGTGCAAGGCCAGTAGTAACACTCTGGAGCTTTTATGTGGTGTGGCCTGACCCAGGGCCATGCACAGACATTTTGTGGGGCAGGGGCTCAAGCAAAAAAAGGGCACTCACCCCACTGACACGCACTATTCCCACCGCGATGTTGCCACACCGCCGCCATCCATAATCACAGACTATGTTAATAACATGGGACCTGTTTTACCTTTCATTATAAGTAATGATAAGATTCTAGATCAGCAATCCTACTCTGACATGCTTGATACATAAGCCCCCTGAATTTGGGGTTTCAAAACTTCCTTCTGTTTTCATGTTCTGTATCATTTTGTTACACTGCATATATTTTATAAATGAGACATATGGTACAACTACTGAACTACAGTTTGATTTTAGTAACATGTTTTTGAGCATCACACTGAGAGGAAAAGAAACCAGTATTATACTATATTCAAAAACGCATGCATGCATGAACGCACACACACTACTTAAACACACTCTTATATATTTGTTACATCTATGCATATGGCTGAAAAACTGATCCAGGGTCATGGAGGTGAGAAGTATTTTGCCTTTCATTGGAGACAGGTGTATTTGCCTCTTCAAGCAGTGTTTATGCTGCTTCTTATTTCCCAATGAAAATGGATTGATTGATTGAAACTTTTATTTTAACAGGGAAACACACTGCTACATGCCCAAACAATAATAACCTTTTAAACATCACGTTTTTAGAAAACTTGCTATAAAGAAAAGGGGGTGACTACAATAAACTAGCAAAACGTAACTACCTGCTTCAGAAATTATTCACATATTTGTAAGTTGTCCTGCATGATGGAGATAACATCGTTTTAATTATAATTAGACTAGCTTACCTGACTTATCATTCAGTACCGAGGGGCTAGAATATAATTTTTATAAACAAATAAAGGAAAAATAAAATACAATTAACACCTTTATATTTGATCGAAAACAAATAAAGCAATTTTTAACACCAGCCAAAAAAGACTCTGAGGGCAAAAGGGCAGGGGCTCAAGCCCCCCTTGAGCCCTATCTGTGCATGTGCCTGGCCTGACCCATCATTTATCCTGAGACAATTATTTAGCTCATTTATGTACTAGCTTGTAATTGGCAAACAAGCAGAATAGTCAGTATCACATGTTTAAGGACAGCTAGCTTGCCCATTTGGCTTGATTCATTTTCAAGTTGTTTATGCTCCTCAAAATGTGGCTAGCTAGTGCGGTGGATACTTTTATCTTCAGCATTGTGAGCATTGTGAGCTCACTACCTGATAATTTTTTAGCAGAGGATCACAGAGAGTAGGCCAACTGGAAAAGGTTTTCTTATCCAGCCAGGTCTGTAGGTCTGTAGGCCCTGTCCTCCAGTTTGCAAGTGAAGCTGTGAGAAGATATTGTGAAAGACCTTGGTTTTCTTTTTCAAAGTCAGATTTGTGTGAAGGCTGTGCCTACTGTATGACCGAACAGCTCATGAGTGTTACATCCGTATTTAATATTTATCCATTTAAATTGTGTTATCCACGTGACAAATAAAGCTGAACACAAAACACAAAGCCACCCTTTAGCCATGGCATGATGTGGCAGGCCATTCCATGCTCCTGTGCATGTGAAATGCAGGTGGCAGCTCACTGGAAGTAATTGAAAATGGCTACACTGGAGAGCAGGTGAGCCGTGATTAATTGCTTTGTCGCCTAAAAGACAGGTTTCCCCTGTGTATCCCCCATCCTCAGGCAAAGCAAAACAAAACAAAATGTCACAGGATGCCATCAGAAGGAATTAAAAGTCTCCTGGTTTTTACAATGGGCCAGAATAACTGAGCATTTGTGGGAAGTAAAATACATGGGAAATTGTCATCACATGCAAAATCCTGTAGCACTTAAGTCCATATTTACTTAACCGATGCACATGCATTCAATGTATGTTAAACGTGATAAAATCTGATGTGACTGTGTTATTTTGTGTCACCACATATATATATTTTTGGGAATTCCAATGTGAGAGAAGATGTATGCAAGCTTTATCAAGGCTGACTGAACAATTTTAGGGTTCTTTTTTTAGTTATTATATTTTTATAACGCATGTCATGAAGTATCACAAAGCCTTACAACGCACGTATTACATGGTCACTATGGAATAAAGTGTCAAATAAAGTGTTACTCTCCTTTTTTGTTTTTACTTCTTTTCTGGGAACCGATTAGAGTGCTGTGTCGAAACCATACTCGCATGTTTATCTTGCTTGGGGAGGGGTGTGTGTGTTTGGTGGGAATTGTGCAACGGCGGCTGCGTTGAGACTTCAATCTTCCATCCTCCCGTGTGGATCCCCCCCAAGACTGTGGCTGAGGCACAGGTGCTATGACTATGACTCCAAGCGCCTGACGCTTTTAAGGTTAATTAATTTTCAAGCCTTTTTTGAAGCAATTCTCAAAGCAATTCAAAACCAAGAGTGTTTGTCGCTCTACAGGGGCTTTCTGTCTCTATTAAGAGGTAATATGTTTTATTAAAATGTATTTCGTTTTGTATTTTGTATTTTTTTTAAGAGCACCCCCGCCCCACTCGGCTGGATAGTGCACGTAAGAGGAAGAGAGCCGCAGACAACTCACTTACTGGCTGCACCACGCTGACCGCTCCTGTCTACCACTGATCCCTGCTCAGTGTGAGTCGCCACCATTATAAAGGACAAAACCCTGCTGTCTGAAAGAAACCTGCTTTGAATGGCCTCCTGGGAAACAAAAGAGTTTGGATGGAGATTTCTGGGGAAAATTCCATTCCCAGACAAAATGATCTTCCACAGCCCATTATCTTATCCGCCTTGCACAACAACAGACTAGGAAACGCAATAGAGCTTCTTCCACCTGTGGTCTCATTACAAAGCATACAACACAAGAATGAACTGAACACAATTTAGTGGAAAGGTCATTATGACATTGCGACAGTTCAATCAACATTTGTACTAGCTCAGAATTCAACGCAAATGTTAATGTTTTTCTTCAGCTAACCAATCACCGAAATGAACTCGCCAAATGTGCCAAACTTTGTGAAGAAAAAAGTCAACACACATTTATTCATAAGCCCAAAAAGTTAAGTTAAGTAAAGCTAAGTTAAGTAAACATCAATTTAAAATCTAAATATGTGACAGAATACAAGTTTTTCATTTACAGTTAGCCTACTGCAGAATGGAGAGCGCATGTTTAGTTCAGGGTAAATGATAGCTCAAACTTGCCCTGATAGGAAATTAAGTTCTACTTACAATGCATACAGTAGGTTGTTATTTTTGCTGTCAAGTTGCCATGTAGACAGCATGTATATTTCTCTTGTATGTTGTACATGTGTACATGTGTAGGTCTCTGCTACATTGTGCTGGCTGCCAATGACTATATAAATATAAATCATGAATTTGATTTGATTATTATTATTTTTTAAAAATAATAAAACAAATATATTTGTTGCCTATATTGCTCTATGGTAAACAAATTATTAATTTATATATGCATTTAGATTCATTTATATATATATTTATATATGCTTTAGTTGATTAATCTCTAAGGAATTAGAATCCTTCATGTTAATTGTTATGTATTTTATGTGTCCTGTCATATCATAGAATTTAGTTTGCTAAAAAATAAAACCAGTAGCAAATGTTAATGACATACCAATGACTAAACCAATTTAAATGATATAGGTTGCAGAAATAATTATGGTACTCATAAAGACACTTATACTCTTGTGACAATCTCCCAGCTAGCCATACGGTTAGCTCCTTTTTGGGAGCAACAGTTGACAAGTTTGCACAAGCTAGTGGTAATCCAGAATACTTGCTGGTCAGTGTTGTTGGCAGGCACTACTCTCATTAATGTGAAAAATGCAGTGAGCTAGCTTGTTATTCTTGAGCATGTACAGTACTATCAAGTCATATGTAGCTCAAAAAATAAATGGTAAATGGTAATACCTCAGCCATCTACTTCAGGTGGGATTAGTGAAAAAAATGATTTTTTTCTTTTTTCTTTCTTGCTAGTTGGCAATATCTTTAAACATACCCACTGGAACTTGTAGGTTAGCAAACAAATCCAACTATTAGCTAACTAGCTAGCTAATTTATTAGCCAAAATGACACATTTAAGCTCAGTTTCAGCTTTTCACTTGCTAGCTGGCTACATCCTTCAAAATAAGCTTTCTCTTCTACCTCAAAATCTGACTGCCTTCTATTGTTACACCAAAGACAGGCTCTGGAGACAGTGACATGATTCATCTCAAGACTGAACAACCTCAAAAAATTGGGATAAAATATAAGAAAAAGATGGTTTAACATTTAATGGAAGTGCACATTGCACATTGTAAGTTATGAAACAACTTTTTTATTCATTTCTCATTTTCATTTCCATCCAGTGAAGTAATTCTACATAAAACTCACCCCTGTGGGGAGTACAGAAATGGAAAAATACCCAGTTGAGAGTTGAGATTCATAATAAATGCACATAATCCTCACACCCTCCCACTGCAATACTTGTTAGTCAGTTAAATCAGCGCATCAAGGCCCTCAGTTTAGTGGAAATAGACTCAGTTATATTTAGTGAATGCATGTGGATAGATTTAAAGGGTTAATTGCTGCAGAATTGCCTTAGTGTGTTGTTCTTAAGTAAAAATGTCAACTAACAAGGTTACCATCTGTGGTAACCTCAACATGGCCATTTCAAGATCACACTTTTGGTTGATATTGAAAATTGGATATTGGTTGGTTGTAGGTTACGTCGATAACAACCAATACCATCGGTTTATTTATTAAACCAATACCTTAATGATACCAATATCAATACATACATGTTACAAATCATTATTATTATTATTTCATAACAATTCCATCCATTTTGTTTTGCCTATGCGTTTAGTTTTTTTAAGCGCTAATCCGAAAAGCAAATTATTAAACCTTTGGCTAATTTAGGAAAAATGCCTCTAGCAGCTGTTTTTTTTAGAAGAAGTTATAGATGTTATGAATAAATGTCATGTCCATCCTGTTATTGAGAATGCTATCATAACCATAAATCCTGCAGAGCCAAAACCAAGTGTAAAGTAAGTGTAAAGCGTAAAGTGTAAAATACATGTAAGTGTAAAGCGCTCAATTTAACAGTAACCACACATTTTCATTGGCTTGAAATGTGTCACTGATAGTAACTATAACATAACATAACACATGTCATTTAGCAGATGCTTTTATTCAAAGTGACTTACACTAGTGAATGTATACATTTTTCAGTATATGTAGCCCCAATGGGAAACGGATGCTCTACCTACTGAGCCACCGAACCATTTACATTTTTGTCAGCGCCATGCTCTACACACTGAGCTACACAAAACCACTTAAAAAAACTATTTGAATGTGAAATCTAGATATACTACATACAGATGTATTTCAATTTGAAATATTTCTTTCACATTTAATTTTTTTCCAAATTGCAGACCAACCTATTATCATTTAGATTATATAAAAATACATTTACAGACATAATACAGTATATGACTTATATGTAATTACTGAGCATCTCTGTGAAGGAAAACGATTTACTTACAGTGTAGGTATACAATACAATCCGTGCTTAATTCGTGTTGGGGTTAGCTGGGGCACAGACCCGGCATCTCTTATTTTATCAATTAAGCACTGAATACAATACAATACAACAATTTAGCAGATGCTTTTATCCAAAGCAACTTACAAAAATTGCCTAGAACACATCCCTAATTATGAGAGGGCACCAACTGTTATATTACCAGTGCTTATCAGAGCAACTATAAAATGACACTACAATTTTTCATACATAGAGGAGCTGTACTTCAAGACATGGTTAGTCATTTCAGTTCCTCTGGCGCAAGCACTTTCACTTAAAATGAAAGGCAGTGGTCAGAGGTGCCGTTCAAAATTACAGCATGGTCTTATTTTAATCAAAGATGAAAAACAAGCCCTCAGGTTGCCAATGAATAAACCAGAGGCCTTGCTGATAAGAAAGGGCAAAGGGAACAAAAAAATGCACTGGATTCAATTTGTGGCCGTACCACAAATCCCTTACCCACTTGAATCGCCACTGCAATAATTACTGGGGAAAACATACTCTCTGCCCACGTACAAGTCTGATACTGCTAACATTAGAGAGGGAGAAAGAGCGAGAGAGGGTAATGCAAGGTTAGTTCTGCACCGGAAATATACTGAGAGGCATAAAAGTGCTGCGCACAACTCAGCGGGGTTATGAATGCGGATGATGCCTACACTGAGGTCTCGTTTCGGGCGAACAGGATGTGAGGGCATTGTTTTGCAGTAGGGAGCAAAGTGCTTATTCTTTTGCATTTCTTTGTTCTTATTGGCATGGCATTGTGACTATGGTTAATAAACATGTCACAATGAGAATTGAATACTGAATAAGAATATTGAATTCAGAATGACTTAACACAGTTGAAGTACTGAATATTGCAAAAATGACAGAATTCCTTCCTTACAAAGCAGTCCGTTTTCTACCATTCTAGTTGTATTTGATTACAGCATTATGTGCAGGATAAATATAGGCTTCCCATTTCAATAATCTTTTATGAAATTAATCCTGCACCCCAATCCGCCCAAATAAGATCTTCAGTATTTTCCGCCCATTTTTGTTCTTCTTAAAAAAACCTCTCAAAATGTTCAGGGATTACTGGTGCAGAATTGCACACAGAAATATACGTACCAGCTTCATCATGTTGCACTCTAAAAGCTTATTGCATCAAGTTCAACATGCTAATACTATGCACTTTCTATACTCAGAAACATCAAAAATCTGTGATTCTGCTGAGTTCAGTGAGTTTCAGAGGGAGTGGCACAATGAAACAAAAACAACAGCTAACATCTACCCATGTAAAATAAAACGCATGTTTTAATGTGTCATTTGACACACTATTGGATGCTTGTATACAAGGCTAGAAGCAGTTTAAGTTGAGCTGGGCAGTCAGAAGCTGCTTACTCCCCTTTCAATGTTACTCCACTAATGCTGTGTCTTGCTGACACCACAATAATAGTCCCTCACTAGCTCTAAAGTCACATTACTGCCCCTCCTAGCTAGCACTTTTCTCTGACAATAGTTTGAAGGTTTTTAAAATTTCTTATTTATTAGGAATTTGTTTCCGATTTTCTCAAATTTTCTCCCAATTTAGTAGCCAATTACACCCTCTATTTTTCATGTCAATCCTCCCCTCATATTGTGAGTTCGCTGCCGTAACCCTGTGACCGGCAGTGACAAAGGCAAAGTATCGTCTCCTCCAAGAAGGCACCCACCAGGCTGTCGACCGTAACTTCAGTACTACAGAGCCACTCCTGTGTGCAGAGAACTTCCTGTCGGCTTCCCTCCCCCCTCCCTGGGGTGGACAGCCAATCATGCACCCCGGTGGCACTCCCTGCCAGATACGACTCTGGCGCGGCTGGTGGAATCGAACCCCGGTCGCAGTGGCCAGCATCGAACGTTGTAACCACTAGACCACCCGGCAGGCCCCAGTTTTTTTAAAATGGACACATGTAGCCTATATTCTTAATTTTTTACATTGCAACTTTTTGTTTTGTAATGTTTTTGTAATTGAGAGCTCATGGCGGATTTTTGTTGTGAACTACAGGCGCAGGTCATTTTGACAGGATATGTGTATATTACTGACATCATGTCCCACTCTTCAATATTGGAGAACCACAGTAAATCGGTACTCTACTCCACACGAGTTCTCTGAGTTCTCGCAAGTTACCAGGGAGCAAGATATCAAGGGGGAAGTGTATTGAAGAACCATCCAGTGTCATTCTATCTCAGGAAAATGCTACCTTGTTCAGGACGAAAATAGCAATTTTGTGGCTAGTCATTGTCGCCAACTGACCTCGTGGTGTAGCAGAAACAGGTTTCACATCACGTGTGGGATGTATTTTTTACATCAAATGTAGAGTTGCTTATGTGACACTATTTTCATATACATTTAATTGTATGGACTATTGGGCATATATTCATACACATATTGAAATAAATGTCAGCCATAACAAAGTATTGGAAAAAAGAAAAGTTTTACAGAGCTTGGGAACCGGGAGGACAGATCTGTGTGTGAATGAAACCTTCATAAAATAAAGGTTTCCACAGCTTGGTGGAATAACAGAGAACAGAGGTGTGGGATTGGGGGGGGGGGTGCCTATGTGTCAAACTGTTTGAACGCTGCAGACTGGTAACAGAAGTCGCCCTTCACGGAAAGCCAGGATAACGTCGGGAGTTGAAAGGCAGAACAAACAAACTGATGGGGGAGGCAAAGGAAAGCCTTTCAACTTCAGGGGAGCAAAAGGAGTTCAGAAAAGCCCATAGTGCCAGTTAGAGGTGTAGACCCACAGAACAGCAGTGTCTGTAGGCTGCTGGTGTTTCTTTTTGTTTTTTGTTCTCATTTAATGAATTCAGATCAGATACGGATGATTCCCTTTCTTCCCTACCCCTGGCACTGTTTTGAAGTGAGAAATGTCAATAATTCTGTTCAATAGATTTTTTTTCCCTCTGTTCCCTGGGTTCACCGCAGAAAAACCAAAACTTGACCACCTTCAAACTTTAGCAAAAATCACTTAACCCTGTAGCTATATATATATATATACTTGTTCAGTGGGAATATTAACCATTTCTACACCCACCTCTCTTTTTTTATGGAAGGAATCTTTTGATTGAATGTGCATGGGATTTGCCCTGCTGCTCCAAAATATGTATTCAATTATTTATTTATTTATCTATTCAGTTTATAAAATTAATCTTTTTACTTTTTTTTCATCCGAATCTTACACATATTCACTTGTTAGGATGTATTTCACAGATACAATGGCACACATTTTCTTTCACAGTTTCAGTCCGGTGTGAGAATTTGAAGATGAACAGGTGCATATTCATATGAATGTTTTTACAATGTATTTATATGTGGCAGCGTAGCCTGATGGTTAGGGAACTGAGCTTGTCAACTCAAAGGTTGCGGGTTCAAATCAGAAGAGGCGGGGCACTGCTGGTGCACCCTTTAGCAAGTTACTTAAGCTGAATAACGTCAGTAGATATCCAGCTGCATGAGTGGATTTTATGTAGAAGGAATTGTGTTACTCTGAAGTTACTCTGGGTAAGCGTGTCTGTGTAATGTAACAATGAAACGGAGCTCCATGTCCCTTTCAGAAAAAATCACGTGAATTCTGCACATGTGAATCAAATAGCATCACGTTGTCATATTTCCTTCACTGGCATCCACATGTGATCATATTTTACATGTCTTGTTTGGACATTTCACACGTGTAATTTCACGTGATGTTTTTCCGTTAGGTGTGCTCAGCAACCGTGAGACTGTGACACAGAATTGTTGTGGGGGTGGAGGAACAATAAAGTATTCCCTCACTCCCATTACTCATAAAAAAAGACTTTCCATGTTTGTTATTTTCAATCTTTGCTTTCTCTTAGTCCCCTTCATCTCTTGCTATTACCGAGGCTTCACAAGATATTTCAATTGCTTTGAATATCAACGGAGCAAAATCTCCTGCATTCGCTTCAGGTGAGTCGATCCAATTTGTGGTTTCATTCTCGGCATCTTTGAGATGTTGATTTTTAATCACCTAATATCATGGCACAGTGAACAGGGGGGCGCTACAAGCCTCCGATCAAAACCGTGAAAAACAAGGCGGGAAAGGAAGAGATCCGCACCACTAATTAAGAAGCAAATCAGATCAATTCGCTGGAAATCCCCCCCAAAGAGTGCGGTGGACGAGTGCTCTCAAAAAGTTTTGTCCTCTGTGTGGGAATGCAGACATGTTGGGGGCAAATGTTCTGAGCTGGAAATGTTAATGTAGGGCAGACCGCACCAGAGGAGAGAAAAAAGAAAAGAAAAATGCTTCCCGCATTAATCCACAGGACTGCAGATCCCTGTTAGAGAGGCGCCAGAAAGAGAGATTAGCGGGTTCCGGCTGGCTCTCAGGTCTCCCGGCTGGCAGAGGCGTCGTGCTGGCTGCATGGCGTACCCATCAATATTACCGCATTCACAGAGGAAACAAGTCTGCAGCCGCTGGCAACGGTCGACGGGGCCTGCTGAAAGCCCCCCGATAATGGAGCCGGACATTGACCAAGCAGTGCCCCCCCCAACCCCCTCCTAAATAGTGTCATAATTCACACAGTTTTCACACAAAACGCTGGCTATATCAATGATATCAGCAGTGCTGGCTCCTCGGCCAAATATTGAGATGCATGTGGCATACGCACGTGATAAGACTCTTTGCCAGAACTTTGCCGGAACGTTATTGCCGTCGAGGTGAGGCAGCTGAGCCCACAATCGTCTAAGGGTGAAAAAGTGCTTTTTTAGAGTGAAAGTGAAGTTTTATATCTCTGTCCCTGACAAGCAGGATGATATCGCCTTGTCCAACAGTGCCGATAAGATGCTGATAAACTGGCCGTGCTAGATTTCCACTTGTTCTTGTTCAATTCTATTGAAAAGTGGCATGCTCTTTTCTGATAACATTCAACATTTAGATATAAACTCTTGTGCTTCCCTGAGGAAAAGAGTAGGTAGAATTATGCAAGTTTTACATTCGGTCTGCAAGACAAAGGGCTACATAAAAAGACCTTTCCCTCTTTGAAAAGCTTGGTCACCTGGCATTCAGTGATGAAATTCAACTTGGTATGAATTTGTGCAATTGATGTATTATCATAAAACATGTTATGTTATCTCTAGTATTGTCATTACATTTTCAGATTATTTTGTTATGAAAATGCATAGTCTATGACTGGGAGACAACAGTGGTGGGAAACCTGCTAGAGAGGAATCAGAGTTAATTTCTCCATTAGTTCCTCCCAACAGCATGGAAGGCACCCACAAGCTACAAGTTATCATCAGTGAAATATACACCTTTGCTAGCTCTCCTGTAGTACTGTGTGGCCTGTACCGTGGAAAATAGTGACTGGCTCTGGCTCACAGGCACAGCTTGAGAGCTTGCAAAAGTGGCAAGAAATGGGGGGATTTGCCATATTTTTTCATTACTAGATATTTTAAAAGATGTACATTTTATGCTCAATCATTTATTTTGACACACAAGGAATCAGGCAATATTCCCCCAGAAACAGCTGAAAATGATTAGTTCGATTACATAGTTTGATTAATTGATTCATTTAGTTAATCATTTGTCAACCATATTTTTATTAAGGAACGAAAGTTGACAAGTCGTGGTGTAACACAAGTAATATCCTGGGTTTTCAAGGAATGCTATCAATTGGGACATTGGTTTATGTTAATAACGTTTGTTATTAACAAAAACAATGCAATTTATCACCATCGGTCTGCAGGCTCTGGGGTGTTGTTTGCCTGCCTTCTTTCCCATTGGAAAATCAACAAATCCCACATAGACTAGTTGGGGCAGGAAAAAATTGTGTGCTTTCCCAAAGGTGCAACAGCTGAAATGAGGGTGGTAGAATGGAGGACATCAGACATGATACCTCCCTTTTAGCAGGAGAAAGAATGGCTGGCGAGCTGACAGGATGCTGTCAAACCATTATCAAAGTTAAGAGGGATATATGTGGGCCAAGGAATAATTTAGACACACGGTGGGTATTTCACAAAGTGGGATTAAAGCCCAAAGTTAGCCAGCTAACTTTCATAAACATTTTGAAAAATCGGACAGAATTTTGCCCAATTCAGAATTGGCTATCTCCGTAATCCCACTTTGTGAAATACCCCTCAGGTCCAAAGTGTAAACCATTCACCAGTACTTACGTGAACGATACAGCATTTTAATTAGGAAATTATGTTCACTGTGGAAATTATGTTGAGGCCTTTCTGTTTTGATTTACGTGTATATTTTATATTTTTTACAAATTCAATGATTAATATCGTTGTTTATATTTATTTATATTATATTCTATGTATAATATTTTATTTTGTTTATCATCGTATATTTACATGACACATTTTTCACATACTTCAACATTATGTCCATTATGTTGAAGTAATCTGTATACTTTCATTCTCAACAAAAAAAACATTTTTACAAACATGCTTGTTATAAACATAAATAAAAAATAATGTAAAATTCAGAATTTGGACCCCACCCACTGTAGACAAGCACTATTCCAAACCACTGCTACCCAATGTTTCATAAGTTCATATCACTGTTTTTTATTCTGCCATCTGAAGAGAATATGGTCTTTCAAACATTGTGCCAAATTTGTCAAATGGCAAAACGTGTCAGAGAATACAAAATTGAATACAAAGTTTTATGAATGCTATATATAGCCCTTGAAAGAGTACACTCTGTATGCTTGCATCTAAATTACTTTCAACTTAACATTACAACCTTTCCAAGTTTACATTTGTACATAAAATAAAACCTGCAGCTGGATAGTGTAGCATTACCATAAAATATGTATACCTTATTTTTATTCTGTTTGTTTCACATAAGAACTATTTTTTAATAATGCACTCCAGAAGGGATATGCATATGCTTTCTTGAAGTTTGGAAGCACAAACACTATTAACTAAACATTACATTACATAACTATGGTATTTTATGTAGAGGATGGTATATGTGGGTGTCTGTCACAGTATCTCCAAAAGACAACAAATCGAAACAAAAATAGTTTCATTGAAGATGCTATGTGTATTTTCTTTTAGATCAGTACTGCTGCTTTTTTATCTACATCTGCAAAAAAGGTCTCCAGATACACATAACATGAAATATAATGTCCCAGTTCACCAAATTCACAATAGATCAGAGTGAGAAACAGAATATGTTCCTATTATCGCACGGGGGCAAGTGACATGATGGAAGTTGACAGCTAAGGAGTTTGGATTCGATATTGCGAAAGTGCCAGTCACAAACATTCATTATGGCGGTTGAACCTTGGCCTGGCAAGCAACAACTCTGCCCTTGTGAAAAGTGTTTTCAATCAACATTTGTCCTTAACTTAAATGACAAATAAAGTGTTATTTCTTCTGTTATTTTTGAGCAAGTTCATGTACGCGATTGCTTAACCTCATTTGTCAGGCTCATAACTATGGCTGAAAGCTAACAAAGGCAACTAAGACTAAAACTCTGCCCAATACAGCACAAGTCGTGGGAAACAAGCCAATAGGAATTTCTGACACCTACATTCAGTCTGTGCTTGCCTTGAAAATAATTGCATAGTTGACTTCGTTTCTCCGTCTACTTGCTGAAGGGATCTTTAGTCACAGACAGAACTGTTCAGACATCTGTTATCGACTGCTAAAGTACATTTCTTGTAAGGCTGTTTCTTAAAAATAGACTTACCACAGTAGGCTTTTATGAGATACTGTGCTGGAGTGGAATACATAAGGATGTACATTTTCAGTGTCAACACCACAACATTGTCTATATCTTGCTTTTTGAGAAAGCATTTTAGTAGACTAGACTGCTCTGTCTATTGTTGCCAATTCCCTTCTAGGGCTCTAGCTCCAGGACTACCACACCATGGCTTTACCCCAAAACACCCAGCGACGGAGTCCAAATATACCTTAAATCTCTTCCCACCGGTTACCACGGAGTGGATGGCGTGTTTGTAGTTTCCTGTAAAGCGGCAAAATTCACCAGGGGTGAGCTTGAGCCACTTAAACATTGCTTAATCAAATGCCAAAATGCTCAGAATCAGAGGAAAGGGAAACAGATATGAAGCTTTTGCCCTGTTCATTTCAAACACAGCTTGTGGTTGATTTTACAACAGCATGCCTGTAGTCTGCAGTCGCATTTTCACTCATGGGATCAAAATACTTTGCACAAGAAAGCAATTATGAAAGATTTCATATGAAGCTTAATTTCTTTGATGGTTAACAATCACACTGAGTGACACTGGATTATTGATCAAAAATGTAATTCATTGATTATTATGCTATTAATTGGGGGAATTTTATAACAATGTGATAGTTGAAATGAATTAAAAGCTCATCAAGGTGTGGTATTTATACTGGCTAATTCCCAGATTGCACCCTCACTCCTAAAGATTCCACAAGTATGACCAGTGAACACTCCACCGGACACTAACATTGATGATCTAAGATCAGTACAGGCCAAACAGGAGATCTGAGATGCAAGGATAAAAACAACTGGCTGGGGGGACAACTTACTTCATGGAAGCATAATGGATTTAATTGGGATGTCTTGCCATTGATCAACACAAAATACTCTATAATGGCAAATAGAATTAAAAAACAACTATAAAGCTTTTTGTTAATTACAAATAAAAAACAGCTGTGAGTCTGTGTGAGTAAGTCTCTACCAGCTTTGCACATCTGGACATTGCAATTTTCATACAATACTTACTATACCCACTGTATAGGTATTTAATAAAAAAACAGGAAGAGCTTCTCGGTACAGTAATAAATGAATACATATGAAGATAAGAATGATTTGTACAGGATGGTACAGGATGTATGTTATGATTATAAAAGGTACAATCAGAAAAACACTTAAGGTAAAAACACTTTCCGTACACATCCAGTTAAACGGATCTGTGCAGCGCCAGTGAGAACTGATACCAGTGAGTGGAAATGAGCTCAATAAAAATAATGATGTTTTTAGCTGGCTGGAATTGGAGTATATACTGTATATACAGTACTAATATATATATATATATATAGTGGCTTCGGAAAGTATTCAGGCCCCTTCACTTTTTCCAGACTTTGTTATGTTATAGATTTAATTTAAAAAATGTTAAAAGATTTAGATAGCGCTTGGCATTCAGGTGAATTTTTGTCTCATCAGACCAGAAAATATTTTTCATCATGCTCTCAGAGTCGTTTAAGTGCTATTTGGCAAACTCCAGGTGGGCTGTCATATGCCTTTCACTCAGGAGTGGCTTCCATCCATATATACTGTATATATACAGTATATATCTATAACTTAAATGCAACCACCAATGTGGTTCATATTAACTTCTACAAATGGGTTTGGCTCACTGAACCTCCCAAAGTCACAGTATTCAGCCTAATTCTGAACCATATCCCTACCTTCTGTGCATTCATAATCACAAGGTCCCTAGATAAAACACACAACATACATATCCACATTGTCTTTTCATCTTCCATCTTTAAGCAAACAGCACGTACTGCACAATTTGTTTTTCGTTCTGTTGTTCCTGGGGGTTAACTATCACAAACATTTGCTAATGGAGATGTAAAAATTGCTACATTATTGGAAGAGGACCATTCCCTGCAGTGAATGGCAGGTCGAAAATTGCTCCATCATCCCACTATGTTATAAGCTGAGGACCAAGAGCCAATAGCACTGCTGGGTTTGGAAACTTCTGCCATCTGGCAGCAGTGAGTACCAAGTTATTCACAGCAACAGGATTTCAGAGTAAATGGAAGTAAATGCAAGTAAATGGAAGGGTCTTCTGAGGGAATATGTGGTACATTTAGGAACAAACTTAGGTGAATATTTCTCTTCTAATGAGCATTTCAAGGAAACAGCACTTGAAGAAAAAGAAACAAAAAAAACAACTGGACATGGAGATGAGAAGCTGTGCACATGTTCTCTAAGGAGCTGCAGGAGTGTTTCAAGGGAGTTCGAATGATGAGTGTCGAGAGAATATGAGAATGCGAGAAGAAGCATGTGGGACAACCTTCTGCATTGTAAACAGTTTTGCCTTTGCAATTTTTTTTCAAAAAGCGCAACTTCTCAGCCGGACGGAGGCAGTGACAGATGACGGATGCGTTCACGCCCTGTCGCCTCTGCCCGCTTTCGCAGGGGTAGAAAAAAACAAACAAACAAAGGAGCGGCTCCAGGAACCGCCCGCATTGAGGCCACATTGACTTTTTCATTTTCCAGCTGTGGCCCTTGTCTGTTGAGGTGGAATGGTGGGGGTGAGCAATTCATTAGCAACGTTACACTGGAAGCCCTCAAGCAACCGCTAGCCGGCTGTGGTATAACTACGCATCCGTTTGATGTCGCAGGCGTCCTCCTCTTAATCTCTTTCCCGGGGGGGCGCCTCCCGTCGGCAGGTGTATCAACGGGCCGCGATCGGAAGCTGATGCGCCGCGGTGCTCCCTGCCGCCAGAGCCGCCTCTGACGCACTGGGCCGGATGCAGATTCCCGTTAATCCATCTGGGGGATTTCTCAGTGCGGCGATGTTTTAATGTTTAATTTCCTTGGCCTCATCTCCCGTTTTACTTACCAAACCCCCCACCACATTGATTACCGTCAAAGGTATGTCGGCTCTACACAAGGGAAGAGAGGGAAAAAGAACAACTGAGCAATGTCAATTTATTTCACGCAGGCGTCAACGGGCTAGTGTTTCTGGCTGTGCACCCTACCGCCCCCAAGCACACGCGCACACACACATCCACCGTCCTAATTAACACATAATAGCTTATGCGGTTAGAAAGGCTGGTGTCAGATCGAGGTGGGAGTGTGATCACTCATCCAGTGTCTAGCAGGACTGCATCGGATGATAGGCATGAGACGAGAGCCCCCACCCCCATCCAACCCCCCCCCCCCCATACGCCCCCACTCAATCACAGAGGCTCCAGATACCTTCACAATAGAGCACCGCAGTGGGAAGGCAGATGAAGAGGGAGGGAGACAGTGAGATAGAAAGGGAGAAGAAAGAGACCAGGGGGTTGACGTCTCAGAGGAGGGATTCAGCCAGAATGCTCATCCAACACACACACATACACGCACACACATCCATCGTTCCCAGAATGCATACAGTTATTAAGGGGTGGCTTTGGGGGGCGGCTTAGGGCAACCTATCAGAGATGAGCACATCATCCCATGCCCTTTGGCCCTAGTCCTCCCATAACGAGAATGGGCCCGGTTGGTTGGATTCGCTGTCTGTCAAGCCGCCTGCTTGCTGAGGTCTGTGGTGAGGCCGAGTCATAATCCCAGATAAATTACATTAGATCAAGGGGGGGACCAGGTGCAAGGTGCCAGGTGCAAAAAACCCATGTGCGTGTGACACCTCCCTGGCGCAGGTGCCCTGTTAGTCACCGCGCCAGCCCTGCTGCCCCCTTCTGATGTCAAACAAACAAACCGTTTAGCGGTCAGCCCTCGGGGCGTGAGAGGGAATCACCGGCATCATAGCCGCCGACGAGCACCCGCCGGCTCTCCCCGCGAGCGCCTTTGGTGGGGACTTTGACAAGTTCCGTGCTGTCATCTCTGACAATTTGTTTGTGGCTCGATTCGGTTGCCGCTCTTGCCGAGGAGCGTGCGCGCGTGTGTGTTCCTTCTTTGTCAGGCCGGCGCCGGCCCTGGGGCCACCCCCGGATTGACGGGCTGACACTATCGGCGGAGTTTCAGACGCGGATCCTCTGCGCCGGAGCGGCTCGGAGGCCTCCCTTTGGGACCACGGTGTCAGGAAGGCAAGCCGAAGGAAAGATGAGGTATCCTTCCAGGGTCTGGAACTGCTGTTTTATACGGCCGCCATTATCCCGGCAGGGGAGGGAACGATATCCCTCTGGGGAGACGGAGCCATGGTGTGCTCTGAACCAAAGCCTCGTGAAAAATATCTGCCTGCTGTATACGCATTTGGCTGTTTTTATTCTGTCCAAAACCTTTGTGAAAATGAGATAAAGCTAATAGGAATTGCATGGCGTGACACAGTGAATGAAGCTTCTAGTGGTCAGTCTTACTTTTCCTCTTCGTCTTACAGTAATTGCACTCCGGACCAAACTGTAGCATGGCCTTTGTGTAGCCCAGCTTGCTGTACAACACACTATATAATTTATACTTAATTGATACTCTTGCACTCATTCGTTTAACATTATCTGCAATGTTAGGTTTGATCCATTGGTTTGGAATGATAATCATATGAACACTGGTCAATTGAGGAGGAAATTTTATTTAGATGTATTCTTCAATTTGATTTGGAATGATAATCATTTACAATTAACACTGGTCAACAAACAATTGTAACCAGCTGTATTTCAAAATGTGAATGTTTATTTAAAAGATGTATTCTTCAATTTGATTTAAAAATATTTGAAAGGCTACCATAAATGGGTTTTACCTTTGGAGGTACTATGTATGTATATAATAGGTACAATGTACGTACCTCTGTGGGCCACCTAATGTATAAGGGGCATTTTTTATTTTGATCAATTGCATACGAGCTGATGAACAGCAGCAGTGGTATGGGGGGAAAAGAGACTGCACTTTCAATGGAAATGAAGAAGGAAGATATCTTTTATTCATCATATCAACATCATATAAGGACAATTTTAGGTGAGAAACACTATTCTCCTTTTTTTCACTCTACTCAAGACACAAAACCAGGCGCCTCAGCTTTTTGGTCTGGAATGCAAGTTTAAAGTGGATCAAACATCTATGTAAATAAACCCACACATTATACTGACCACCCATTTTGACATGTTCTAGTTTTTTTTATATATAATAACTATATATATATATATGCCATTTAGCAGAGGCTTTTATCCAAAGCGACATACAATAGTGAATGCACATTTTTTCAGTATACGTGGTCCCAATGGGAATCAAACCCACAACCTAAGCGTTGTCAGCTCCTGCCGAGCCACACAGAACCATTAAGCTGTTTTGTTTGCTGGTGACCCCTCCTCACCCTCCAGTACACAGCTGTAGCGCTCCCCGCAGGTGAGTAGAATACAGTGCTCCGTACGATTCACTCTGCCTACTGCGGTTTTACTGCCCGTGATTTACTACTCTGCAACTGCTGCTCCTGCACCCTTTCTGTTTTCCACACCGGGGTTCTCGCTCTCTGGCTCTTGAGCTGTCGGCTCTGGCGAGTCGGAGGAATGCGCGTGCATCCACATTCAGTGCGTCTGACTTACACCCACACTTACGGGGCTTAACAAACAGCACACCGTCCCACTCCAGCCAATCAGTGAGAGCAACACTCAGAGGTAAGTGGATACAAGTGTGCACTTGTTTCCAGTTTACAGCTTGTTGACGACGCGCTCAGCTAATAGCCATAACCTCCCACTGCCTTTCTGCACAGTGCTGTCAGTTTCCGACTTGGACAAAAAGGCCTTGGGAGGTAGAAAATAGCACACTTTAATGCTTTATTGAGGAAAATTCAATGGATGACTAATACATTAGGGTATCTCTATCTGGAAGCTGTGGAAGAGTTCCCCTACCAGCTACAACGATTATGATTTTTGCATAAAATAAAACTTTATTCGAAATACTTTTGTGTTTATTTTTTATTTATTTGACAGTCACCTTGAAATAAATATTTGAATGCAGTTCCCAGCATTTCACAGGTTTTAGCATTGTGTCAGTTTTTTTTAACACTTAACCTAAGATAATCTCGAACTGCTATGGCTCTTTAAATTCTGTGAACAAAAGCCATTAGACGCATTTACTTACAGCTTAGAGGGTATTGAATTCTAAATGTCGCTTAACTCAAATGGATGCAGGCAATCAGTTAGCTGAAAGTCATTTCTGTGAGCAGAGCCAAATGTGGGTTTTTTCCATCACAATCTGCAACAAACAACAAATAATCCTCGTCTCTCCATCTTCCTATGGCAGACGGTGATTGAGGTGCTGAAAAGATATATTCTGGTTTTAGATACCTGTTTATAATGTTTTTTGTGTGTGGTAAACGTAGCATCAACACAAGCCAGAGATGTATGACAAAAAATTGTTTTTTATATATATATATATATATTGATTCTCCCATCCCATAAATATCTTGGGGGTGGGGCGGATCCCATGTTACGCATTGAACTTGATTGCTCCTATGCTATTTTACCTCAGCAGTGTCCACCAGCTTGGTACGAGTAAGCTGTGACCATTCTGTGAAAGCACTTGACGAAATGGCATATAATTAGTCAGGCTTCTGGGCTTTTCTGACAGGATGAAATATTGGGAGATCAATCCCAGAGTAGGACCGAAGGTTGGAAGATGGAGCGAGTGTCAAGGTCAGGGGCAGGCAGAGTTGTTTTTCCTCCCCCCCCAGTTCGTTCATTCGTCTGTGGCAGGTTTATGGTGAAGCCTCGGAGGGTCCGCTTGCTCAAACAAAGTCCCAACTTAACTCTTTACTCCATGAAATGAAACTCGAGTTCTGCTGGGAAAATGTGGGCCACCAAAGAAAACCTGGCTGTTTTAGTCGATCTTAGTCGCATTTTAGTTACTGTGTACTACCGAGTTTAGGGTCAGTTATTCAACAAATCTAACCGGTGACAACAAGAGACTGATGAGGGAGAGGGAATTACAAAAACTTTCATACTCTGCCTCAGCTAAACTTTGAAAAAGGAGTCCATGTCTGGTTGCTCTTTGCCATAGAAACAAATGAGACCCTTTTCCTGATGCAAGAGACCTTGTTGCACCTTGAACTGTTTACTGAAGAAAAAAACAAAACAGCATCAGATGTTTTCCATGCAATTGTCACTATTAATGTATATGTAAGAGAAACAGGAAAATAATTCTCCACAAATTCAAATGAAAATGGTGAGTTTGTGGTAACAAGCACATTCTGAGGCAATGGCAATTGCACCTCTTTATTAAATGCTGCATATATCCAACCAAATATTTTCTGTGGGTTTTGTTTTCACACACACACACACACACACACACAAACACCCATTGTGCATATCAAATTCATAAACCAGAATTCAACATCTTATAAATATTGTGCACATTTGAAAAATTGTTGTGGCATTACAGCCCATGAATATTTTTCAAAGGAATTCATATTATCTGTCTAACAGCGTTGTCTAAACCCATCTCTTTCAGCTGATCACGAGGCTTAACTTGAAGGCATTCAGTGAGTAATGGTGTTTTCTTCATTTCTCAAATAAAACACCTTTGGGTAGGAATTGGGAAATGCGCAAATCAAAATATCCCATTTTTCAAATGGTTTGTATCTCATATTTGATTTGATTTTGTCAACCTGATCTGCAAAATAGATGCAGGACATGAAGATGTCTTTGATGGGAATTACAATGCATGCCAGCCTGTCTCCATTTTAACAGTTACGGAGAAAACACAGAACGTGCATTAATTCAAAGAACTTGTGGTAAAAACAGAAACTGGTTGCATTCATGTATAAAAATTGAACAATTGAATAATAATTGTTTATAATTATTAACCCTTGACACCAGTCGAACACTTCCTTGCAACTCTCACGGATGCGAAGGGGCACACATATAGTGCTTTGCTTTGTTATCCATGCATAAAAGATTGCAGGATAATTCTAAATACTGCACGCCACTCAGTTCACTCTTTGTAGTGTGTAGGTTCCTAAGTTTGAATAGCCGAGAGCTTTTAGATGGGAACGTGTTTTCTCGCTCTCGACGTGCAACCGAGAGCTTGCATAACAGAACAAAAAGGTGGAACGACGTGCTGCGAATGACTTATTCAATTGCCATAAAACGGCTCTGAGAGGACTACAAATCACCAGCACTACTGACGAAGGCCTCCTGAGAGTTACAGCCTTAGAGCATTAGCCCCCCTCCCTATCAGTACTGAAGGTCAGTTTGTTCAATAAGCAGATACGGCACCGGTATCAAGATTTATCCCCCTTTTTTTCATAGTGCAGAGAAATACTGAAGTGATCAGCCAGCAGTAGCATGACTACATGAAACTACATTAATTCAGATGGAATTCTCACTCAAATATGTACTGTGCTGATGGGCATCGATGAATGAAAGCTTAATTCTGAGGTGTGTGTGGGTTTTGTTCATGTTGTGCTTTTTAAAAATCAGGCATATGGCACAACACACCCACTAAAATGTAAGGTTGTTGTGCTGCAACAAGCTTTCAAAATGGCTGCTCGAGCTGCATCTAGACAGAAGTCTATTAATCTGTACATAAACAGTGTTATTATATTGTTAATAATACACCGGAGAAACAATAACATTTTCTGTTGGCGGAGGAGGAGGGGGAATGGGAGCTTTGCTACATTCCCGTTATATATGGAGAGAGAGAGAGAACGCTTTGCTCCTGTTGTATACTGAGAGAGAGAGATAGATGGTGAGTGCATGAGAGAGAGAGAGAGAGAGAGAGAGAGAGAGAGAGAGAGAGAGAAAGAGAGAAAGAGAGAGACAGAGAGAGACAGAGACAGAGACAGAGAGGGAGAGTGAGATAGTGAGAGCAAGCCTCACGTTGATTCTTTACCATAATAAAAGATAGAGCTGACATCAGTGTCAGGCTCCTGCAGTACCATACTTGAATTAGGGAGCTCCCACATTGGGATTTCACCTGCCGACTCACATACTAAGGGGGAAAAGAGCAGTTGAGATGAAATACAATATCTGGACATGGGGGGATCTCCTGAAGAGCCCACTTTCTGCATGCATTAACTTCACATCATAGTTGCCACAGATTACTTCCTCTGCCCTGCTCCCAGACTCCCCCCTCCCGTAGGACTGGACCATCCAATTGTCCCAACCTTTCAACGTGAAAACATGATGCCTCACCCCTCAGACCCCATTAACCTCCCCCGGTGTATGACTTAGTCTTTTGCGCAGGCGGCCTGGAGAAATTGCTCTTATGTTGTACGATGCAGACACTAATTCTCTTGGTTAGCCAGATGGCGTGGGCAGTTGACAAAAGTGGAAATTTCCAAGCAAGGCTCGAAGAATGCGAATTCTCCCACGGTTCACAGTACATCTGTGTAATCGTCGTCAATTCATGGCAACTGCGTCCGTGTGCGCTCCTGGACATGGGTGGACCAATCAAAGGGAGTTACCAGTTACCACACTCCTTTCCTTCATTCGTACTGAGAGAAAAACCTGTTTCTGTGTCTCTTAAGTGTAGATCTGAGACATGGAGCAACAAAATTGCCACATCTGGTGTGTGAGTACGAAGGAGGCACAGTGCTAATAAGCGATCAAACGAACAGATAAACCAGAGCAGCCCTAATAAAAAAGAAATCACAGTTTGGGGATGTTTTTGTGCCCATCAAAGGCTAGATAGAATGAGACTGTTCCGGTGAGAAGCATATATTAATGTTCTTCATTAAGCTGCACAGACAGTAGATGGCACTCCAGGTCCATGGAAGGCTCTGAACCATGGGTCTTTGCTAATCAGAGGCGCTGGCCTGTGTTCAGCGATGGAGAGTCGTGTTTTGCTGCGGTTATCATGCCAGTAAACTCCTGAAACCATCTGCCATCGATTTCCCACTAAACCAAGGCCCCTCTTTGTCCGCCCCTACCTTCCCGTGACCACCGCGTCGCATCTGTTGGCAGAAACACAGAGATATTGCCCAAAGTCAAACGCAGTCGAAGAGAATGTTCACGGGGATCCTCGGCTGCCTAAAACACAGGGCTTTTTGTTGTTGTTGCTTAAGGTAAATACAAAAAGATAGCTTGGAACATGATTCCTTTTTTCAATGTCATCTTGGTAGATTATCTTAATTTGTCCTAGAAGAAGGATAGAAAGGTCCTTGCCATGTCCCTAAATGCAGCGTCGAGCACCTTTCTCTTTTGAGTCACATAACCTGGTACAATCCGCCTCGTAGCATTCGGAGTGCAGAGGGGTCCAGTGACCGGGGCAAAACTGCGTCAACAAAATTAATTAGTTGCTGGCTGGTATTTACTGAGAAAGTGAACTGCAGTGATCCTGGCATTTCCTTAATGGTATAATTTGTAATTATAATGGGCAAGAATAAGCTCTGAAGGGTGTGGGAACGTTGGAAACTTCCTGCTGCAATATTCTCTGTGTGGAGGAATTCCTGCAGAGGTTCTGCCTAGAGACTGTTCACTCTGTGGTACTTCCAGTGGCGTGATTTCCCAACACTCAAACCAATCAATTGATTGGGGCCTCTGAAGTAGGGGCCCCCCTGCTGGCGGAAGGCAATATCACATTCTAGCCTTTTTGATCGATCAATAAATTAGTATATCTCAAGATGAACTTAAAAAATTGTCTGATATCCTAAATTCTGTGATAACAAATATATACATTTTCTTTCATTGGCCATTGACCTAATATATACGTTAATATACAGTACATGTAACAATGGGCTAAGTCCCTTTCTATATATATAGAATTTCAAATGACCAATCAACATTCATGTGATATTTCACAGAAAAAACAACAAGTTAAACTGGCTTTGAGGAATCATGAAGGACATGGAATATTTTTATAACCAAGTGACCATAATGAAATCCCATTTTAAACAAAGAAATGACAAAGGTTTAGACACATCCATAAAAAAGTGACAACAAAACCAAATTGTGAGAAAACTCCCCCACCAAAAAAACTATCTGTTGTGCGTAATTTATTTAATTAAATGTCCCTGCTCCATTGTCATTGTTGGAATGACAATGAGAACATTGAAAGTTGAACCACTCAGCCATTCAAAATAACAACCCTGATATTCCAGTAGCTGTACATTTCAAACAAGCTCATCATCCAATCACAGCTTTTAGTCATTGTGGGATTGAAAAAGTGAACGCTGTGGCAGGATCAGAGGTGTGGGGTTTGCATGATCAATAACAAAACCTCACATAGAAAGGAGAAATTCAAAACAAACACATTTTATTTGGGGAAACTAACAAGGGGAAGGGGAAGAAATATAATAAAGTCCAATCCACAATCCTTACTCGTTGTCAAAATCTGTAATCCAATGGTGGGTTTCCAAGTCGGGGTCCTCAAAAGTTCATTAGTCAGTACACAAAACAGGTTTTCAAAACAATCCACGTTGTATCCAGTAATCCTCACTAATTCACTTTTAACACACTATCTCCAACGCACTTTCCTCATAGTACTTTTCACAAAACAGCTGTAGGCGAGGTGCTTTTATTTCCCCTGGCCCATTCAGGCAAACAAGAGTCGGGTGTCTCTCTTCCGCTCACAACCCCAATCAAGGCACGGGGGTGGAGCTAGTGTGCCGTCACATACCACCCCTCAATCACCATCCCCCGGACTTCCTTCAGCCTGTTGCCACAACGTGTAGAAATGGAAACGCAGTGACTCAGAATTTCAAGATAAATACACAAATGCAATAAATAAAGAATATATAATTGGCTGAAATATTTATTACTTCCCATCTCAGAAGAAAGTAATGACTTGGGACTCTCAATGCTGCTATGCAGAAGAAGATAGAAAGGGGGGAAAAAAATTAAATGTGAAAAAGAAACTAATTGGGTTACCATCAATTGTCCTGACAATTCTCCCCTCTAGCAGGAAATTATTCTGATTTAAGCCCTACCAATCATTAATTTTCCTCCCACGCCGCATTATAAACTAAGTTTGAAAACAAATGCTACTGGTCTGAAAGACAGAGAGCAAGTCTGTACTTGCAAGTGAGCAATTTCTTTTGCTCATGGAGATGCATGGGTGAATTCAAGAATTCACCATAAAGAGTATTAACTTTTTTTCAGATTTTACCCCATTTTTCTCCAAATTTGGTAGCCAATTACTTCCGTTGTGCTTAGTTCAATCCCCTCCCTCATAGTTTGCTGCCATAGCCCTGTGATCGGCAGTGACAATGGCGAAGCACTGCCTCCTCCGAGACAGCACTCATTGTGCTGTCGACTGTAATTATGGCACCCCAGAACCACTCCTGTGCGCAGTGAACTGTGTGTCAGCTTCCCTCCCCCCTCCCTGGGGTGGACAGCCAATTGCCACCCCGGTGGCACTCCTGGCCAGAGCCAACTCTGGTGCAACGGGGAATTGAACCCCGGTCGCTGTGGCCAGCGTCAGACGTTGAAACCACTAGACCACACGGGAGGCCAATTATTTACTATTTCTCATCCCAACTTGCTGATGAGTTACTAATCTGTTGGTATATGCTTACCAAGGGGAAAAGTTGTGCTATCCACTTTACCATACTAGAAGACTTATCCATGAATTGAATTCCACATGTTTGACATTCAAATGTGGGCTGTCTGAGGGGTACTGCACTTATTTTATATCTATCTTGCCATGGATATATGCATTGGGTGGCCGATGGTGACAGCACAAACAGAAAAGGAATAAATACAATAAACCAAAGTCTGCTTTTACAAAGTGCAAGACTGCAATGGAACATTGGCTGGAGTCATGGAGTTAGTGAGGTCAGGCAAGTGACTACTGACAACTGACATGTGTCATAATCCCAACATACATCCTTCATCCATTGTCGTCATTATGAAATAATGCATCTCATGATCACAACAAGAGAACACGGTGCGGGGGCCTCCTGGGTGGTGTAGTGGTAAGAACATTCACACTGCCCACTGTGACCGGGGGCTTTGATTCCACCTAGGTCTCGCAAATTTGGCTCTAGCCGGGAGTGCCACTAGGGGGCGACAATTGGCTGTCCGCCCTAGAGGAGGAAGGAAGCCGATATGAGCTTGTTGCATATATGAGTGGTCCTGTGTGTTATGGTGACGGTGATGGGTGCCGGCTCGGAGGAGGCGGTACAGCGCCCACTACCATTCCCAGGACTGCGGCAGCAACTTCTCATACGAGGGTGTGGATAATTGGCATGAAAAAGAGAGGATATAATTGGCAACTAAAAATAGGGAGATAAATGGGGAATAAAAGCATGAAAAAGAAGAAAAAAAAGAGAACACAGTGTGAAGCAAGACGACGCTTTTACTCAATTGTGTTTGACGCTCCAGTGGCAGCGGGCACGTTTCAAAAATCACTGGGTCGGAATTTTGAGCAGAGAATATCTTTCCTTTCTCTCGCTTCCGAGCGCATCAAGAAAGCTGAAAGGACGCTGAACAAAAAGAGAAGTGGGTGATGAGAGCTCATTCAGAGGGGAGATTGGTGTGTGGAGGGGGGGTATTAACATTAACAAGTCGGCCCTCACCGAATCCCCATCAATCAGCGAATGCCGCCTAATTTTGTCATCTGTGATTGTTTACGAGAGCGTCCCTGATATTGGCCTGTGAAAGCCATTGGCAGTAATTATCAGGTGTCTGAGAGGGTCCTCAGAGGTAGAGGCAGTGAATTAACTTGGCTTTCTCCTCACTCGCCTGGAACTCCAGCAGTGCTTAACCCTGTCTGAGCTGGTGAGGTAGCTGTGGTAGAGTTAACAAAAGGGCCATTTACTTTCCAAACCTGGTGCCAACAGCAGCCAAGCCATATATGTTATGGTGAGGCTACTTTGAAGGTCTGTTTGCAGATGCAATGTCCAGTGAGGAACAATCAGAAATACGCCCTTTTTTCCTCTGCTGGGGATAATAATATTCAATGAAAGCACAGAGATTGGAAAAACCCAAAGGCTGAGGTTGTAATGTTGTCCAATGGGCTGGCGGTGTATCAAATAATCTTCCATTCATGCTATATTTGTGTTTTATTAGCTCAGGAAGATAGTAGTATATCTTGTGTGCTATGTGAATTGTATAGGACCACAGTGCCAACAATCTTCCCTATAGATATAGGATGAATAACAGATTCATGGAAGCATTCTGTAAAGTAACCAGCTAGCTATCTGGTGCAAAAATACATACAGAAGAAATTCAATTTAGTGACAGATGAAAAATCTTTTTTTATTGAGTTTTGTAATTAAATTATGATGGTGAAAATAACCGCCTTTAGCATTCTCACTTATTCGGTGCACCGTTCATCTCTACCCATCATTTTATATCTGCTAACTGGGATGGCTAGTTAACTTCTATCGGAAAGCTAGACAACACATGCTGGAAAAATGAAAAAATTGACTGTTGACCCAGGTAGGTATAAAAACTACCCAGGTAAGGTAGTTTTTAACTATACTGCAGAACAAGTGCCTTACAGACTAAAACCTGGAAACCAAAACTGTAACAATCTGTGCTTTACACTGCATCAAAGACTGCTTGTAGTAAAAAATTTGTGGAATTAAACATGCAAAATGTGAACTGCACCTAACATTTCTTTCAGTTTATTGGATGCTGTTATACAGGTAACTGCTAAAATAACCAAACGGACACACATTCCTTTCCTAGCATGGTTTAGGTCCACTCAGCCCCTTAGAGGGCAAGGTAAATGGCAATACAATACAAAGCCAATCTGAGTGATCACCTTCATCCTATGGTGAAGCAATTCATTCTTGATGGGAGTGGTCAATTCCAGGATGACAATACCCCCATCCACAGGGCACAAGTGGTCACTGAATGGTTTGATGAGCATGAAATAGATGTAAATCATATACCATGGCCATCTCAGTCACCAGATCTCAATCTAGACCTCACTTATAGGAGATTCTGGAGCAGTGCCAGAGACAGTGTTTTCCATAACCATCAACAAAACACTAAACGATGGAATTTCTTGTGGAAGAATGGTGTTGCATCCTTCCAACAGAGTTCACCAGACACTTGTAGAATCTATGTCAAAGCACACTGAAGCTTTTCTGGTGGCCCAACAGCCCTATTAAGACACTTTATGTTGGTGTTTCCTTTATTTTGGCACTTCCTTGTATATTAGAGATTTAGGCCTGTAAAAAAGCCAGATGCTGCACTATGGTCTTCCTGTTTAATTCCTAATGATTCTACACAATTGCATCTAAGTTTCCGGAGGCTAATTCAGTTTTTAAGTTGGTAGGCAAACTTTTTACAAGTCAAGCTAGGCCCCATCCCAAATGAATCACTTGTGCCGTATGGACTTAATTGAGTGGACACTTTGGCGATATATTTCCGAGTGCCCGTTGATGTGGGCGGGTGCTTGAGGGAGAGAGGGAACCGAAGGGAACTCTTTTGGGATACATTTAATGAAAGGATCATTAAGACTAGTGCTACGTTATCCATCACCGCCGGCCAGGATTGTAGTTTGCAACTTTTTCCATTGATATACTACTTGTTCAGAGGCATCAGCTTAAATACCAAAAAAAACCTTTCTCAGCCCAATTTGGTGTTTCCACATCCATGCAAGGTGAACTGCAGCTGAAGCTCTCTCCTGTTGCATTCGACCGCAAGCCAGTGATACCCCTTCATACCCCACAGGCCCCACAGTCATACGGGAGGGAGCTAGCATTTAGGAGAGGCATATCGTGACTTAGTTGATTGAGGTTTTTAAATTCCTAACAGTGATTAACAAAGTGAACTACAAAAGGTTTTTTAAGATAAGTTCTGTTAGCAGAACAAGAGGCCACAGGTGGAAATTAGTTAAAGGCTAATTCTGCATGGATATTAGGAAGTTTAGTTTTTTTACACAGATTGCCTGGAACAGCTTGCCAGGTCAGGTAGTAGAGGTAGAAACACTTGGGCTACTCAAGTCCAGGTTAGATGCAGTACTAGATACTCTTTAGATTAGGACATGACAAGCCTAGATGGGTTGACCTACCACATCACAGGCTGGTGGGACAGAACCAATTGTGCTCGGGCATTGCAAACCCCTAGGCCGGAATTCATTAGATTGAATCCCGGCTCTAGTCGTAGTTACATAGTTTAAGCTTGAAGCTGTGGATGACCTGCACCCACATTTTTAACCTCAGGGCCTCAGAACAACAAATGTACATTTCTTTTTTTTTGTATTTCAATTTTTTTGTCCTCTTCCTTAGAGAAGTAGCCATATCTGTGAGAATAAGGAAGATTCATTATTTTTTTCACTCAGTCCACAAAGAGCACAATATTTTTGGAGCAACAAGAAGAGATGATTCAACCAGCTAACTGTTTATTTTTCCATTCTTTTTCTTGATGTATGTAATTCAGTTTAGCTTGAGCGAGAAGGAATCTAATTAGATACACACTCTGCTCTCTGGGGTCTATAATAATGGAATGCACTTGGTATGTTAACAAAATAAAAAAAGGTGCAGATGTCCATCTTTACATCGTTGCTGGCAGAGATGGATTGATTGATTAAATAAATGCCACAGAGGCATTTTTTGGACTGTTGCGTGAGGAAAACTGTCAAAGTCTGAATTAGGCTGGAAAAATGCAATGATCGCTTTGCTTGGAGGATCTTTATTTGGCCTGGGATGGCATGGATAACCTAATTTCCATCATATTACATCCCTGAATTTCATTTTTGCCAGGGGTAGAGTACATTGCACATATCTGCTTTAGCATCTCTCTCTCTCTCTCTCTCTTTTCTCTTTCTCTCCCTCCTTTGCCTCCATGTGTCCAAAACAAGAAGAGGCACCAGCAGCTATGACATAGAAATCTAGAATAAGCAAACACATCATCATTAGTACTGTTCCCAAGGGATTAACAGGATTGAAGACTTCTGACAATGGTGTGAAACTGAGTGACATCGGGGGATTTTAGTCCCATGGGAATTGGCCTATTACCACTCAAGGTAATTACAACTCGTGTGAAAAAAAATTAACCAGCCAAATTCCCCAATGTAATGGGGGTAAAAATGCATGTCTAAAGTAGCCTTAAAGGGCCTTTGACAGTTCCCAGGGGATATAATTTTGTCATCCGATGAATGTATGCATGTACAATGCATTGATGCATCCTATAGCCTGGATCGATTTTGGACAGTGCTGACTGTGGCTGGGAGTTCTGTGGAGTGACGAACAGTAAGGTCACGCAGGTACGGAGCATTTCATTTGCTAGTATGACCCCAGACTAATTGCTCACTAGCGACCCCTCAGGTCAACCAGGGGCCTGCAAATTCTCAGCATCGGCAGCATCATCTGCAAAGTAATCATCTACTAAATTGCAGAATGGAAAAGAAGTGCTTGGCTGACCATTCACTCGACTTGAGGTGACAAATGGGAAAATTAAATAGAAAAAATATGAAATCCAAATATAATAATGTACTCTTGTTATATGTCACATTACATATCACAAACCATGTCAAGATTCGTATATCTATGGTTGAGAATATATTTTATAATGTGTTATATTCTGTACCCTCCAGAATTATTATTTAATAATTTGACTTCAATTTAAGGTTAGATTTCTCTCATATTTTTAGTGTAAGATCAAGCTGATGAATAGCAAAGACAATTTTAATAGCCCTTTTTGCTCATCTTAACCAAGGGTGCCAATAATTCTAGAGGGCACTGCCTTTATTAATCCCGGGGGAAATTTGGTTTGTCACAGCAACAATGGTAGGGAAAGAACACACAAGACATACAGGACATAACAACATACTGATAATAAATATATTTAAAAACCAGAGTAAAAACCTAAGTACAATAATTTAAGAAATAAAAATAAAAAGAATAAAAATATACTGGAAAATCCACCAGATAGTACTTCAGTACACTGGTATGTGCTGTCTAAGAAAAACAAAAGAAAAGCAAAAATATACAATGTAATGTACAGGTAACTGCCAAAATAAAGTTTTGAGTAAATGAAGGGTTCTGGCAGCTCTGTTATGGTGTGGGGTGCATTTTCCAGGCATGGCTTAGGCCTACTTAGGTTTGCATACCATGCGATTTTGCTCTATGATCTAGGGGTAGTGAGAAAGCTAATCAAAGCCTGACAAACGCAAGTACCTTAGAAGCAGCTATAAATCCTTCTTTATGAGCAACCCACAGTTGGGGAACCACTGTGCTAGTTGCTATAGCAATTACGATAGTTGGCTATCTGCAGTTTACTTGTAACAATGTAGGAACAGGTTTGTTTGTTTGGTGGCTACAATTCTCCTTCTCCACCTGGTAAATCCAAGTCATACACATTGGTTTCCCCACCAAGGCTAATAATGCTTCTTGCCTTCTTGCTTCCCTTTCTGCAATCCTATATACCATTATTCATGTCTTTACACCTGCGACAAGCTTCTTCAGAAAGATAAGCACACGACAATGACGCAAATGCACTTCCTAGATAAAACATTGGCTACGTTGTGATCTGTGGCCAACGAGCACAACAAGGTCGTGAAAGAAAGTGCTGGAAATTGGCTCCTTGATAAGTTCCTTGAGTTTGGAGTCATATTTTTCAAGTGGTAATTAATTACATTTTAACTTTTGATTGCATTTTTTAAAATTTGCCAACGACAACTCACACGGTTAAACGTAAACAGCCTCATCAGTAAACATCAGACTTCTTCCATCCCTCATTCAAATAATTTGTATAATGAACCGGGAGGGGTATGTCTGTAACTATTGCTTTCAATAGCTGAAGTGGGTAGCTTTAATAACTTGGTCCTTTTCCAGCAACTCCATTATATGTGTTGGTGTAATTCCACACCGAGTTACTTAGCCTTTGACCTTCATATCAAGGCAACTGTGCATTCTTACATCTCATTTTAAATGAAAATCCACAAGAGCTATTTTGCAGTACTCGCAGTTAAGCACATTTGACAAAATGAAATACTATTGCAGATGTGATGAGAGATGACCTGAGGGTGTCCTTAAATCAACTCTGCACCACAGACGTACACGTGGCTTGCACCGTTTCGAAAATGCCATCTGTGTTTTTTGTCTAGTCACCGAGCGGATATAATGCGGAGAAGATTGGGTCCGACCATCGCTGTTAATCTGTGTATAAAGTTTTAATTCAAAAGTGACAAGTGCTATTGAGTAAAAGTGCATTTCTTCTTCATTTGCATTGAGTGTTGTGCTGAAAGCCAATGCAAGCTGAGTGGAAAAACAATATTTTAAAATCAGGCACTTGGTACGGTTATGCATACTAGATAGAAGTACACAAAACTATATGTAATATGACCGTACAAATTATATAGATTCAATAAAAGGTTCAGGCTGTTACTGTTGCACTAATGGGGGCCTGTTTGGTCCTTCAACATGAGGTCGCAAACCAATACTGATTCTTATTTTTCCCCTATTTTCTCCCAATTTGGAATGTCAAATTTGTGTGCGTTCCCATGGTGCAACCTCCTCTGTCAATTTAAGAGAGCACAGACAAGTGTAGCGGGTGAGCTCTGGCACGTGAGCGTCCGCTACAGAAAGTGACGTGGATAAGAGTGTGATTAGTTCCCGGAGTTAGGGACTTTAGCTCAGCGAGCTAAATCGCTCTCTTGTTGCGTCGAGACCCTCGGTTCAAAACTTGCTGCGGGCAGAACCAATCTCCGTTACATTGGTGCCGTGATCCGGATGCTATGACTGATGGTAATTGGTCGGGCCGTGGTTACTGCTGCAGGAGTTTCGAGGGGGTAGTTTTGAGGGGGCAGTTAAGCTCATGCAGACTTTGAGTCCGAAGAGAACGCTACGTGTGCAGCTTGTGCAGGCAGACTATGGGCTCCAGATTGAGCAGATGGTGCTCTCATGGCTCTCATCGAGCACCAGAGACAGAGGTCCTGTCCAATGAGAGCCCTCCCTCCCTGGGAGAAACTATGGCCAATTATGTGCCACTCTGCAGGGCTACCAGCCACTGGCATGGTCCGGATTCAATACCAGACCGTAGGCCCATCCAGTGTAGAATAGTGCCTTAACAGGATGAGCTTGATTTTTTAGCTCTAACTCATTGATGGCATAACATTTTAAAAATGTATACATTTTTCTAACAAATTCATATTTCACATTTATGCATAAACCGCCTCTCAATGTTGCCATGGTTACCAAGTAATGGCATTTAACTCTTTAGGAAATAAAATATGATTGGCGCCATTGTTTGACGTGGTGACAATATTAATGTCAGCAGCAATGAGGCAGACTTTGGTCTGTCAATTGAAGATTTACAGCTGTTCTCTGGAAATAAGGCAAGCATAAGACCCAGGCATGCAGCATATCTAAAGGATAGATATTTCCTATCATACCTTGTATGATAGCTGAGAGAATAAATAAAATGCATGATGTACTGAAGTGCTTAATTTGTCAATCGGAACAAAGTGAACACTGAGAGGTGAGGTAGGAAAGGTGGGGGGGACAAAGGTAAGGGTTCAAAGGTAACACTCATTTTCAAACCACTGATATTGGAAAATGCACTCCTGCCTCAGCGTACTTGGACGTTGACTTGAACTGTAATAGACGTACTGGAAATGTGGATTGGCAAAATGCTTTGTTAATACATTGTTATTGACATAAATAACCCCTCTCTTCCACACTTTTTCCTCTACCACTGCACTGGCTCCCAATACATATGTATCCCTGCTCAGAATGTATTTTCCTTCCCACAATACAAATAAAACAATGGCAATGAATGTAATTGTGACAATCATGTTATTTATTTTTGTACTTGTAGCCAAGGTACTAAATTATTCACATTGTAATGAGGTGCTGGCCCTGAGCTAAGAACTCCCAACAATAGTGTAGATGACCAAAATTCCCAGAGGTGCTGGAGCACAGCAGGAATAAACACTAATTACAGAAAAGTTTCAATATTATTGGAAGATAAGCACTTTGAGGAGGGCAATCTGAAGCAGTAAATTAAAAAGAGAGATTTGGAGAAATCCAAATGCCTTTAACAACCATTCAGTGCTGGGGCTGTAAGGGAGAAGTGGTGTGGGACGCAGGAAGAACAGCCAGTACAGGCAGAGCAAACTTAGCTATAAAGGGAACAAAACGAGTGAATGGGAAACAAACTTACCTGAAAATGTCTCTTTCAACAACCAATCAGTTGCATCCAACCACCCGGAATGGAAAAATATATAATAAATAGAAATCATCCAAGAAAGCTGTGGCATACACTACCCTCGAGATGAAAGTAAAAAGCAAATAAAGAAGGAAAAACACTATGTCTTGTCAAACATCAGCCTAGTCTTTTGAGGCACTCCAGGTGAGAATGTGCCACTAGTTAGTTGCAGAATATTGACATAGATGATGCAATATTTGCCAACGTCTGACAAAGTTTGCAGCACACAACATTTTGAAAACAACTTTTTACATGGTATCGCTTAGTATATGTACACGTGTTAACTATGGACAACAGCAAACCAGCTAGCCACATACAATGCAATTTAAATGAAAAAAATACAACATCTTTAACTCAGTGGATCTCTGTCTGAGAACCAGCGTGTTACACTATTTCCAAACCTAGTGTTTGTAGTTAGCTTTGACCCTTTGACTATAAGATGTATATCTTGAAGTGTTCACTTTCCACTGTTATGGGTATTCTATCATAAACATACTACCTCTACATAACATAACATATGCCATTTAGCAGACACGTTTATCCAAAGCAACTTACAGTAATGGATGAATACATCTTTCAGAATATGTGGCCCCAATGGGAAATGAACCCACAACCTAAGCGTTGTCCGCACCATGCTCTACCTACTGAGCCACACAGAACCACACGTCTCTCTAAATGCAACGTGTCATAAAATAACACTGGGCATCTCCTGCAGCAGTGCCACTTCTAATAACGTGGGAGTAATTGTCAGACTTTCAAATTTGCTTCTGTTGCCTCATTTCTCTCATGATGAGTTTAAAAGTTTAACCCTTAGGGGCCCAAGATGAAATGGGGGATGGGGGCTGCAACAGATGGGCTAAATATATCCCCATCTCCTTATCACTGTGTCTCAGTGTGAAATGATCAGGCTTTCAAAGAAGCAGCCTTCAGCTGAACCTCAGCCCCCTCTCCAGTGCCCCCTGTGCACATCCCTTGGTTCTGGAGTCTTCTTCATTAAACAGCTGGTGCCTGCAACTTGATGGTTAATTGGGGTCGGCATGCATCTTTTTGAACTGTATTAAAGGGCACCTGGGGCTGATCACCAAAAAAAAAAAAACACCCCTTAAAATAGCAGTAGTTCTCCTATACCCGATGGATGGCTATGTCTGTGTGGAGGGTACAAAAAATTAGAAGATTGATATAAAACCTCATCGACAGCATTATTTAGACATACCAACCACAAACCAAGTTAATGCTCCTTTATGATGCTAATTTAAGTCCAATGAAACACTTTCCGTTGTTTTGTTTTTTTACTGCCAAACCACCCATGATGGCCTTTTAAAATTACATTTAATCCCAGTGTAAAAATGATCACTGCATAATGTGCGTATTGACACGTGTGCGACTGTGTTTAAAATGTACCAGAGCTACATTGTTTCGGCAGCTCAGCGGCAGTGGGGAACCATTAGAGCCTTGAACTGCACATGTGATTCCCTTCAATCTATTCACGTTGTTCTATATCGGAGAAACATGCACTTTTTCTGAAGATGGAATGTAGCTTTATTGCAGATTGCCTGCTTGGGAATGTATCACTCTGCCAGTTACCTTGGCATGCTTATTATGGATGAGCTGACAATACTTATTGTGCTGTATTTGAAAAGGGCTGTATGACACAGCAGACCATGAATATAGAAAGACAACACTCAAAGGCTTTCCTTTGTTTGCCAGGGTATAATTTGTCCCACTGATCACCAAGCAGTAACTCAGGTCCTTAGCCTCTTTGTGAGCGTTAAAACTGGCGCTGAACTGCAGAGCAAACGACATGTTGTCCATGTCATCCACTTCCCGCTGCGAGTTATTGCGAAATTCTGGCTTTATAAGCCACCGAGGATTAATTGCAGTGGCTCCTTGTCTTGTTGCACAATTTTCTTGTCTTTTATTGAGGCCAACTTTGCTCCACGCCCCCTGCTCTTGTGCTGTCCTCTCCTTATCTGACTCAATTGCTTTCACATCAATCCTCATCATCTTTTGTGAGAAGGTCAACTGTGTGCAGTGTGGGTTGCTCTACAGTCACACACAGAAAAAAAACATGCGCACACACACTTATACTCAGTCACTCGCTGGCATACATTCAAACACACGTACACACATGAATGTATACACACACCCACACACATACAGGTAACTGCCAAAATAAAGGAAACATCAACATAAAGTGTCTTAATAGGGTGTTGGGTCATCACAAGTTGTCAGTACAGCTTCATTGTGCCTTGCCATTGATTCTACATGTGGATTAAAAGCGTATGGAACTATGCTGGAGGGATGCAACACCATCTATGAGAAATTCCATTATTTGGTGTTTTGTTGATGGTGGTGGAAAACACTGTCTCAGGCGCCACTTAAGAATTTGCCACAAGTGTTCAATTTGGTTGAGGTCTGGTGAGTGAGATGGCCATGGAATATGGTTTACATTGTTTTCATGCTCATGAAACCATTCAGTGACCACTCATGCCCTGTGCATGGAGGCGTGGTCATAGATTGATATTTGTAGATGGTTGATGGTTGCTGGTCTGTTTTGCCTTGCATCTCGAGCCAATGCACGATCATCACGGTTGAGGTGTATGCAATTGTGAATGAAAGTTTAGTTCAAACATCAGAAAGTTCAGAAGTCTTCATCACTGAAGCTCCTGCCAAGGGTGCTCCAACAATTACCCCTCTTTCAAAGTCACTGAGATCTCTTCTCCTAGCCATGGAATCCAAAATAATGGGCAACTTGGCATGCCCAGCATTTTTATACATGACCCTAAGCATGATGGGATGTTAATTGCTTAATTAACACAAGAACCAAACCTTGATTTTGGCAGTGACCTGTATATTCTCATACTCAAGTCACTCACCCACATACGTCATTTACAAGCACACACACACAGACTTATACACAGGCTCATGCAGCCTGCAAGCTGGCAACTCCATAGCTGATAACATCCTCTGCAATGCAACACATACAGATAGTTTTAGGCTCCAGAGAAGTCTATCAGCTCCAATGCTGTGCGTCTCAAAAATGAGACCTTATGGGTAGTAATATCACAGTGGCAGCCGCTTTTGTCGAAGCATTCTTTTTTTGCGTATTTACTTTACTTTGCCCTGTTTCAGGGGTGCCTTGGCTGGAAAATGGAAACACGATAAGCGTGGAAATAGACTGGCAGGGGCAGAGGGGATTCAGGGGGCACAAACCCGAGCCTGCGAGAGGGGATAATTCTGCGCGAATCTGATTGACGATGACCCCCGCCAGCATGGTGTCGAAAAACATGTGACTACAGACAAATGGAAATCAGGTATAGTATTGGGAAAAAAACAAAACAAGACTCAGGCACAAAATCATAGGCATCAGCCTGACATTGCTGCCATTATTGAGTTTGTAAGACAGTACAGGTAGAGGTTGTGTCTAGGTATTGGTGTACACATATGTATATTGTTTCATAGCTTCTGCCATAGATTCTGTGCAGAGAATGCATGTATATTTAATCAATGATTGCCAATAGAATACTGCCATCTACAGTAGTAGGAACATTCTGAAAAATGTATTTTTTATAAATGACAGATGTGAAAATCTGATAGACGAATTCTCTATTGACAGTCTATGACACTATAGACAATACTTATTTTTATTTAATTTAATTTTTTAAATTTAATTTATAATTTTTTTCCCCTGTTTTTCTCCCAATTTGGTTGCCAATTATACCCTCTATTTATCTCAATTCCCCCTCCCCAACGAGTCCGCTGCCCGTCCTCTGGGGAGAGACATTATTGCCGAATTTATCCGCCTCTTCCGAGATGGAATTCTACCATGGACGCCTTTTTCCTGCTCCTCGACGGACTCATGCCAGCTCACCCTCCCCCTTCCCCGGAGGCGGACAGCCAAACGCCGCCTCCGATCGGGCTGACGACCAGGGCCGGTCTGGTAGGGTTTTGAACCGCGTCCCTGACAGGCAGCGCACACCACACTGGACCAGCCAAAATGTGGTGCGTTAGACCGCTATGCTATCCGCCAGCCGATAGACAATACTTCTTATAGGAAGTTTTAAAATGGCAAATGATGTTGGGAAACTATGAGTTACAAAAGCACATAGAAGGTGTAATCTGAAATTGGACAGCTTTGAGTTTTGCGGGTTCTCTGAGACACAGTCAATAAAATCTACTGCCAAGCTAATTCAACATACCTCCTACTGTAGTTTTAAGGAGCACATCTTGCCATTAATCATTTACACACAAATAAAACAACAGATATCATTTATTTCCCTGTGTGCAAAGTTAAAGTCACAGCGCGCAAAGCTAGCTGCCTCTCTCGCAAGCCCTCCTCGGCTCACAGTACTATTCTCCGTCGTACAACCCCGGTGCATGATGGGAAGGGGCCAGGGGGTCAAGGCTTAACATTTACTTCTTGACTTCTGGCTGCCTTTGGGCTAACACACAAAGTGTGTGGACAATCTGAGACCCTCTCTCTCTCTGTGTATGTACCCCAGGGGATGAAGGGCTGCTGTGGAGAAGGAACTCTCGACCAGGGGTCAAACACCCTCTTCTGGGAGATCCTTCTCCCCGCCTCCTTGGCAAATCAAAGTTGTCGTTAATGACCTTTTACAAGGTTAGGGACACTCTTGCTTTTGGTTGGCACGCTATCACTCCCTGGCCCTTGTCAGGTCCTCTTCCTCTTCTTAATCTCTGTACAATTGGTAAAAGGCTCCAGCCTCACAGCCCTGCTCATTGCCCCTGAGCGTTCCACTCTGACGTCTACAACAGAGGCGCACATCCTGGAGCAAAGGAAACATAATACCAAATTGTTGATAGCCACCATTTGTGGGAACTACCTTCACCAGTATTACAAAAAAGTCTAATCAAGCAGGCTGTCAACGGTCACCAAATACAACAATAATTATCAAATATAATGTGGACAACATCTCCTGAATGCTCTGTACTTAGAGTATGTATTACACTTATACAAAAATACAGTATCATCAAGTGCTATGACATTTAATGAAGACCATGTAGTTGTCCATATTTTTAAAATTTATATTTCCTGGGATGAGGCACCGCAATCAGAAATGAACAGTAAAAGCTACTTGTTTGGCAACTATTAATTCTGCTAATGTCAATAATTATCTTCACCTTTGAGAAAACAAAACAAGTTGATGTTTATAATCCTATATACATATATATACATATACATATATGTAGAAATCAGAAGACACAAATTGTTGCCTATGTATAATTTTAGGCATGCATTGTGGATAGTATTATTCAATTACATAAATTGTAAAATATATTCAAAAATAAATATGCATAATTGCACATACAGTATAACCGTTACAAAACCATTAAGCTCACAGGGAGAACAAGAAGCACCAATGACTAAAGAAAGCTTAATTTCTGTTTCTGCTGTGACTAACTCCTGGAGGACAGAGACCTGATGACTTCAGAATAACAGGGACAATGTTCCAACAATATCTCTGGTGCCTCAAATTGGCCAGAGATAAACATAAAAAGAAAGGGGGTTGTAGCTCTGAACAAAACTCTCCAGGCTAAAGAACGTTCCACTTGAGGACACTGGCACTGACACTAATGGCCCAATTCCTGGCATGGACGTGTTCACTTTCCTGACCAGAAGTGTCCAGAATCCTGAGCCTTACAGCTCTGCATCCAGTCCCGTGGAACAAACTTCTATCACGTGTCCCGAGAAAGTTCTGCTATTCCACCTACTCGACGCCTGATCCACGGAAAGACCGAAAGACGGGTAAAAGGACTTATCTCACGTGTTCCAAGACAGGTCTGCTGCCCCTGCAGTTAATCACGCCTCTCACACTTTCCGAGAGAGAGTCAGCCACTGACCTTTCTGCCAGCCACTCAACAGCTGATGAACAGAGTTCTGCAAGCCATCCACGGCAGGTTAAATACTTGTGATTTCTGAGAAGTTACAAATGCATGCCCACCGGATTTGAGTCCCGTTGCACCCCAGTCTCCAGTGACCCTTCACTGCTGAGACTGTTGGGAATTAGACATCTCCAACCACAGCTGATGAACTGCAAATACGTATATCAATTTTGCCATCCTTCGCTTGCATCAAATAGGATTGCACATCTTTAGACTACATATTGATATATATTTTATACTGTAACATTTATAATGCATAATTATTGATGTATTTGATTTGCCAAGTCTGTTTGTCAGCTGAATCAAGTGTGGAAAAACATAAAGAAACATTCCCTTTTCTTGTATTTATTATCACCAGACATGAGACCGTTTAAACCCACTAAGTGATAGTTGGACCGATAGTTCCTCCACTTCACTATGCTAGTTTATCTTCTTTACTTTTTAAATTTTAGTTTCTCCTCATCATTTATTTTCATTTTTAGTTGACACTTTAGTAATTGACTTTATAATTGAACACAATTGATATATTATTTGCTATGCAGACCCATGGACTTCCATGTCTCCACATGGCTGTCAATAGCACACCCCCCCCTCCTTACCCTGTGCATCAACCTCATTACCCAACGCTTAATGAAAATATTAATTGAAGTGAGGGGTCTCATCCAGGATTACATAGGGCATTCAGGATTCATCTTGTGCATGCTTGAGTGAGACCTTGGTCTGGGAAAATTTTGTGTCCCATTAAACAAATTAACCACAGACTAGCAAACGGTGTGTGTTGTGGCTAAAACTGATAAATGCCTAATCTGGAACCCTCAATACCAATGATAAAGGGCAAAACACTTTTAATTTTATATAAATAAATGGTGCCATATTTTCCTCCTTGATTACTAATTTATTTCAAATTATATTCTTCTCAACAATCAGAATCAGTTTTTTCTCAAAAGTACACTTTATTTAACAAGTAAATTAACATCTCTGGTGCTACAGAATGGCACCATTAGCTGAGTGGTATCTCAGCATCTCACATTGAGACTGTCTTGCAAAAATGCATTCTCCGCAAGCCATTTCCATCTTCCCCAGCACCTTCCAAATCACAGGCAGATGTGAGTGACTGCTGAGCGTTATCCCATCAATTTTTTTTTAAATCAACATTTTATCATGGGGAGAAATTAATCAATGTCACCCTCAGCAATTAAACCGACAGAGGTGACAGACATCTGGTAGATGCTAATAAAATGAGGTTGCCTAATCAAATATAAAATTGGTTTGATCAGTGGTACCTCATATGAACCACAGAAACCAAATGTAGGCATCAGAATGCACTGTGGAAAACCTTACTTTATCAGAAATTATGTCAGGTAATCACACGTTACCAATTATTGCTCCATATCAACTTTTCTTTAGGATCTATGGCTCTATAGATTACCTGTGTACTACAATGAAAAGTAAGAAAAATGTTTACATGGACTAGTAGCATACAGGCTAGTAAGCATAACATCGTTTTGGACAAAAAGGGAAGTGTGTAAATCAACGGTTTTGGGAAATTCATGTTGTCCTTCACTCAAAGTTTTCTAGAGCTTTTATATCTTTAATGTGGTGTTGGGGTAACCAAATTATGTTAGTATTCTAAATGTGCTCTAAGGCAGTGGTTCCCAAGCTCGGTCCTGGTGACCCACTGTGTATGCTGGTTCTTGTTCCAGCCCTAATTGCAACCTATGAATTGTAACGACCTGTTAAATGTTCTTAATTAGACACTTTTCAATTCTATTAAAGCATGAGGCCATATTATGTCATATAGCTATGCTGGACATGAACAATAAAAGTCCCAGGACTTTAAATCAGTCAACTAATGATTTAATTTTCTGTAATGTCCTATAAGACTTGGGGGGGGGTGGTGATAAAATATGGAACAAATAACGTTCCATATCAGTCACAATGTCAATGTGTAACACAAGTTATTAGATATCCCTAGCTAGCTGGACAATCACTACTATACTGTCACACGGCTGCCGCTGGTCCCCAGGTTGATAATGGTTGGCTGGCTAGCTATCTCAGTGAGCTTTGGGCCAATGAACTCCATCCATCCATCCATCAATCAAATTATTGTTCCTGGTCAGGGTCGCGGGGGGCTAACCTAACATTTGTTGTGTCTTCGTAGAGTATGATTCCACCTGGACAGGTTCCATGTAGGTGTACAACATTCATAATATAGTCGGTAGACAATTTTCTCAATTAGCACGGATCACTTTGGACTGTTTATTTCCAACCTGGAGGAAACCCACGCACAGGGGAGAACATGCAAACTCCGCACAGAAAGCCCCGGCCTGGATTCGACATATATCACCCAGGTAGAACTCCCAGAGGGCCTGGGCCAATGAATACAGTTTAAATAACAACATTAGATACAGGCAGGTATCTATCTATCTATCTATATAGAGCTATCATGCATCCCTCTCCACCTCAGCTAATGTGTAGGTGGGTGCTACACATTGATGGTGGTTGAGGTGGGTTTCCCCCGTCACTGCAAAACACTTTCTGACTATAAAAAGAGCTATATGCATAAAATTCATCATTATGCTGTTGGAGATAAATTGTAGTTCTGGCTACTGGAGCAGCTAGTATAAGACCACCGCACAAATCAAACCATGTTGTTTTGAGGTAAGGGAAAAACATAAAATTCGAGAAATCTGGGAACATTCCACTTCAACGTTAACATGTTTGCCACAATAAGTCCTGCTGCACTGAGCTAAAATCATAAAACTTTTAACAAAATGTGCTGGAAGATGCTTGAGGCCCTGTGCTGTAAGGAAAAGGTGAAACTTGAAACTTGACTTCTGCAACACTCCCATCTTCTGCACCTTCTAAAAAGTATGATGAAATCCACAGGACACAGAATCCTGAAGTTATCGTGAACATTTATTTGTTGTTTGTTGTTTGTATTCACCTGGTAAATTCCACAGATTCCAACCACTCCCACACGTACACAATGTCATGAATGTGGCATATGCTGTAGGACAGCTTTCAGAAGACAGATGAAAAGTAAAATAACTAAAACTCTTTCATCTTCTCCGGGATTTAAAACGTAAAAGCATTTCCCAAGCTGGCAAAGTGACACTTTTTTGCTCCCGACACTCATCTTTCACTCATCGGTCACCGCCCCTGTTGCTCTTTGACTAATAAAGAGAAGAGACACAAGGTTATAATTGCAAGGGCTCCAATCCCCTTGGCTCTTGACAGGTTGTCTGTAAATTATACAGTTTGCAAGAAGCAAAATCATAATCAGCCAGGGCAGATCGACAGACTTGATGATGTGAAAGAGCATCAAGAAATCATCAGATACCTACACAACAAGTCTCTCTGGACACTGGAGAGCATCGGGGAGCCTTACCTGTCATCACCAGAAATACAAAATCACTACGTGAGAATCAACCTTTCATGCTACGCCTGGGGCCATTCCTTCATGCAGAATCAATAATAAATATAATTCCTTATTTAGTCATATGCCTTTTAAATCTGCTCTTGTATCTTCATAGTCTTTGTCACTTTAAGACATGTAACCAGGTTATATCCAGTGATAATGCTCTATGGTAAATGTTGGCTGGATTGTGTGATGGAATTTTTACATTTTTCAAAAGGTAAAAAGGTGCATGTCATCTCTTTTTAACAGGGCCAAATGAAGGCAGTGAGCAACAGCTGGACTGATTACCTGTCAACTTCAGCTGTGCATGCCTGGGGGTGAAGCTGCTGCTGTTGAAGGACAGAAGCCTTATTGGCCTTAGCAAAAGCAGGAAGATCTGACAGCAGACACTGTTGCACCACTTATTTAGTCTACATTTTGTATGTAATTCATGGAAACAGTACAGGTATGTAAATTCTTCATTTGATCTGGGCCGGATGATGTCGAAAAAAACATTCCTTGGAACGAGAAGTGACATTTAACCATTAAAATGGCATCCTGTCTTAACAACTAGTAGTGTAAGCTATTAATTAATAACATGCGCAATGAAATATGCAAAATCAGTTTTTCAATTACAGAAGAATGAATATCAAGAGTGTGCTAAATAAAACCATGTGCTCTTATCATTTGATTTTGGCCGTCTGAAAGCACTGAAATTGGATTTGAATGTTTTCTAAAGTAGCAACGTCATGCCCATGAAGGCATTATGCATGATTTATACAGGCCAATTCATATAAAGATTGACATAGCCTACATTTATCCATTATTGTTACTGCCTTGATAAAAATCACAGGATTGTGTTTTGTGATTAGTAGTATGGTCATATTTCTCATTTAATTTATTTTGTGATTCTGATTTTCATGTCCATATACTGCATTGTTATGACAAAAAAATCCCCATGCTATCATAACTAATTGTCAGAAATTAAAAATTGCATTCCAATTACACATGTGCTGTTAGATACTCAACTAAATTATTAGTTTACATTTAGTTATTTAATCTTGAATTTAATTGAGTTTATTTAATTAATATTTCATTTTTTAATTTTCTAAGATAATTAACTAATTAATCTGGCTTCTTCAATGTATTGCCATTTACTTCAACTGGAAAACCCTGTGGATATATATCTACCTGGGGCTGAACTGACAAAAATATACATTATATTTTGTCTCAATCACTCTTACAAATGACAATTAAAATACTATTATTTTTACAATAATATTATATAACAATTATTACTATTGCCATATCAAAGTACAGTTCGTAAACAAAAGAACTGAAACACAAATGTAAACTCAATGAATAGGGTGTTTAACCACCACAGATGGCCAGTATGGCCTGTATGCACAATTGCATAGAGTCTACCAGCATATGGAATTCTCCAGGAAGAAAACAACTCTTCCACAAAAAGGTCAATCATGCTAGTTGAAAACACTGTTTCAAGCGTCATTCCAGAACAACCCATAAATGCTTGATTAGGTTCAGATCTGGTAGACAGCCATATCATGTGGATAATGTCAGTGTCATGCCACTCAAACCACTTGGGCGACTACTTGTTTAACACGGGGCGAAGATGAACACTGAGTATCATTAAGTAATACTGACATCAACCTTGCTTTCTAAGGGTATGAGTGCACCCAAACCATACCAGGAACCACTAGACCCTTCACTGTTGTAACACTGTTGTGTTTCCTATTTTTAGTTCACTACCTGTACAACAAACTATTTTTTATACAAGTCAAAACCTAGGAACAGGTAGGTAAAGAGTTATTTTTCCATTCGGGGTTCTTCAGCTGAATGATAAGCAAACATGTTGTCAGATGACCGCAATGGCTTCCGTGGTTTATTTTATAGAGGGAGAGGTGTCAGGGAGAGGTGACCACGTCTCCATGGCCTACTGCTGTGCCGAACATGAAAACTGTCGATGCTGCGGCCTCTCACATTAAACAGCATTGTCTCAGTGAATGATTATGGGTGGCCGCTCACCCATTACTGAACAAGCTCATTCATATATTCTGTCACAAGTGGATGGAGAGTGCTTGCAGGCGACGTTCAATGCATCACTGAAATTAGTCATCCCCTGTGGAGGCTGCACTGCTCCAAAAACTCAACATAGCATGCCTACTGGAAAGAAAATATGGAATGAACAGTATTGCAAATAATGTTACATTTTATACATATTTATACATATTCAGTGGAACCCGGTGTTATGGTCACATGAGACTTGAGCTTTTTGGCAATGAACACCAGCAAAAATGTCTTCTCTGTGCAATTGTATTAGAATAAAATTATATGATTTTCCATTTTCTTGAGCATGCAATAAAGCTCATTACCTGTATTCTTCAGTTGGATACCATTTATTTTGAGTTGTCATCAAAATAAAATTTGTATTGACAATTGCTGATGCACAGTTGTCTAAATATAATATAGGCCAGGCTAACCCATGGTCTACTACATCAAAAAAATAAATTTACAGTCACTTGATGCCATATACAATGTACAATGAGAAATTACATTTTGCAGTTTCTGAAACATACTTTCTTATGTCCGCTACAGGATATTATCATAAGGTATGATGGTTTAAACATAGGGTTATTTTGTACATCAAGCATGATGTTGCACATTTGGCCCTTGACAATTTTTGCTTCATTGGTATTTATACTGAAGTATACTGAGGCCTTAAGACTGAACTGGGTTTGGCCCCATCGACTGATGTCCAAATTTAAAAGACACACAGAGCTTTAGCACCAAAACCTGTAGACTCCGGGGCTAGGCCTTGGTCAATTGTTGTTAAACTCCTTAGCTGCCGAACAAAGGAAGAGATACTTCGTAAGGCCTGGCGAAAGAAGGAAATTTACTGGCAAAAGAGCAGGGTGTACGTGGACCATGATTACACTCCTGCCTGGCAAATGGCAAAAAGGTGGCAGTGATGAGTAACATTGAACATGGACATTGTTGGGAAGCACCAAACTGGAACAACTACTAGCTAATATGCTAGGACTGGTAGTTAATATTTTGTTACTGGGTTTGATTTTGCTGTCACTAAGGGCCCTCCCTCCGTGGATGGAGAGTGAGGCTTACCCTTTAGAGCTGTGTTTACATCTAGGCTCATTCAAGGTTAGTATAATATGGACTTCAATTTTGGAAGCCGCTATGTTCGGTGCATTTGACGATGGGCAAAATAATGTTTGTTATACTGTATGTTACAGTTGGTTTGTGTTTGTATGTTGTCAGTTAAGACGTTGGAAGAGATGATGGTTACAAAGCAACTTCAACTTAATAATAAGGTACTGATGGAAGATCTATTCAAATACAATACAGATGCATTGCAATCTTAAAATTGTTTCCTTCAACGTAAATGGAGTACTCAATCCTATCAAACGGAGTAAATTTTTTATCAAAAATGAAAATATGTCTGAGGCAGAACGTATTAAAGTAAAAAGAATGGGATTTCTGCATGTCTTCTATTCATCTTATAAAGCTGGTCACAGAAGAGGAGTAGCCATATTAATATCCCATAAGGTGATTTTTGAGCATAACTTTACTTAAAATATATGCTCCTCCAGGAAGTGATTGTAATTTCTTTAAAAATAATGTTTGATTTAATGGCCTCTGAAATGCAGGGAATTTTGATTTGTGGTGGTGACTTGAATATGTGTCTGAATCCTAAATTGGATTCCTCAAGTTATCAAAATACAAGGTCTTTGCACAGGAAAATTAATATATTGATGAAAAAAATTGGTATAATAGATATCTGGAGAGACTTTTTCCCTAGGGGATGGGATTATACACATTTTTCAGCTCCACATTCAGTATATATACCAGAATGTATTATTTCCTTATATTTAACAGAGACAGACATAGGATAAAACATTATGATATAGGGTCAATTGACATATCCGACCAAGCACCTGTCTCACTGTCCCTACATTTAAGTCATAGAATAAAAAACACAACATGGAAGCTGAATTCAAGCATTTTGATTAATCCACAATTCAAGGAAGCAAGACATACAAATATATTTAGAACAAAATGATAATGGCCAGGTGAACCCACCTAGAAGGAAGATTATTGTAACAACCAGTCTCAAAAAGAACAACAAAAAAGGTTAACAGAATTAAGAACACAACTGGTGTCTCTGGAACAAAATCATAGCAAATTTAGATCAAAACATTATTTAAGAAGTGAAAAGGATTAGGAATGAAATAAATATTATATACACACAAGAAATAAACCCCCCCAAAAGAACTACTAAACAAATATATTATGAATCTGGTTCCAAATCCACAAAACTCCTTTTTGCAAAAACAGGAGGCAGACAATACTATTTATAAAATAAGAGACCCAAAGACAAAGGTTATACATTGCAAATTGGAAGGAAGTCAGGTGGCTTTCAAAACGTTTTACAAGAAACTACTGTATATGCTCAATCACAATCAAAGAGTAGTCAAAAGGTAGAATCATTTCTTAATTCTTTAAAATTACCGTCTTTAACTGTGGAACAAAACAATACATTAAAAGCAGAGATAATCCCTGAAGAAATCAACGCACAATTACTAGGCTTAAGGCGAATAAATCGCCAGGAACAGATGGGTTTACCTCAGAATGCTACAAAACTTTTAGAGCACAATTACTACCTAGTCTGCTTTCCCCCTACAGTTGTACATTACAGAAACGGGAGATCCCTCCTTCATGGAGGGAAGCCATTATCTTGGTTATTCCCAAGGAAGAGAAAGATAGATTAGATTGTGGGTCGTTTCGGCCAATATCAGTGCTCAGTGTAGATTATAAACTATATATATCAATAATAGCAAGGAGGATGGAGGAGATACCCAATTGATACATTACAATCAGATAGGTTTTATACAGCAGAGGCAGACTCAGGACAATATTAGGCGCACACTGCATGTCATTAGTCATATTCGGAAGAATAATATGAAGGCAGTCTTAAGTTTAGATGCCGAAAAGGCATTTGTTTCAGTGAATTGGAAATATTTATATAAAGTTTTGTTTACATTTGGGTTTCATAAAGACATAATAAATTGTATCGAAACATTATATGAAAGTGAGAATTAAAATAAATGGCTCTCTATCAGATTCCATCATATTGGAAAGGGGGACAAGACAAGGGTGCCCGTTGAGCCCCCTTCTTTTTGCTATATATCGAACCCTTGGATAATGGATAAGATGAAATGGGAAACTAAAAGGTGTCAATATTGAAGGGGAAATGCACAAAATTTCATTATATGCAGATGATGTTCTACTTTATTTAGAAGATCCTAATGTACCTCTTCCTGAATTAATGACAGTTCTGGATGAGTTTGGTTCTCTGGCAGGTTATAAACGAAATGTCCAGATACAAGATAAAAGACCCAGATACAAGATACAATAAAGGACTATTCCCCTTGTGCAACGGTTCCTGCTCACTGCCGGAGGGCGGCATTGGACTCTTAGTGTTCCCTGATTGTCATTATCTAATTGTTTCATTGTCTTGAGTGGTTCCACCTGCGTCTTGTTTCACCTGATTGTCTGAGTGTATTATTGTCTTAGTGATTTCACCTATTCCTTGTTTCGTGCCCTTATTTAAGTGCTCTGTTTTGTTTGTTCTGCACTCTGTCTTCAATAATTTTTCTCCTGTGTTTGCTTGTCAGTGTTACCATTCTGAGCGTTTGTCATCCACTCATGTTTGTGTTATATTATTTATACTTGTGTTTATTTTCTCCCAGTTTGTGAGTTTGTTCTCGTGTTGTTCTAGTCTGTTATCTTGCAATAAATCTTCAGTTTATTGAATATCTGCCTCTTGCTTTGTCTTTGCACTTGGGTCCCATCTCACCCTGAAGTACAACTTAGAATCCATAAAAAAAAAATATGATCAGAGATCAATTACAACCCTCTAAATTCAATATTAATAATATTAAGATGGATATATAATCGGTTAAAATGAATGTGTTGCCCAGGCTCCTCTATCTGTTCCAAACCCTTCCCATAGAGATTCCAACAAAACAATTTACAGAATGGGATAAGACAATTTCTAAATATATATGGCAGGGGAAGAAACCAAGAATAAGTAATAAAAAACTACAGTTACCAAAAGGCAAGGGTGGAATGGCCTTACCCTGTTTGAGGGAGTATTACTAAAACATGGCTGGGGTCCAATGAAATCTTGACAACATGCTATTGTTGTAATAGTTTTGGAAGGCCTGCTCAAGTGATTGTCCAAAATCTTGGAGCAGACCCTGAACAGCCTGGACATTTTTAATTTTAGCTGCACTGAAATACCATTATACCAGACAAACATACCATACTGCATCACACTCTGAATAGATGAACAGAAAAATAAATACAGAATTTCCCTGCTTAGTCCAAAGGACCTTAGTCTATGTAGGAAATAAATCCTTTGTTGTACTTTGTTACAGACATGGTTTACATGTACCTTCCATGACAAGGATTAATCTATATATACACCCAAGTATTTGTAGAATGTAACCTTTATGACCTCATTATGAATCCTAACTAGATGGGCAGTAATAACATTCTGGGGGCTAAGAATCATCTCCTCTGTTTTTTTGGTATTTAAAATCAGGTGGCTATGATCACACCACTCCACAAGACCACTGACACTCTTGGTGGAGATTGGCATCATTAGTGTTGCTCAACAGGGAAAGTAAGGTGGAATCATCAGAAAATTTGATGATTAACTGATTTGGTAAAGTTGTGACAGAGTAATGTGTAATGTGTCCAAGTAATGTACCGGTGGTCTGGTACAGTACATGGGTCCTAATGCTCACCGTTATTTTTAATGAATGAATAATCTTTATTTGACACCTTTGAATAGATTGGGTATGTTTGAGGATGTTTGGAGGCCATTTATTTCTAGTTTTATATGATCCAATTTGACATTTGAGGGCTTTGTTTGATAAGCTCCAAATGTTTTGCATCTTAATTAATCACTGTGAAGAAAATGAGGGCCTTTATCAGGGACTGATTGAGATTTGTTCAGTAAATGAATGTGCTTTGAAGAGATTTATTTTGATTTATTTCTCCCTAATCCCACAATTCTGTTCTTTCATTTGATACCAGAACCTGGTGTGTGAATTAGCTTACTCATTTATGCAATGTTGTGTTCTGAGGAAAGGGGAAACCAGTGAGAATAGACAAAGTGATGCTAATCACTGTGGCTGCTAATGCCATACTCTAGGGCAGGGTCCCCAACCACTGGTCCGCGGCCCGGTACCGGTCCGTGAGGCATTTGGTACCGGGCCGCAGAGAAATAATAAAAACGTTTTAATTTCATTTCCATTTTATTGACTATCGCAGTCTGCAGGGTGTTTTATTTTGAAAAATGACCACTTCCGTCTGTGTGCCTCTTTTCCGTACTTGCCTCAATTTTTTTCCCTCCATGCACCCCCCCCCGGTCCGCGAAAAAGTGAACTGGTCTCAGTTTTTTTCACGTGTACAACCCCCCCCCGGTCCGTGGAAAATGGTCTTGCATGAAACCGGTCCGTGGTGCAAAAAAGGTTGGGGACCACTGCCCTAGGGGATGATTTTGAAAAGAACAGAAAATATGGGCCCTTCTGGCTGGGAAGGTCTGCGTGCAGCCAGTCCTAGGCCCCCAGACAGCCAGCCAGGCAGCCAGCCGGCAGTGTAGTGTAATGGTTAGGGAACTGGACTTGTAATTCAGAGGTTGCTGGTTAAATTCCCAGGTGGAGCACTGCCATTGTACCTTTGAGCAAGTTACTTAACCTGAATTGCTTCAGTAAAATATCCAGCTGTGTAAATGGGTTGTATGTAAAGAAATGTAAACTGTGTAAGTTGCTTTGGATAAGAGCATCTGCTAAATGCCTAAATGCCTTTTTTTGGCCAGTTAGAAATGGCTACGTATTAATATTTACACATATATATGGTTATAGAGGTTTAATAGTGGTAGCCAATACTTGGGACCAGAAGGTTATACAGTAGGATTGATGAGAGAAAACCATGGCATGCATTAATGTGAGAGCTGTGTGAAATGGTGAGTAATGTCTGATTTGTCTGAATGTGTTAAGATTTGCCCTGACAGTCCTATCTTTTTAATGTTTGTCAAATTTCAACAGAGTATCTAAAATAACTTATTATCATTTATCATTACTCTGAAGGTCTCTGTGGCAGGGGGCTTTTGAATATGAAAACATATATAACCAGTTATTTAATGTAAGGTAAGAGCTTAGTTTCACACCTAAATGTGGGGATAAGTTCTCCTCTTTTGAATCACTTGTTATGCTTTCTGGACAGTCAAAAGATAAAGTTACCTCAGTGCAATCCTTCCTCCCTTATAGAACACCTGGACCGTATACTGTCTTTCTTTCTGAGTTTTCTGAGTTTTTATCAAGCTTGGCAACTATGGCAGATAAAGTTGTGATTGTTGGAGATTTCAACATACATGTTGATAATGACAGTGACCCTTTAGGACTGGCTTTTGCAGCTATTATTGACTCTGTTGGTTTTATTCAAAATATGTCTGAACCAACCCACTGCCACAACCATACCTTAGATTTAGTGTTATCCTATGGTATCGATGTCGAGAATATCATTGTGTCTCCCCATAATCCTGTACTATCGGATCACTTTTTGATTACTTTTGAAATTCAGGTAAATATTCCTATTAAATCGGAACCTAGATACTATTCCAGCCGCTCTATAAATACATTGACAGCTTCAAAATGTATAAACATACTTCCCAAATTATTAGTATCAAGTCAGGACCCAAATAGCTTTTTGTCAATTGATCATCAAACAGATGAGGTAAATCATATTTTACGGAATACACTTCGGAATACATAAGGGTACTGTCGCACCCCTCAAGAGGAAAAATGCAGTCAGAAGAAACATGCACCCTGGTTTACTGACCATACCCGTGCCCTTAAACAAGTTTCCAGGAAATTAGAGCGCAGATGGCGCTCTACCAATTTAGAGGTTTTTCGCTCTGCTTGGAAGGACAGCCTCATAGAATACAAGCACGCTCTTACTACAGCTAGGTCATCGTACTTCTAAAAATTAATTGACCAGAATAAAAACAACCCAATATTTCTATTTAACACGGTAGCTAAACTGACAAAAAATCAGTCTTCAGATTACATCAGTTATCCTTCTAACTATAATTCTAATGACTTCATGAACTTGTTTACTGATAAGATTGAGACAATCAGAGAACAAATTATGAAAATGACTCCAATATCTAGCACTCCAACTCCCGAGATGGTACAGGGCTATCAGGAGCAGGGTTGCATAGAGACCCTTGAGTTTTTCACTCCCTTGGATCTGGACAAATTTAGTAAACTGGTTATGTCCTCCAAATCATCTACATGTCTGTTAGACCCCATACCAACAAAGCTTATTAAAGAGCTTTTGCCTGTGCTAGGCCAGCCCATTTTAGATATCATAAATACATCCCTATTATTGGGTTGCGTACCTAAGTCTTTAAAAGTGGCAGTAATCAAGCCTCTTCTAAAGAAACTAAATCTTGATCCTGTTAATCTGAAAAACTATAGGCCCATTTCAAACAATTTTTTTAGAGAAATCTGTAGCTCAACAATTAACTGCTTTCCTAAAAACGAATAATCTGTATGAAACACTACAATCAGGTTTTAGACCAAACCATAGCACTGAGACGGCTCTTATTAAAGTTGTAAATGACTTACTGTTAGCATCGGATACTGGTTGTGTTTCTATTCTAGTGCTCCTTGACATAAGTGCTGCTTTTGACACTATTGACCACCAGATTCTCCTTCACAGGCTAGAAAACCTGGTTGGTTTGTGTGGACGGGCACTCTCATGGTTTAAATCATACTTATCAGACAGGTTTCAATTTGTGCAATTAGATCAAGAGTTCTCTGACTACTCTCAGGTTAAATATGGTATTCCACAAGGCTCAGTGCTGGGACTATTACTGTTCTCATTATACTTCCTACCACTCGGTAATGTTATTTGTAAACATGGTGTGAATTTCCATTGCTATGCAGATGATACACAGCTGTACATATCAATGAAACCAGGTGAAATACTTCAACTCACTCAATTAGAGGCTTGTATCTCTCATATAAAGAATTGGATGACAGTATATTTCTTGCTTTTAAATTCAGATAAAACAGAGATGATGGTTTTGGGCCCCAAAAAATTAAGGAACAAGTTGGATCTGCAGTTAAATGCAGGTGATTGCATCAAGTCTAATTGTCAAGAACCTTGGTTTTATTATTGATCAGGATCTTCCATTTGACACTCATATTAAAAACACTTCCAGAGTAGCTCTTTCACCTAAGAAACATAGCTAAAATTCTGCACATTCTATCATTAGAGAATGCAAAAACCTTGATGCATGCTTTTGTCGCATCGAGGCTAGACTATTGTAATGCCTTATTATCTGGCTCCTCTAGTAGCTCTCTAAAGAGTCTTCAACTAGTACAGAATACAGAGGCACATATTTTGACTAGATCCAAGAAGTATGAGCACATTACTCCTGTGTTAGCATCACTACATTGGCTTCCTGTTAAATATCGGGCTGATTATAAAGTACTGTTGCTAACTGTTAAAGCAGTGAATGGACTTGCACCTATATATCTGACCAAAATGTTTGCCCCTTATAAACCGACACAACTGCTTAGTTCACAAGAAGCCGGCCATCTATTACTCCCTAGAATTTTGAAAAGCACAGCTGGTGGTAGAGCCTTCTCTTTTAGAGCTCCTCTGTTGTGGAACGGTTTACCAAGGCATGTTAGGGATTCGGACACAGTTTCAATTTTTAAGTCTAGATTAAAAACATATGTTTTCAGCCTAGCCTATTGACAAACATAGTCTAGGTGGAGAAATGGAGAAGGCCGTGCCCTAGTGTCTTATGGAGTGAGAAACTTTCTATACGTTATCCTTGATCGGGTGTGGATGGTTTGGAACTCTCTAATAGGTATGCTGCCATAGCTTACACCTGTCGGGGCTATCTGTATATTTCCTATGCTTGTGCTCCCCTGCTCTTACATAATGCTACTGGCTATAGCACTGCTTTTTTTTAATGACTGCATGTTCTCTTCTCTGCCACGGCCTCTGAGCACCTGCCCCCAAGCCCTATATCCTGCTAGAAGTGTGAGCTGCCCCCATCAACCCTCACCCCCACACCAACCCCAGTTCCTGGATCTGGACCCCCTTCATGTGGTTTAGCCCCCCCCACTGACTACCTAACTCAGGAGGGGCAAAGTCTTTCAGCCCTGAGTCACCTTGGACTGATCATGATATGGTCTTTTTTGGACACACCCTGTGCCGGCCAGAAGAGGATGGGCTCCCCCACTTTTAGTCTGGTTCCTCCCAAGGTTTCTCCCTACCAAGAGAGTTTCTCCTTGCCACTGTTGCCTTTAGGCTTGCTTTTGGGGGGTCTAGGCCTGGGTTCCCCCTCTGTTAAGCGTTTTCGCTTAAGCAATTAAATTGTGAAAAACTATACAAATACATTTGATTTGATTTGATTTGATTTGATTTAAAGCTTGTGCAGTTTAACTGCAGTGACACTGAGATTTGTGCTGATACAAACAAAACAATATCATCAGTATACATTTGTAATCCAGCCCCTAAACAACAATCTGCTATGTCATTAATAGATAAACTGAACAATAAAGGCCCAAGCATTGATCCTTGAGGAACTCCCATTGTACTGTCACAACATTAAGAATCATTTGTTCCTTTTTTAATCCTACGAGAGCAAACCTTAGAGGCTAATTCTACATGAACATTTTTTTTCCCCAAACATTTTCTTGTATAATACATTTAGCAGTGCAGTGCTCTGGTTTCCTTCATATGGAAGCAAGAAAGCTTAAGAGATACATTGAAAACTATAGGTTTGTCTCAATTATAAATAATTAAATCATATATATTATTTAATTTGAATAATATAAGTTAAAGGAATTAAAGTATTAACACCCACTATTATATCAAATATATCATTATATGAAGGACTGAATGTGTATGAATTACTAGGAGTCAGTCAGATTTCTTTTCTGTCAGTCTGATCTGTGAAAATATTGACTGTATTCTCTTCACCTTGTAAAACTGATGTAATTCAATACTTTCTATCTATTAATTGGCCTCTTATTAAAGTGTGAAATTAACTTAAAGGTGCCAAATGTATTTGATTGACAGCTCATTTTAAGTCTTGCCTTTCCATTTTCATTACCTTTCATGGGTATTAGAAACAATGGCATCATCATTATAATCATAACCTCATGGCTTCTGACAGTTGGCAGGCAATGCATATTCCATTATCTTGAAGAACAGTGCATTTTATGTGTTCTGACTTCACTGTGGAGAGAAGCTTGAAAAAGAGTTACATCACAAGCTCTTTAACGTTGGTTGGAGGGGGGGGGGGGATGGGTGCTGAGAGTGTATGATTGATTAATAGGGTACTGTAATACATTATTTATTAAATAATGAGAGGCAATAATTGGTTTAATTTATCAGCACTTTAAGCCTGTTCCATGCCTGTCATTTTCCACACCAGCCCCCCAATCCCTACCCAAAGGAGCTGACACAGAAAAGCCATAATTGCAAGGCTGTTCGGAGCGCAGCATGTCAAAATGGCATGGCAATTATACCCGCATTTACGAATGTAAACCAACAACAACCGGAGCCGCATGTTTAATTGGAGAACAGGCACTGTGGGACACTAACGTATGGAGGCGAGGATAATTAAGTGTGCCACAGCTCGACTGGGAAAGCGCGAGTCCTGATGGCTTGTGGCACCTCTTCACATTTGCTAAGGACCGCCACTGGAGAATCTCCCAGGCAACCTGAAAAGATGACGAGAAACAGAAATTGGATTTATCTGTGTGTGCGCGTGTATGTGCATACGGGTGTGTTAAGCTTTCAAGCTTCATCTTCTCAGTTTGTTTTTCGCCACACACACACACACACACACACACACACACACACACACTCTCTCTCTCTCCTGGGCCCTGGCCCACGACGTGTTAGTCATCCATGTTGTTTTAATGAAAGGTTTAATTAAAGACAGTGATATTCCTTTTGAAGGCCCCCCGATGGGCCCGCTCTCTATGCCACTTCGGGAAACGCTAGAGAAATATTGCTTTCCTGCAGCTCCCACTGGAAGTCTCTAGTCTTTTGCAACAAATTCATCCGTGCAGTGGGAGCTTAAGTCTGGTAGATGACTGTTTTGTTTAAAATCACTTCCAGCTAGCTGTGTGTATGCAACATGCTACCTTTCCCTGTGAGTTTCCACAGGCATTGTCATTTCATAATGTCTCATTTTTGCACATTCCCAAAAGACATTTGGAGACCATTTTTTCCACCAAAATGGCAATTTATTTTTCTTGTCAGTTTCTGCCGATTGACATACCGTATCTGAAGCTCAGATTCAAATGAACCACTATAAGATTTGTCCTTCACTTAACAGTAACATAATTAATAGGCTGTTCCTGTCTTTTGGTCTCCTACTCAACCTTATGAATTTTTATTCTCACTGGCATTGAGGAAAAAGGAAGTTAATTAGTAGACCTTGATTACTACTTAACCTGCCTGCAGTAATTTATGCTTGCAGAACTGCTGGTGAGACGGAACCAAATCTCTCAATTTGACTATTGTGATTTACAATTATGTAATTTTATGTTTTAATTATGAATACAAATGTGTAATTTTGTATTAATTATAAATACAAAGTTATCATTGATAAGTATAAATACAAAGATTAGACTAATTGTTCTCCCTCCATAAGGAATAACCTTTGTTTTTAACTACACACACCCTTGTTTATTACTAACAATTTATATGTCACATCATTTATATTAATTCTTCATTCTGCTGTTTGACGACAATAGCAGACCATGATAGATGACTATGTGTGGATCTCTGACATTAGGAGTTCATTTCCATTTTTATGTGTATTTCAGTTAACTCAAATAAACTCAACTTGTGTTGCAAAGTCCGCTTACGATAAGTGACTTTGGGCTTGTTTTTTTTCAGAAGTTGCTTGAAACATTTGAGAGTCGTGGGTTGCTTTTTTTTAAACTTGTTTTAAAAATGTTGTTGCTTGTTAGGGAAAATTCTATCCTATACACATTTCTGAGAACTATTTCCCCAGATGTATGGAATTAAGTAATTAATATCACCTGCTGTTACAGGTAATTTGTTCTCCCACAGATCCCCATGTAAACCTACCCCCTCACAAACACACACCCTATGGGAGGCTCATGTTGTCATTTCTGTCATTATCCTATCGTAATTGCTGTTAATGAAAAAAACCTACCCATTTTCCGGTGCTCTCGCCATTTCACTGAAACCCGCACTAATTGTGATTTTGGGAAGTTTTAATGAGAGCATGGCGACAAAGAAGTTGGCAAAGTATGGAAAACACTATTAACTTATAAGCTGCAGTGTGAATGTGTGTGTATATATATATATATATATATATATATATATTGTGGCAACTGGCTGAAGGAAGTCCAGGGGCAGGTAATTGAGGGGCGGTATGCTGGCTCCACCCCCTTGCCTTAAATAGAGTAGACAGCGGAAAAGCTACACCTGACTCTCGTTTACCTGAGTGGGCCAGGGAAAATAAAAGCACTGTTAATAAATAAAAGCTGTTTGGTGCAAAGTATCGTGAGGGAAACACGTTGGAGTGAGTGAGAGTGTATGTGAGTGAGAGAAAGTGAATAGTGTGGATTACTGGATTGATTTGTATACCAACCATTGAACGCTTGAGAACCCCGACTTGAAAACCGACCATTGGATTACGGACTTTGACAACGAGTAAGGATTGTGGATTGGACTTGATTACATTTCTCCCTCCCATCCCCTTTTTAGTTTCTCGAAATAAAATATGTTTGTTTTTAATTTATGTGAGGTTTATTATTGATCATAGCACCATGGAAACCCCACACCCCTGATCCTGCCACTATATATATACACACACTGTATATCAGCTTGTTTTGGAAAACAAGGTTTCTTATTTGTCTTGTGAGAGTATGCTCAAGTCATCATGCCTAGGATTATTACTTCACCCCCAAAGCTCCATATCATTAGCTGGAAGTTCCATACCATTAATTATGGAGCCATTTGAGCCTCCCTCTAGCTATTCAAGACCAGGTCGGAGACTTAGGTTGGAGCCTGGGCATGGTTTCAGAATATTTTTAGACAGGAGCACAGCATCCCAGTGATCTGAAATCAGAGGGAACTCATTGATGCTGAAGGCTCTGGGTCTTGATTAGAGCAGGCTTCATGTCCTGCAAGCTGTAAAGCCCTGTGTACTGTTAACATCTCTGTCACTCGGGGAGCAGGCATCAAGTGGCTAGGGCAAAGAAATCCAGCTTCTGTAAAATGTGTACAACAGGACGAATGTCATGACAAACAGAACCTGCTATTTACTGACAGGGAGTCATGTTCTGCTCTATAAGAATCCTGAGGTATAGGGGAAGCCATACTTGAGTGCTGCTAAAACCACTGCACTTTGGCTGTCCACACAGTCTTATAGTGACAACCATCTTAAGTGGGAAGCGCTTCTGAACAACGATTCTTCTTTTTCAACTAGTCCAGAATGCTGCCGCATGTTCAAGTTCACCCACATCACCCCTCTACTGTCCTCTCTACACTGGCTCCCCATCACAGCACACATCAGATTCAAGTCACTGGTGCTTGCTTTTCAAACGGCTAGAGGTACTGCTCCCCCATACCTCCAGTCACTCATCACTCCCTACACCCCAGCCAGACCCCTCCGCTCTGCCTCCTCTGGCAAACTGACTGTCCCATCCCTCTGGGCGCCTGGCAGCCGCTCCTCGTCTCTTCTCTGTCCTGTCCCCTCTGTGGTGGAACAACCTTCCGCAATCGGTCAGGAGCGCGGAGACTCGGAACCCACCTTTTCAGACACTACCACTGAATTCTGTACATCTTGCTAATTGTCATCACCACTGCCTACTTGCTCAACACTATGCATCCCTGCTTACTCCTCATTTAAAAATAAAGAAGTAAATACAAAATTACTAACCTTTTCCTTCCCAGTGTTACAGGTATGGTACGCAGCTGCCTGCAATGATGTCTATCTCTGTATTACTGCACTGATCTCTTGCGCGAACTATGATTGTTCCTACCATGTATTTATGCACATCTTGTAAATCGCTATAAGAGATATAAGAGATGAATGCTTAAAATGTAAATGTAAAAAAATGTTCTCCCAGCAACTCGTTCGGTCGAGACATGCTTGCGCTAAATTGCTTCAACAGTGGAATCCAGAACCACTAGGGTGAATGATAACATGAATGTTAAGGGCAAGGTTTGCTTGATAAAAGATATATCATGGGCAGAGTTCGTTTTTTGTATGGGCTTTTTCAGAATTAATATTACTATATTTGATTTTGTATGTGTATGTGTATGTGTATGTGTATGTGTGCTGATCTGATGTGTGTTGATTTCTTAATTTGGGAGATTTTCTCACCCAAAGCAACTGACAGGCCCATCATAGGACAATAAAAAAAGTATATATCATAAGAGCTGCAAAAGCAAGGATATGGTCATGTATTGGAAATAAATACTTTAATTCGGTCATGAACAGCTAGAAAACGGAAAAATGGAAACACCATTATACAAATACATGTATATACACTCAGTGGCCACTTTATTAGGTACACCTTTTTAGTACTGGGTAGGATCCCCCAGAACAGCCTGAATTGTACGTGGCATAGATTCAACATGGTGCTGGAAACATTCCTCAGAGATTCTGGTCCATGTTGACACGATGGCATCACACAGTTGCTGAAGATTTGTTGGCTGCACATTCATGTTGCGAATCTCCCTTCCACCACATCCCAAAGGTGCTCTATTGGACTGAGATTGGGTGACTGTGGAGGCCATTGGAGTACACTGAGCTCATTGTCATGTTTGTGGAACCAGCTTGAGATGACTGTGCACATGGTGCATCATCCTGTTTTAGAAGATGGGCAGACTGTGGCCATAAAGGGATGCACATGGTCAGCAAGACTCAGGTAGGCCGTGGCATTTAAATGATGCTCAATTGGTCACTGTTGCGATTCTATTTATTTGTTCACTACATGTACTTAAGATCACACAATCAAACCATGACCAGTGACAAAATACATATCTATGTGACTATGTATCGGGTACAGTTTGCACAACCATCACAAGACCACTGTAACAACTTATGAAGATATTCAAGGTCAGGTTTGTAATTATTCATATTAAAACGTTGTCTTTATGCCTTAGTTGTGTAACAAAATTATCTTCATCGATGACCATTCCAGCAGAGCTCCCTGCAGTTTATTGTTTTTCAGCCCGTCTTTTGGCAAGCTTTTTCTATAGCTCAAGTGGTTTTTTGTTGTGAGTATGGACTGTGTTTATAGCACACATCTGCATAACCGTCTGGAGTGTGTCGCTTTGCAATCTGTGACTGGGAGCACATCTCTGGCTGATGATGCCGTGAGGCTTCCCCCATGAACTACAAAGAACCCGCAAGCAACTCCTCAGTAATTAGGAGCGAGTTTCATTTCGACAAAGAGTCGTTCATCACAGTTTAGAGCTAATGCGTATGATCATTATCGGCTCCAAGGGGAGGGAACGGTATACAATTATTTACAAGTGAAGTGAAAGCTGTTTCTTTTTATTTTTAATTGAATTTAACCTCATACTGAATATATAAGGGGAAGTTAAACCATTTGGATAATATACCTAAGAAAAAATTAACCAAAAGAGATAAATAATTCACCCTGTGTAACCTGTCATATCAGTGGGAGTAAGTTTAATTGGGTCTATGAAAACGGCCATTCTTCATGGTGATGCTACCCCTGTCTAGCAACGTGACCGGTTGGCTGCCTGAACCTACAGTGTGTATTGAGCACATTGTATGCTTTGTATTTCCATCTTTGGAGACATATAAACCCTTAGATAGGAATAAACTTTTCATAAAATTGGAAAATAAATCACATAAAGTGTTGTATGTTGTTATTGATTTCAAGGTATGAACTCAATGGAAAAATATAATCTATCAGCCAGTATTGGACATATGCAATTGTCCAATATGCTCACCCCATAATTTAATGACAGCACAGCAACCACACAAATGCTGTACTTTCATGGTATCTCCTCTTATTTCCAGGGCAAACATATTTGCATCCAGGAATGAATGTACTCCTGTGTTGATCAGTCATTTGAGTGAGATGGGTGAGTGAGGGGAGCGCTAGGCAGGCAGGTCTGAAGATGGTCACTCTCCGTGGTCCTGCAAGACCCGCCACATCTATGAGTCTGAAACCTGCTGTCCTGGGTGCTGAAGTGCCCCAAGCCCTTCCACTTTGAAGGTGCCAGTTGACTCATCTACCCCTGCACCACTACTCTACTCTAGCAGTGTGAATTGATGTTTCTGTCATTTGTCTTCAATAAAATATCCAATCGATGCTACTTATATGCCAGGTACTTGCTGTGGGTACACCCTCTATTTCATAAGGACATTTGTAACAGAATTGTATATGTGATGATTTTATGCAAAGTGGTACACTTATATGTAAATGCTAAAAGCATCATTGACACTGATGGAAGCCTATCCATTTAAAACGGGGTGCAGCTGGGGAATGGGAAGTATTTGTTGTCACAGATTGTTGATAGGAGGTCTGTAAAAACCTTTGACTGTTTACTTTTGGAGGAGAGGCAGGCCATCCACCAGTTCCCTGACCTCTCCAAAGGTTTGCATGCATTCTGTGTAATGACTTGGGGCTTTCAGCTAATTTAGCCTATCAATATTCTGGACTCACTGTTCACGTCGCGCCAGGGAACTAGCTATTAAATTAATCACGGACCATAATCTTAGTGTCGCTGGGAGCATGCCACCACGCGTCTGAGGAGATAAGAGGGAAAAGATAACAGATAGCAGATAGGGGATGACCATATGAAGAAGCAGGCAGATGTGACATTTTGAGTGACATTTTGAGTCGCTTAAACTAAATGGCGATGGGATGAGGCCAGGGCCAGCTCTGTTCCAATACATTCACAGGCCTATGGAAGCTAAAATAATCGCTAATGAAGATTTTCACACTCCATTACACTACATTGCATATGCATTACTGCTGTGTTGTTTTGAGTGTTCTTGCAACCCTTTAGTTAACTATTGCTCCTCTACTGTTCATTTTCTTTTGAGTCTAAAACTAAACCAATTTCACAAAGTTATATACGAATATAGTCATTGCTAATGTGCATCCAATGCATGTCCTCTTGTGTCTAATCATAAGAATTCAGGTCCAAGTGAGGTAATGTTTACATTCTGTGCATACATTTTCATGTTTAAGTGTAAACCATGAGTATATTCTCACATATTTCATAGGCTTTGAAACTTGGGTCTTGATTGGTTCAAATCCTGCCATCAACATCTCTCTGTAGACCTCTCTCTTCTCTCTGCAGTGATTTATTTAAGACTAGTGCAAAGCAGGTGAAAATAGCTTTTTTTAGTGGTGGGTGGCATAGGGTAAAATTACTGACAAGTGTCCCCCCGCTACTTGCAAGTGCCCCCCCACAGCTCCTTTAGGGAGGCGACCAAATGAATCAGCTTGACTTCCAAAAGGGACATCTTTTAGGCAAATCTGAATGAAGCAAAATAAAATAATTTTGGAGCCTCATATGATTGGCTCCAGAAATCAATGAGTGCCAGTTCTTATGACACGCAGCCACCGGCCCCCAAATGTAACCAAGCTGAGATTATCTGTGATCACGCATGTACAGAGAGATAAGTTAACATTTATCAACAACATTTTAGAGAATCATACGTTCACCTGTAAAGTAAACTGACTGCACTATATCATCCAGCAAGACACCTTATCAATGTCTCTGCACACAATATCCTGCTATATGGTGCAATTTCTCTCCAAGTTGACAAAGTGCATAAGCGTACACTGCGTAATCAGATAACAGTGACATTGGGCTCTGTGGCGCGGTGTAATGTAACTACAAAGACACTGAAGTAAAATCTAAAATTGCCAAACGCAAGCTAACAAACAATATACAACAAGGCCTCTGTTTTGGGAAAACCCCTTCGTAGAGGCGCAACTTGCCAGATGGTGCAACAAAAACATATGGTGACTGTGTTGTTTGAATTCATGTTTGATTAAATATATTTCATGCAAAGCAATATTCCAGTAATTAGAAGTATTAGGAATGGATCTTCATTATCACATACTGTAAGCCTTAATATGATTAAGTTGCAGCTTAAACTGTTCATGATTCATTCAAAGAACATATGACTTGACTTTGAACTTGACTTAATCATAACCTTTCACTTGACTTGATCAAAAATTATTTTTGACTTGGGACTTGCTTGAGATTTGGTCCCCATGCCTCGGAACTTACTTGAGACTTGAATATGGGTGACATCTCTGCTTTTTGTACAATACTTACACAACCATTATTAAAGATGCCTATCAGACATGAGGATAAATCGCTTTTGCATTGAAATTGAATTATTACTGGTGATGCTGGACTTCCACTGTGTGAGAGTGAGAGAGCATATACATACCCCAGATAAGCCACCTACCCAAATCTGCTTCAATCGAGAAGCAACAAATCACCCCCCGCAATGTGAGCCTTAATTTGCCCATTATGAACCTTGCTTTTTAGGACGTCTATTTGAGTGGTGAGAGGTTGTTGGAGAGGGCCATTTTTGTACTTGTGGTAGTGCACTAAGTGAACATCCTATTCAGGGCCAGGCTCAGAGAGACCATAAATAGAGCTGAACGGGAGCCATTTCCTCTCATCAAATGCACTTTTTATGTTGCTCTGTGATGTTCAATCATTGTAAGGCTGATATTTTGAGGTAATACTAGAATGTTAGAGTACGTTCTCTGATTTATAAAAAAAATTATATATGAAATATAGTATCCCAAATAAAATAAGTATGTCAAAATATACTGCATATATTCCAAAGGCAACACAACATTTTAATAAACATAAGCAAAAGCAGTGTTGTAAACTAATTGTATATGTGTGTACTCTGAAAGGTAGAATTAAGAATGGATTATTGAACACAATTGTAATACCTTCTATGGCCTCCCCAATCACCAGACCTAAAAATCCTTAATCTTTATGGAAAGTTATGGAAGGTAGAGTGTGGAGTAGATTTCCACCGCCTTCATCTCTCAAACAACTGGAGGCTTTCCTTCTTGAAGAACGGTCCAATATCCCACTAGAAACAGTTCAAAACATGTATAACAGCATCCCAAGAAGGATTCAAGCTGTTATGAAGGGCAGCTGTCCGGTGCTGAACTGGGGGAGACAGCTGCTGCCAATCTCTCAATCAGGCAAGCTGTCTCCCATTGTGTAATCAGGGGACGCTGCATAAATGGAGAGACAAACGCAACCGCGAGGAGAAGCGCCTTAGTGCCGTGACTACATATACCTTTTTCATAAGGGGGAAAGAATTAGGCCAAGGAAACTCACCTGCCATAGCGCTGATTTTTATTATTATTAGAGGGCTGCAGATCAAACGGAAAAGTTATGAGCGTTGTCTGAAGACGAAAAAAGACAGACAAAAGCCGAAAGTTGGGCACTCGACATTGCCTTCATTTATTTCTCTCCTCTTAATAAATAAATAATTAACATGTGACTGTGATATGGTGTGAAGCTTACTGCTGCTCATAGCCTCAAGCAACAGTTTCTTGGAGCAGCTTCAGAGACACAGAAATAAGCACTTGCTTAATTCACACATGCCGCCGAATCGCGGAATCAACTTTATTTCATTTTGGCTCTCATGCGTTAGATTGTTGGATTGCAGCATCCAGAGAAGGAGTCCTCAGAGCTACACATTTATGAAGGGGGCGGGGGGGGCTGCTGGGTAACTCGTGCTAAAACACTGGGTTTCAGTGCATCAAGTGCCAACTGTGGCCGGCAGCACCAGAGCGCAACGCATAATTGACCTGAGCATTGCCCAGGGAGGGAGGGTCTTAGTTAATCATCCCCCAATAGTCAATTGGGTGTCTGAAGCCTGCCTGCACATAACATTTTCTCCTCTGACGCAGTGACTGTGTGCCTCAGCTGGTAGAATGCAGTTTTTGTCTTGTCTTGTCTTGTCTTTGCTCTTTTGAACTGGTGCAGGATGTTGCAGTGGCAAGATGAGCCCCTTGAATATAATCGTTGGGAGAAAATAGAAAATCAGGGATAATAAATGTTAATAAAAAATAAGTACTGGCAGTCTAACACACTGTATCTTGGATGGTCCGATACGAGTGTGGCTGCCTATCAGGGACCATATCAGGGTTCGAAACCCCTCTCTGCCAGACCGGCCCTGGCTGTTAGCCCCAATCGGGGGTGGCATTTGAATGTGCGCCCCAGGGGGAAGGGTGAGGGTGAGCCGGCACGAGTTCGTCGAGGAGCAGGAAGGGCGTCCGTGGTTGGATTCAGTCCCGGAGGAGGCGGATCTACCGGTCCGGAAAAATTTGCTCGTTAGCTGGAGGACAGGCAACGGACTCGTGGGGGAGGGTGAATTGAGATAAATATAGGGTATAATTGGCAACCAAATTGGGAGAAAATAGGGAAAATTAGAACTATTAATGAAAAAGAAACTACACATCCATCGAGTGACAAGCCCATGGAATTACCATGGAAACCCTTGACCAAAGAGGCCTTCCACCGGCAGCCTGCACACCGTGCACTGCGACCAACACCAGCACTCCTGCAGAAAGGTCCTCCGTCATCCCTGCACCATCTCCACGGACATACAGAGCCCTGTTTAAAATAGCTCTGATAAATGGAAGGGACATTCTCATGTTCCCCAGGGGAATGTGTTGCAGCACCTGCTTTCCGCGACTAAAATGGGCTTCCCATCTGCGAGCCTTTGTTAAATCATCCAGAGGGCAAATGCTCCTTGTCAAGGTGTCAGTTTCACCTGCTCCAGCCACCTGAGGACAAACACTGTCCTGCTGAACAATAAATGCCTGCTTTTTGCAACGTATGGGTCAATGGGTGCTCTGTTTTGTGGCCAATGGAATAGTCTACCTTTTGGAAGTTTTACGAGGTAAACTGTTTTTACTCTACACTCAGGCTTTGCAAATGGTGACAGGAACTCCAAAATGCGCAAGAACCAGTCCAGTAAAGAAAATAACATTTATTCAAACAGCAGTTAGTGAATTAGGACAGCAAGGTTAAAATGTACACATCAAAAAGTATAAATGTTGTCTCATTCAGTTATAGCTGTTGTAGTTCAAAGTAAGTATTTGAACAATGTCGTTTTCATTTGAAAGCGAGTTTACAGCGTTATCCCACTCCCTTCCGTTTTCTCCACTATGCAAATGCTACACAGCTACAACTGCACATATGTTACGTTACCGACACTGCTTCAAATGAAAGAAAGTCAGCGAAAGACAGCTAAGAGTGAGAGGCAACAGAGAGAGAGAGAGAGCGTGTCAGAGAGACAAAGTGAGAAAAAGAGAGCAAGAAAGAGAGTGGCAGGGAGCATGCAAGAAAGAGAGAGAGAGAAAACAGACAGATGTCATAGCAATTCCTGGGAGATACTGCCATCCCACCAGCCACCTGGGCTGCTATCACTTCTGAAATTTACTTTACTTCCAGGCTCAGTCCCCCTGGGCCGCAGATAAAAGCCTGGCGCTACATTCTAACATGTCTGAGTCCAACATGAAGGCTTTTAGGTTTTAACTAACACTTTGTAGGCTTATATGCCTGTTTTATTCATACACTGGCAGCGTGTGGACAGTTGGGATTTTTCACTTTTAAAAGAGAGAGAGAAACTCTCTGTGTTTTTCTCTGAATTTACAATACTCGGATGTGCCCCTGTGATGGGGACATATATGCGGGTATAATACAAACCATATTGGTTGTACTGTTCAGATTTTAATTGTTCTGGATATTATTAATCCTGTTTCTCGTATCTGAAACAATGGAACGCAAATAGCCTTTGATACAGCAAGCGGGGTGAAAGAGAGATTAGCATCATTTCCGTCGCAGAATTTCAACATGGAAAAAAATTCAACAAACCCTGGTAATTAACATCCTCTCAGATAGCTTCTGATGAGAACAGATCTATCACTCTCGCACAACAAAACATTTCAGATGGCTTCATTAAAACTGAAAGGAAGGAAATGCACATCAGAGCCAGGGAGTAAAAAATAAATGAACAAAAATTCATTTGCATACGAATATCCACTTAAGGCCACTCACACTTAATTTTGGAAAATGCTAATTTGCAGCACTGCTACAGTTAGTTATGAAAACATTCATCTTGGCTTACAGTCAGATAATTATTTTAAAAGTACGCCACGCTGGCATAGAACCAGAGATGTGAAACTATCCCACTCCTATCTATTAATTTCATTATTTCTTGCTACATGGAAACTGAAATAAATAAAGAAATCTGCCATGATAGAATTGTTATGATTTTATCAGCCTCGCAGTCAGCAGATGCTGAAAGTGCATGTCCAATCTCGGCTTTCATTTTTGACCTTTTCTGCTTTCTTTTGCGGAAGACTGCTTTCCCATTAGGCAAACCTCACTGATAAGGATTCTCACCTGTGCTCCAATGGCTTGATGGGCCTCCTATCCCACCACAAGAGGACGGATCAGATTGGCGGAACTGGCTGGCTCTGGAGGAGGCTGCCTGTGCGGTGGCGGACATTTTCCTGTAATGAATAGGGATGTCTTTCTGCAGCGCGGCCGGCGTTAATCGCTGTCGGCACTGGCAGGTAACAGATAAGCAGATTGATCCGAAGCTACCCTGGGGACCGGCCCTGGCAGGGCCTCGTTCATCACACCTGCCAGCGGAATACATTTGCGGCAGGACCCCCCCGGGGCTACATTGATACAACCTGAGAGGAACTGTGCCAAGCACCTCCAAAAGAAGAGGGGGGTTAATGTAGTGAGCTTAAAGGGAAAACATAGTCGGAAAAAAAGAGCTTCTATCCAAATTCTATGCCAAATGCCAGGGCTGTGGTTTTTGTGGTGGGACAACAATGAGGTCAACAGCTGTGCGTACTATGCACAGTGTGCCGGTGGTTCTCAAATATACATCCAATGAAGATATAGGAGATGTGATAGTTTGGTGGGGAGGGAGCTTTGGAGTGGGCAGTGGGTATCAACTGTGCTGTATCCATGGCAACCATAATGCGTATGACCCATGAAGGAAGGTAAGGTCAAATATTCCTGTTTTCCTTTTTTGTTTAGTTTCTTTACATTAGTTGCCTAAAGAATTACATTTACATATTAATAGATCTGTATCGTGCTGTAGGCTATATGCAGTGGCCTTTTGGTCCCCTCTGAAAACACAAAAGGGAGAAACACCCTGGAAATCTAAATCTTTTCAATAGTCTCATTTGTAATTCAAAAGACAAATTTATGTGCACAGCTTTGTGGTTATCCCCTCGCTGTAAATGTAATAGTAAGTTACATTAAGACAGTCCATTGTCGATTTATTTACCTCTGTTCAGTTAGAAGTAGGATTGTGGCATTCGATAGGGAAAGCCAATTTCCACTGAAACAACCAGACTTAATGACTCAGCATATGCACATGAAATACATTTTCGTCTGCATCCACATGATCAAAGGTCACCTTGTAAAAAACTTAAGAAAGCAGAGGCTGAGAAGCCCATATGGTATGGCTAACTGCCCATAGCTCAGATTATATTTACCATGTGAACACATTATATGGAACAATCATTGTGCTTTCTGCATTTCAATTATATTTACATTTTTAAAACCGCATGTAACACAATTCATACTGTTTGTGATGGGTGCCACAGGACTATCAAAAATCTGTACATAAACAAATGGTGCACAAACTTTGCACAAATGCAATTTGTACGAATGTAAAGCGAGAGTCAAAGGTGAGAAAAGTTCATAATTAATTGTAACATGAGAAATACAATTAATCTATTACATATGGACTTATTTATGATTGTAACATTATGTACAGTGATCTTTTTGACTGAAATCTGAATCCATAGATCCATAGATCCGTGAATCCATAGATGCTGACCCCTTGATGAAAAGGCATAAACAACCAAATTGTAGAACTGCAGTGTGGAATTCTCAGATTGTTCTGGAAAAAAACAAAAACATGTGCAGCTAGGACCGTTATTGTTTTATTAAATGTACAAACGCCAAAGGATAACATTATATGTATGAAGTATTCATTGTGTATCTATTTGTCTGTTACATCCCTCTGCTACAAAGCGGAAGGGCACATTACAGGCCACACTTCTGCCTACCAACTGAAAGTAACTACTCACCAGTTGTGAATGGGATCCTAGCCACCAAAATGGGTCTTCTTTAGGGATTTTGGTATTGTAAAACCAAACAATAAATACAAATAAACTAAGAGAAAAGTATAAAGAGGTTTCCTAAACTCTGTCTGTGCACTCTTTTCAATCATGTACAACTTCAATGCATCCCGATGTGCGTATAGCACATTCATCATACTAAATCATATATCGTTGTAAGGGATAACCTATGGGCTAGAACCATAGACTAACTTCAGCTTATATAGAAGGAAGTAGTATCAATTATGCCCCTGGATCATGCCACATGATCATATTACTGGTGGTGCTGGTTGGACATTCAGGGGGGCTGTTTGGCCAATACTTATCAGAGAATGAAGGGAGTGGGCTTATTTTGTAGCAAATATTTGCCATCGCAAGGATACAAAACTTTCTTATGTGAAGCATACTCACATACGTAACTCGTAGAGCCAGGAGAATTACATCTTTGTTGCTGTTGGCAAGCACATAGTGTACAATGGAAGTCTCTTGATTTGGCTTGTTCTTGTGAAAACTGGTTCACTACTTTTGTTTATTTGACCCTTATTGTGATCCACAGGATCAATGATCTGTCATATTTTGGGACTTCTACACTTCACCGAAGGTAGGCAGCAGCTATTTTTTGAATTGGGACAGGATTTTTTTTGCGACATCCCAGTTGACATGAATTGGGCTCCAATGCTGAAAAGATTAGATTCCATCTGTGCATATAATACATGTTCATATTTTTGGTACATTTAATCTTGATATTTAAAGAAGAACATGCGATATGATGTAGATGGCTGCTGGCAGTTAAACTAAGGGGTTAACTCTAGTTAACTTGTCCAGAGTGTTACTTGGCCAGTGATTTTCTCAACACCGTGTTTGTTTTCCTTTTTTTTTCTTCTAAATTGGACAACAGGAGCAGAGCTCGTCCAGCGTTAAGCTTATTTCTGTCTCCCTAATTAAAGATGTCAGCCCCACCACAGTGGCACATCAAATTTAATCACATCTAATAAAGTGCCTCATCACAGGCAATGACTCAAAACCTTGCATTGGTAATATTATTTTACAGCTCTACAAGACATTCCACTTGTACCATGATAGATATAGACTCGGAGACAACAGTTTGCCCAGATGAAAATGAGAAAAGGCAGTTGACCGTAATAGTGAACTGCAAAATCCTGAATTCCTTTGAAAAGTAATTTTCAGAAGTCTGGGGGAAAAAATGCCATAATGATTAATAGTGAAGAAAAAATGAATGATTTTTATATTTATATTGCCAGTAGGGAAAGTGTTTCTCTCTGCAGTCACTACTTGACTCTGTACGTGTTTGTTGTTAAGAGATAAAGTACTGTCATGAGACTGAACGGAGTGTCCTAGGAATATAGCAGCATGTATGAATCAACAGACATGGAGCAAATATGTAAAGCAACTAACAATTCAGAACACAGCGTCACCACAGCAAACACAATGTCTGGCTAAAACCTGAATATGTAAAGTTTAGTAAAGTGTAGTAAAGTGTAGTGAATAATAGTAAAAAATAATGAACAGCTTTATCAAAATGTCAAAATGGAAAAATAATATGGTTTATTGGAAAGATGTCATTGTGTGCAATGCATTGTTTCAGATCTGAACTGTATAAAAGTGGAAGACAGCAGAAATATTTAAATTAGGTGTACAATTAGGCAGCCCTAATGCAAGCAGGGAGCTTATTGCCCCAATCAGAGGCCAAAAGAGCTTAAAAAAAGAGGTGGCAATAAAGACAGAAGGTGGTCATCCAGTGGTGGGCAATTGCATTGTTAGTACTGAATCAGTTTATTTGCTTTCAGCCAGTTTGGTCAGTAGTTTGTTAAAAAAATTTGCTCACAATTCGACATCACGCAAGACCAAGTAAGGAAGAAATGAAGGCAATGTGGAATGCAACCTTGAACAATAAATGTTATATTTTAAGATTTTTTTTAATGCAGTATTGGAAAACATTTTAATGATGAGAAAACTATCACCCAAACCATTATGGATCATTATTTTGCTCACAAGACAGATACTGATGTGATTGCTCAATGCTCAATCTCATAATGTCTCCAAGTAGCCCAATTCACTTCTGCGACACTGAGAATCACACTACAACATGTTGTTGCTCGTGAGACACACACACCAAAGTCAAACCAAAGAACTGAATAGCAACTTCTGCGACACTGAGAATCACACTACAACATGTTGTTGCTGGTCAGACACACACACCAAAGTCAAACCAAAGAACTGGATAGCAACAAGATAAGTTTTTTTGGTGAAAAACCAACAGGCATTTACCATGATCAACTTAAAAAAACAAACAAAAAACAAACAGCAACATTCCTATGATTTATCTTAGGAGGCCAACTGAACATGTGCTTTTAACCACATCACAAGGAAGTGTTGTCGTCCAAAATGTTTATCATATCGCAACTAAAATCGCGATATTAAGCTAAAATAATTGCAGTGTGATTTTTTGTCCATATCATGCAGCTATACCACACACATATGTATCATATGATTTTCTAGCTACAGTTATCTATTGTTATTTGACCAATTGTAAATCCAACCTTGGGTGTGAAGCTAGCTACATCGATAGTAATAAGGGACCGTTTACCTGTAAAAGTAACTAATTTAGCTAGGTTGTTTCTGAACCGGTCTGGTTGACTTCATGTGTGTTAGCTAGCTAATAAGGGATGCACTAAAGTTAGTCAAGGAAACTACCTTCCCTACCATACACATATTATGGCATCATGTTTTTTTCCACTCATGTAAACTAACAGCCATGAAATATACAGTTGGCAACCCCTTATTAATGTTACAAGCTATTGTCACCATATAACCTTGATTTGTATTGTAAAGTAGAGATTTGAACTTTTGGAGAGAAATGTAGTCCACACGCCTCCAGTTGCCTTCCCCTGAAAAAGGGAGATGAATGAATTATTATTTTATAGCTTCTATTAGCCTCTGTTATTAGCCCAAAGACAGTTTGGATGCACCCATAATAAAAAGGACATTAATTATCTGAACTGCAGTCATTTGACTTCCTGTCTTGTGGGGGATCAATTTATTTATTAATATTTCATAGTCATTTAACTCCTTTTGCTGCTGAAAGACGGGATACAATGTCAGACAGCGGATAGTGAACAAGGAGTGTTCAGGAACAGCTGGACTTGACTGTCAAGCTGAAACAAATGCAGGTGAGTGTTTAGCAATTTTAGGTTACAGCTAAAAATCTATGTATTTTTGTACTTCTGTTTATTTTTTCCCAAACAGACTATCTGACTACGATGACAAATAACGGACACAATACAACATGACTAGGACTATAGCGAGGCCTACACTCACCAATTGGATATACTGTACTGTTTAATCTTTCAATCTTCCAAAATTTTTAGATCATATTTATAACCGCTGAAGACATATATGGACAAGCAAATTACGGCGAAATTCTGCCAAATTTTTAATTACAACCAAATGTTTTCATCTTCATTCAAAACGAATGGCTCTAAAACAGGGCATGGCATTATATTTCAAGTGTTTTATTTTGTACGTCACAAATAGGACCTTGTTTGCTAAAAAATAAAGATGCACCCTCCAATAGCTCCAATTAAACAGCAGCGGGCAAAATGACAGGCTATTTTTGAAATATATTTATGCACAGCTTTACAGCGCAGAAGATTGATTCTTTTGAGAGCCTTGATGCAAGAGCTGGCGACGCTGTAATAGAGTTGTGAGGTCTTTGATGAAGCCGTTCCAGGGGGAAGACGATTACCGAAACGAAAATGCACCATCCAGCTCTGCCATGAAAATGGAGAGAAAACCCCAGGCATAATTTGATTTCGAGATGAGGTGCAGCTATAAACTGATAATATCGGAGCTCCTGTTTTCACATATTGGTACGAATGGCATTTTTTTCCTCCTTCCCCATTCCATTCAATCTACACCGGGGGAAGGCAGATTTAGAGATGGATAAAAAAAAAAAATCATCATTCCACCTTTCCTGGCTGTGTGATCTAATCTTGATATGAAGGCTTCTGATATGTAGATGATTGTGGAAGATGTGGCTTCATTTTTTCAGGGTTCCGCTGCTGCGTGCCGTGGTCCCTGTGGATTAAAATGTCAGGAGGAGAGTTAGTATTCACGGCACAGATTTCAAGACTGACTGATTAAAACTATACCGATCCTGCAGCCACTGAAGCCACGGCCGCTGTTTGTTCAGCTTTAGCATATATGTACATGTGCGCACGGGGTTGTGCTCGCTCGTGCGTGCGTGCGTGTGTGTGTGTGTGTGTGTGTGCATTTACTGATCCTACGCATAAGTGTTTCACGTAATACTGTAGGCATAAGTGTACACAACACCATGTCTGGTCAAATAAACCTCATGTCCGAAAACTTGATCCTTTTACCTTTTTTTTGCATTTCAAAATATCCAGCCCGTAAAGACTGTTGAAGGCCTTTGTTCCAACAGTTTTCTGCTTGACAGGACTTAAGCCCTCTGTCGCTTTGGGTTATTCTGCCTCGGCCCCAGGGTCTCCACTGCAGAGGGTCTCATCACTAGTGGTCAGGCAAATGGGCAGCAGGCTTGATATTTTGCTTGACCCGTGCAGACCAGAAAGGTGACCACATCCCCAGCAAGGATAACCTTGTGGAATGTAAAAAGAAAAAGAAGAAGAAAAAAAAGAACAGGAACAAAACGGCTGAATGCTTCACAGCAGAACATCCCTGTACTATAGAACGCAAATGATATGTTATGACCCTTAGCTATAGCTGAGTTAACATAACAGCAAGGAGTCTATGTATCTATATATCCAAAGTACCAAGAGTTCTGTGTGGTGAGAGAATTTCATAGGAACTGTAGATGCGCGGATGAAAAGGACAGAACGGCGGTCCTTTCTTTCTCCTTTCTTGGGAGAAGGGCTGCAGAAGAGCCTTTTATATTTCTGAGGGAATCTGCATCTCAGTAGCTCTTGTGGGTATAAACATAACATGACAGAAAGAGTAGAGGTATGAGAATGACACAGAGTCCCACATGACACGGAGGAGAAGGAGGAGCAGGAGGAGGAGGCCGGATCAGTCAGCAAGCCGCACTGAGAATACAAGCCTCAAAGGATGTAGTCTATATTTATTTTACTCTTTTTTTTCAAATGCAATATCTTGCAACGGAGGTGAAACCAGGGAGGAATCTGACTCAAAAGCTGGCGGGCTTCACTCTGTCTTCTCTCTTTGTAATGCTGGTAATTTCTTATATGAAAAACCTGCGTTGTAGTGCATTGTGAGTCTTTTAATTATACATTATAATACAACATGACTGTGTTTATAACGCATAATGAACAATGTCTTACAGAGGACCTGACACACTGCATTAACAGCTGTCATATCTATGGATTGGTTATGTTCATTTATTGAAAAGGAAACCAGCCCAGAGGAACCCAGAAGTTCCCTCCAATGTCTCTTTCTTCCCCAAGTAGGGCAAAGTGTTGTAAAAGTGGGTCCAGCACTGGCCCCCACCTCCTGGACTCCTGCCGTGACCTGTGTTCTTGTGATTGGAGGGCATCCGACACCTAGGCTTGATTATCCTCGGGACTATAAAACTTCTCCACCTTGTCTCCCTCTCTTTCTCTCACCCTACCTCTCGCTGTCAGCGTGACTTTTGCTCCTTCAGCAGCAGAAGAGTGTCTCTGTATGTATTAAGGGATCCAGGCACCCACAACATGGTGAGGGAAAACTTCCAAAGTCTTAAAAAGAAAAAGAAAAGAAAAATTCTACTGGCAGTAGAATTCTCTGTGGCTCAGTAGGTAGAGCATGGCATTGGCAACGCTTAGGTTGTGGGTTCGTTTCCCATCGGGGCCACATATACTGAAAAATGTATGCATTCACTACCGTAAGTCTCTTTGGATAAAAGTGTCTGCTAAATGGCATATATTATAATATAATCACTTACCACTTAACTACATTCAAGCCTACTGAACTTGCGATGGAAATTCCAACTTAGACTGTGCCCAGAGTCTGTAGGGACAACATCAGCCTCAGAGAGAAACCTAGGCTGGACCAGACTATTAAAGGAAGCAACTCTCACCAGGACAGAGGAGGAGCCAGGCCACCATAACCCTGACTCCAGGCAACGAGAGGAGCCAGACTACACGTGCCGTGCCTGTAAAGAGGATCGGAGACTCGAGACAACTCCTGAACAGAGACTATAACACTCATTATTATTTATATCACGAGTCTATATCTTCCTCATTTAATAACAGTCATTCATATTTGTTAATCTCACACATACCTGTTTTATCCATACACTCCACGTACATAAATATTTTTTTAATATTCTTGTTTGTTTAACAAATGTTATTTGTGTTATGAATTGTGTTGTCTCATTATTCTAATAAGTTGGGCGCTCTACTAATTCAATGAACTCAATGGTTCAATGGTTCAGATACAGTGGTTTCTTATTTAAATTAATTACTTTACTGTTGAGGTAGAATTCCTGAGCTGGTGCCCCTATAAAATGGAACCGATGCGTTGTCTATTGGTAGATAACCCAGGAAAACACCACTTTTAACAAACCTTCACATATTTGGTGCCTCCATATTTGAAGAGTCACAACATATTCCGTCCAACTCTGAGGTAGCTAACTCAGAAGGGCGGTGCAACTATTTTGCACACTACAAGCTACACTTTTCACGCAGTGTACTACAGGAGAGCTAGTGCTGGGTAGCAAGCTAGCACAAAGCTTGCAAGCCAGCTAACTAACATTAGAAGCTAGATGTAAGGTAAAGCTAAGCTAAGGTGGCTACCTAACCAAAGCTGTTGTGTTGATATTGGTGAACCCCTCAATGAGATATAAAGCAAATACATCAAATCCATAAGTACAATACTATTCCTTAATTAGAGTCATATAGGGTTTGTTCAAGTCTCGACCACAAATCATAACTGATTAATGACATAGCCAAGGGCTCAAACCTTTCACCATAGGGCCCAACCTGCACTCACACCAGACCTCCTTTATTGACTGAGACACTTTGGAGCCCAACTTTGTGTCATAGGATGGGATGCCAGCATCTCTTGGGATGAACAAGTGAGAAATATATATCGAAGAATCTCGGTGTGGTGATGGACAACAGGCTGTCCCTATCAATGAACATTGCAGCGGTAAGCCGGGAGTGCAGATTCTTCCTGTATAACATCAGGAGAATCCGTCCCTTCCTTACCACGTACTCTACCCAGCTCCTGGTCCAAGCAATGGTACTGTCCCGCTTGGACTACTGCAACTCACTCCTGGCTGGCCTTCCCGCATCTGCCATCAGACCCCTGCAACTCATCCAGAACGCTGCAGCCCGTCTGGTCTACAACCTTCCTAGACACTCCCATGTCACCCCCCTGCTCACTACCCTCCACTGGCTGCCTGTTATAGCTCGCATCAAATTCAAAACATTGGTCCTAACATACCAGGCAGTCAAGGGATCAGCCCCAACATACCTCCTCAAGATCTTCAAACCCTACACACCTGCCAGACCACTCCGTTCTGCTACCTCAGGACGCCTAGCACCTCCCCCCCTCCGCACCTGCGCTTCCCGGTCACGTCTCCTGTCGGTTCTGGCTCCACGATGGTGGAATGACCTTCCTGTGGAAGTCAGAACAGCTGAGACCCTGGCCACCTTCAAGCGACGACTGAAGACTCACCTCTTCAGGGTGCACCTCTCCCCGTAGTCCAGTTTTTGTTAACTTAGGGACGTAGTTGCTTAGTATTACACATCTACTTGTTTATGTATTGTATTAGGCTTAGGCATTATTTTCTGCACTGATTGCTTTATTGCTACCTTTGAATTGTGGCTACAGATTTACCTACAGGGTCCTAGTTTAACTATGTGGTTGCTCCTAGCACCTAGGAACTGTACTTCCCGCTAGGGTGGCTTTCAGCTAAACTGTTCTTGATTACGGTTAACACTTTGTTGTACGTCGCTCTGGATAAGAGCGTCTGCCAAATGCCTGTAATGTAATGTAATATATATATTCCCAAAAGATACCGGAGGTCAGGGACCAATGAAGTGAAGTGGAACCATGAATGATGTCTTCAGGAAAAACAAATGTAAAAGGGACAAAAAATAAAGTAATGTATAACAAAGCTTGATGGTAATCATCTATAAAACTGACAAGTTAGGAGGATGTCACTGTGACATTTTTCATTACTTTTGCTCTGTCAGCATAGATGATGGAGAGGAAAATGAGGAATTACCAAAGTTCTGAAGCACATAACTATCTACACAGCATGGGGATTGGAAGACTTCTCTGTGATATGATGAGCACGATTCTCACAGGAGATGTTTGAACCCAGAGTATAACTGCCCAAGAAACTGAGCATCTTGTTAGTTAATGGCTTTGTTAAGAGGGGGATACACCACTTGGTCAATCCTGCAGACTTGCAGCACCAGATGGATAAATATAGGTTACCAGTTAATGTTGTTAGCATTGTATGTGATCATATATACAGTAAGGTCTTAATGTTTTACTTGGAGCGATGGTGTAATTAATACTGGTCTTAAAATGTAGACACGGCGAGTCATACAATAAAATGGTAAATCCTGATTCTAAAGTATGCATTACCTAGAATATTGTTTAATTAAACTGGCACAGAATATTGTTTTGAATATTTTAAAATTAGGATAGAGTAATTGTTTTATTAAGTAGGCACAGCAAAAAAAAAAAAAATATCATATGATTATTTTTTGTTTCAATTTATGGTAAAATAATTCGTAATAAAATACTCATGGCACTACGCGTATTGAGTGATGCAAAGAAGCCAGCAAGATATTTGGATAGCTACACAGTGTTTTGAAACATTGTGGCTTCTCTCATGATTATAGCTAGCATCTGACTATTACTGAATAAATCAGAATTCATGTTTAGATACAGAATGCAGTGAAAGTTGGCACTTCCCTGCACTGATGTACATTCCACCTGCAAAGCTGGGGCATTAAATAACCTGCAGCTGAATTAAATTACACACGTCAGCTTCCAGCACTGCAAAGCAGCTACTTCCTGTGGAGACAGCACCAGAGCTGTCACTGAAGCAAAATGCCCACCAAATATCATCCCATGAAATCATCTTTCTCTTTGGGGCTTCAGCGGCTGTGCTATAAGGTCACATGCTGAACCCCTTTTTCCTGCTCCATAATGTCAACATACAACCTACCTGCCCTGCCGTGCAAGCCCCAGGCTCGTGCAATCACTGACGGATGCACCGGTCAAATATTCCATGGGCCGTGAGTATGGTCCAGTTAGGTCAAATGCAGTTATATCAAATGCAAATATGTAAGCTGCAATGGCCAGCACCAAAGCTGCAAGGGTGAGGAGCAAGCAGTTGAGGAAGTAGGAAGTATAACAAAATGCAAGGAGCTAAAAGCAGCCAAAGGTTATGATGTGGGTGAAAACAATTATTATCTTGTTTGTGTATAGCACTCCATGTTTGTAGTAATTCTACTATAGATCATGAATAATAATGTAATATAATACAAGCCATTTAGCAGACGATTTTATCCAAAGTGACTTACAGTAGTGAATGCATACATTTTTCAGTATATGTGGTCCCAGTGGGAATTGAACCCACAACCTAAGCGTTGGCAATGCCGTGCTATACCGACTGAGCCACAGAGAACCTTCTCTTTGAGAAGGGAAAAACAATGCAATTGTAACTTGCTCAAGGTTTCATACATTTAGCAAACGCAAGGCCCATGGGAAATCCATAAACCACGTAGGATGGGGAAACAACCAGGGTCCCTGACAACTGGGCATATTTTGTGAAGTTTTGCTGTACTGTTACTCTACCGCTCAGACATGCATAAAGTGATACCATAAAACATGGAAAGCAACTGAATTAAAATAGACAATACAATACATAAGCAACAACTATGGAAATCGTAACAATTGCTCAGATTTCTGAAGTAATTTAAAATGATGTACTCAAGATTTAGAATTCCTAAATATATGAATTTACGACTGCAATGACATTCACATGTAACTGTAAAGAACATTACCAGTAGCCATTATGATAAACGAATGCACCCTTGAGGATTAATAAAGAATGATAAAGTAATAATAATAAAAAATAATAAATCTATATCTCTATGAGACAGTTTAGTAATGGCTGTATGACTCCACACTTCCTCTTCCCTTACCCTATGACTCTTCCCTTTAATCTAAATATTTTGCTTTTGACTAACTCAGAGCAGTTTGTACATTGCATTACAAAAACAGGTTCCTTGGAATGCTGAAGGCCGTAATATAGTTTTTCCTAACCGTTGAAGGAGATAGAAGCCATGGAAGGAGATCCCTTGCGTGTTTCCCAAAGCTATCAATCTGTAATGAAACGGTTTTGCTGAACCTATGCCTTAGACGTTTAAAAACCCTCAAGAGATCGCCAATGTCCAGGTTCAGTTTTAATTTAATTGCGCAAGGGCCTCAAATTTAATCTTGCACAGATGTGCTGAATCTATTACTGGCAAAGGCCAGGAAGAATAGACTCCAGTGTAGAAGGTTTTAATAGGTATGGCAGCGATATGTCATGCGCTCGCTGGTAAGCCAGGCCATCGTGCTGTGTTGCCAGATGCCAAAGGGTCACATTATCTGTTGACTTTACATAGTTGTGGTTAATTGAAATGGAATCCTCTCACTGTTTGAGTGGTGTACGGTTTTGACTTTGAAGAATGGTGTCACATGGCACATAGCATTACGTGCTCGTCATGTAGCTCGTCACCTCTGGAGGAATTATCAAGGCCACAAAATAAAAATCTGAATACAGTATAAATTGAAGTATTAGCTACTATAAAGATATAAATGTTATTATCTAGTTTACAAGCTATGAAGCTAATATAGATATTTGCTAGGTAGCAGGATAGCCAGACATGCATGTTTATGAACCTAAAATGTATCATGAAAATAAAAACAACAATGCAATGAAAATGTTGTCTGGTACCCTGTTTGCCTGTTAAAAAAAGCGTGACGATTAAAAATGTCTAACCCTTTGATCAGAAACCACATTCTCCAGTGCCCTAGTTTCTTGGAAGTTGTCCCCTTTTCTTGTTCGGTGGTGTCGGTTGACCAAGCCACAGACTGTGGTTACGGGTATACTTCTGAGGAGTTTTCTATCCACAACATAAACGGAGTGCATAAAAACAGACTTTTATGTGAGGGTTTTCCATTTCAAGGCCTCAAGCCACTCCCTCTCATTTTCGTCTTGGTAGGAGAGTCTGTGGAACAAGGGGTGCCGTGGAGCTGCTTCTCTTCTCAGAGGTTTATGTGTTTGAAATGTCTTTTTGAATCTCGCCATCCTGTGGTTGTCCTGACAGCCACGAGCTGTGCAGCTCCTCCCGCTGCTCTGAGGTGGCATTTTCCTAAGCCCCTGCCTAGATGTTTTCTGCAGGTGAGTAAGTGATGACTGTTGCTGTTTTTAACTTGGAAAAAAGCACCTAAAAGGCATCTTGACTACTTTTGAGTACTTTGGGGTCGTGACCCTGAATTCTTAAGGAGAGTTGGATAGTATAGATAATAGAGGCTCCAAGTGTGATGTCACAAAGAGGTGTCAATTGCATTTTTTTATGACTTGAACACATACTGTTTATACATATATATATATATATATATATAAATAAAAATAATAAATAATAATAAACATTTGTTATATACAATATAAAAAAATTATATAAATATACATATATAACAACAGCTAATACCTTAACTTCCAAGGGAGTATTTTATTTGAATTGTATTTAGTTATTTATTTGGCACTTCTAATACCTAAAGCTTAAAAACATGTCAAAATGGAATATCAGGGACTTGCATAACTTAATACTGTAAAAACACTGGAACACTATTTTTAAGAAGTCCTAAAATTTGAGGTTCAATTTCTGTTTGGGAGTGAATGAAGACAGCAGGGACATATTAATGGACAGGAAGCTGCTGTATAGCCCAACAGGTAATTGGACGTGTACAGCATTTTCAAGATTCATTCTAATAAACAATTTCTTCCCAGCATTTTATTTTTAATTCATGAAGAAATATGTTGATAAAGGGACTGATAAAACGGATGAAAGAGGACAACCTGCACATTACTACATGGCTTTATTTTTCTTCCTTTTCCACCCATTCATATATGTCAAGCAGACCGGTTGTAACTATAAAATGAGAATTGCTCTCACGATTATTAAAATAAATTCACTGGTCCTACTTAGCAACTTGTCTTCATCCAGAAAACTGTCAATTAAGAAACACTATGTGCTCAAGGGGAAAAAAAGACCCATTTAAATCTTGTGGTTGTCAGTTGCCTTTTGTTAACGAGAATATGTTCAGGCTCAATGTACATTTGTAAAACACTGGTACGCATTAATCAACTATATGAGAGCTCTTGTTTAAGTTTCGAGGTGTCACGTAGATTCCTCCATTATGAGGGCGTGCAATTTATAGCATTTCGTTTGGCTACAGTGGGTCGTGACAGGTGGCAAGTGATTTTCCCATTTCTAGGCAGAAGTGTCAGTGAACTCGGGCATGTCACACGGGCTAAATCAGAATCCACCCCACATGTCCTCATACTCGATGGTTAATTAGAAGCAATTTTCACCTCTTTATGCCTTCGTGCCTTTTTTATGCGTTCGCTCTGAGTTCTTCTCACACTTGATTGTTCTTCTCACAACTGATTTAACGCTGCCTTGCATCTCTTTCTTCATTCCTGTGTATCGATGGCAGTTTGTAGTATTGCAAAGCTCTTCAGTTGAGACTCATTCCAGAGAGTGGGGATTTTTCTTAACTTTTTCATTTTTAGGTGTGAGCACCTGCTTGTGGGCGTCTGTGGTTTACTGGCCATTTTCTCTCACTGTCACCTTAGAGGTGTCTGGCTGCCTCGCGGTGAGGGATATTCAACTTGCTTCCCTGCGGATGACATCGTTAACCTACCTGTTATTCATAAATGTGCCGAAGTGAGTATTCATGAGAAGGATAAGGGATCCCTTCTGGGTTTGGTGCGAGGTTAAATAGGAGCAATGTATGAAAAACTCAAGATGCCGGAAAAAGAATACAAAAAACCCATAGGGTTCGAGGAGATGATTGAAGCTGTTCCTCATTCAAAGAGCACTTGCAGTACATTTTTACCTAACCGCACCAACCTCACCTGCCACCTATATCGTATCATAGGTGGCAGGTATCATATCAAATTCACCTGATTATCTATAGACATAGTACAAATGATCAACAAATGAATACAAACCAAAATGTAAATAAACTGAAACCATTATGAAATATAATTTCAATACTAAATGTATTAACATACAAAAGCATAGGTATCATTCAACAGCTGTATTGTATGTTTTGCTTTAATTTCATATTTACATATCTAAGTTAGCAGGGTACTTACAAAACTGATCAAAGCAATGGAGGGTACAGGCCTTCTGCAATATGAAACTTATTCCAAAAGCTAAGATTCAGATACTTTGGAAGGAACACATCCGACTGTACCTTCTTCTGCTCATTTGTCACATATTATGGTCTGGTTGCTGCATTTATTGTTCAATGGAAAGCCACAGAGATTGAAAAGATTGAGTATTCATCAATGTGTTAATAAAAGGCATGATAACAGACTTGTTCTGTATCTCTCTCTCTCAATATGTTTTTATCTTTAGGACCCCTTGTAGCCCAAGTTTCTACTGGCACTTTATCTGCCATGGCTCCAAAAAACACATCTTACATTGGGAAAAGCAAGGAAACTAAAAACAGAAGAACCTGGTCTAATTGGGTAAAAAGTAGAAATTATTCCTTTATCAACCAAGGATCTGTATTACTTTTCGGAGGTGTGCTGTTTCCATGCAACTATTTCCCTTTCCTTCCGCAGTTTTGGCACAGGAACACAATGTGACAATCTCGTTTGTCATTAATCACAAATAAGCCATTGAAGAAATGACATACACATAAACATTTACAGTATGAGGCTGTTGTTCATGACTCTTTCATGAATGTGATGTGTTGCTAAATATTTAGACCTACATTTGAAGCAGATATGTGTACAAGATATTGTATACATATCTGATCATTTGACTGGCAAGATAATTTGAGAGAATTTCACGTCATCGACAAGGGATGCTTTGTCCTTCTCCAGCTCCCCAGCCATGATTGCCAGCACTCTCAGCGAGTCAGTGTGCTCCTGCAGCAATTGCCCCACAGCCAGCAGGTGGCGCTCCTCTGAGGTCCCCAACTCCACCTTTGCCTTGAACAGCTCAATCTGGGCACTCTGCTTCAGCTGTTGGACCTCACGGAGGGTGACACGCCATCGGTCCTCCACCATGGCTGCCCGTCTCTTCAGCCTCTGCATCTCTTCCATCGTGGAGTCCGTTGCAAAAACAAAACACAAATCCTGCTGCACTACCTCCTCTTGCCTATCTGTGCTGCCCTCTGCCCGCATTCTCCACCATATGTGGTGTCCCCAGGGGTTGGGCGACACGCACGGACCTTGCAGAGGGCGTAGGCAAGTTTAACAACACGGAGGAGGCAGTAATATAAGCAAAATGATGCTTTATTAAACGAACAAACACAAAACAAAGGGTGGGGTCTTCAGGGGAATACAAACACAAAGTCCGCAATCCTTATCTCTTTGTCAATGTCCGTTCCAATCCAAAATCCAGGTCCAAGTCCACAATCCAGTCCGTAGTCGTTATCCAAAGCAATCCAATTCCAAAGACACACAAAACAAACACACTCCAACACTCTTTCCAAAACACTGGCTGGTCAATCGACTTCACAGTTTTCTCTCTCTTCAAACACAAACACTCCGCAACTCCTTCCCACACACATTCCGACTCCTCTCCCAGTGTAGTGGGAATCAACCCTTTAAATAGGCCTTGAAATGGCCTTCAGCTGGTCGTTAGTCCCGTTACTTTCACTCGGCTCAGGTGTTTCTGGAGGCTGCTGGGAAATGTAGTGTTTCCTGGCTCCCATGTGTTGTAGGCCAGGCAGCCATTTCCTAGTGCAGCCCATTGGGATGCCACAGTATTTAATATATTGTTGCGCATGCTTGCACACATGCACACACACACACACACACACACACACACACACACACACACACACACACACACACACACACACACACACACACACACACACACACACACACACTCACACACACACATACACCTTTGTTTTGAGTGACCAGCACTAACACCAAACTGTAGATTTTACCAACAGCCCATTTTGTAATCTCCTAATGTTCCTGTGCATTTTACCTGATTCAAAACAAAAACCATTGTACAAAAGGAACACACACACACACACCATAGTGCCTGAGTGCCTGGACAGAAACAGTTATTTTGGAGGAAATTAGCTGTCATCTGGCCACAGGATGATGGCAGGACAGAGATACCGATCTGTAAAATATCTGTAATAATTCCGATTCTGAGAGCAGGGTAAATGTAGGTATTATCTTGTTAGTGCAGTTTCATTCTCTCCAGGTGACACCATGCTGCATCACTTTTGTCCCCTCTATTCTCCCTCTCTCCCCCCTCCTCTCTCTCTGCCTCTCTATCTCCACACATCTGTGCTCGGAAGGGACTGCAGTATTTTGTGACAAAATGCTTTGTTTCAATTAAGTTGTCTGCATTTATTGAAAACAAAAATAAATATTAGGAAAAAAAGTTTTTAGCTTGGGAGCTTTTTCCCTGCAAACATTCAGTTTGGACATGTTTTTCCATACTTCAAAGGGCCAGACTGAGACAATGTCCACTTAGCCTTAAGGTATAGCAACATACCTTTTAATAAATGGCATGTATAGAATCCTAAAGATTTGTATTGTTGATGTAACCTATGATTGATAATTAATTATAGCTGGGTTCTTCTCTAATGTTATATCAGAAAGAAAAAACTTTCTAATCACACTGTTACAAAACTGTTTGCTTTGCTTAAAAAAAAAAAGTGCTTCGACATAGGTTTCATTACGTCACGGGTCAGATACAACTCATGAAAATAATAAAGACATTAAAACAATCTATGGCCATAGAAAAATAGTCATTTAGTGGTACCACTGTATGCGCAAGTCCAGCGAGTTCACTCATCTGTGTACAGATAAATGTTGGGGCCCTCGTTGTCGTTAAGGATGCAGGCTGGATCCACTGTACCCAGGTGAGCATTATCCTCCAAAGCACAGGCTCGTCAGACTCACCACATGGCTCCATTCTAATAATGTTAACACAGTTCTTACTAAGATATCAAACCCAAAAGGCATTCTTAATTTACAGCCCAAATGAATTAAATTAGACTAAATTAGATTTACAGTAACATGGTGGCATCCATCTTAGATATTAGTACGATTTTTGTGCATGTGCTTGAACTGTGTGACGCTTTTAAAGGGGCATCACCAATAAACATGTTCAATCAATGCGACAACATGGTAAAAATATAATAATAATATATATAATAATATATTCTAATATATATCATAATATATTCTTATATGTGTAATATATGTAATAATATATTCAACAAATCTTTTACCCAAAACACAAAGTAATAGTGGGTTACATTGACACTTTCATACATGCACAATACGCTGTACAATATATTTTAAATTATGTGTTTGGAAAATGAAAAAACTAAAGGATAGCCAGCTCAAGATGCTGTGAAGGGGATAAATTAAGTACGCCTACTTCATAAGATGGATCTGAAGAGACGTTGGCAGTGTCTAAGCCTTGGGCGTGTGTTACGGTGGAGCGGAGTGTGAATGCCCAGAGGAGCACTGAACACATTCACAAAATCAACATTTCGAAATAATGCAGTGCAAGGCTCAAAGAGAGAGACTGAAGGCCTTGGGAGAATCAGAGGATCAGGGCAGGACAATAACACTGAACCCCCAATACTGGAACCAAATGAGAGACCTGCAATATACAGAGGGCTGCTTTAAATGCCATCATTGGAGCTGTCATATTCATACTGCCTTTAGAAACCTGCCTTTGTTGCTTCACTTTGGTGTCAAAGAATAAGGCCACAAGAAGAAAAAGAAATCCAGCGCATGGCTTTGAACCAGCCTCTTTAATTAGTCTTTTCAACAGAATGATGTTGCCCTCAAACTCAATCTTTAAGCGAATACTTGTTGAATAATTCCATCAAAGACTAAACACTGGACTCAAGTTTGACTTAGATTTTCTAAGCAAATACAGTTTGGCGAGTTCAGAGATCACTGAAATCAATGACCTCAAAACCAAAAAATAAAACCACCGATCAGAACCACCTCTGCTGCTTCCCTTCTGTGACATCCGCTCTCTCTTGCTATAAGTGCGGCAACGGCAAGTGTTCGGCACCGAGTAATGGCGATGCTAACCTTCTTCGTCCATTTCCCTTAATTAAGGGATCGAGCAGAGCTTTCAGACAGCAAGCTGTTATGCTCATATCTGTCTGATGCATTAATGGCGTTTTGATTAAATGTGACTTAGTGGCAAAGTTACATTTCAAGAGATGGAAAAATATTTTGGGTGAAAATGTTTCTCACTGATGTAAAAATTTAAAACGTATTATTGTTGTTTGTAGATAATCCCTTAAAGGCATTGTGCCAATGCAATCATCAATATATTGTAGCGATCCACCGCGGTCGCTAGTGTAAATATGTGTGCAGGGCATTGTGGGGGAACATTGTTGTGTGTTCAAATGTTCAAATGTCCCCCCTGGTGTTGGTTATTGTTATATGTCTGAAAGTAATGTTGTGTGTGTGTTCTTCTGGTTCAGTATGTGTTAAACCGGTGGCTATATTCTGTACAGTGCGGTTGCCTGTTTGAATAAAAGTGTCTGCTAAATGGCATATATACTGTATATATATATACACACACACACAACATTACTTTCAGACATACAACAATAACCAACACCGGGGGGGACATTTGAACATTTGAACACACAACAATGTTCCCCCACAATGTGTGTTCAGCATTAGTTGTATTTCCTGTGCGACGTATTTTAAAGTGGCCAATGTGCACCCTGCGTAACCCGTTCGGGAAGCGCCCATTGACAAGATAGAACCAAAGGCGATATTTGGGGTCATGCGGTGTATGGGACACAGTATCGCCCATGTTGTCTGTTTTAATAAAGTGGCTAACGGGGCTTTGCGGTGTATAATGCATGCAGTCACATTTTCATTTTCCTTACTGCTTGCCTCCAAGTTGTCTTCTTGTTACACCCCACCACGCATGCTCACTACAATATACAGTATTAAACCCCAAAAATGATGTTTTTCATCTTTTGCCAACCATTACCTCTCACTTATGTAGTTTTGGGGTTTAATTTTTGACCTCGTCTCACCAGAAGGTAATATAATCATACTTACATGCTTACTTTGTTGCAAGTAGATGTGGTACCAGTGGAATAAACCACTATGGGCTGTGCAGTTTTATGAAAATAAACCACTTTCTCAGCTTTCACTCAGGTCATGGTTAATTTTTATACAACTGCACAGCCCATTGTGGTTTATCCCTTACATATTCATGCAAGCCTGCTCTATACATCAGCATTTCTAGAGAATTCTACACAAAGTGATTTTGTAAGTGTCCACCTTTGAACAAGTTTAGATTTTTTGGTCTAATTAGATATGGGGAGGGAGCATAGCAAGGCATTTCAATTCAATCTCATGTAGAAATCCTCTTTTTATGAAAGGACGCTCACAAAGAACCTGGCCTCATTTTCAAAAAAGCAATTCAATATACATTATGCATTACATTTCTCACAGGATCAATGCAAAAGGACAATATAACTTCTACGGGCACCACTGTCATTCCGTACAGCCTGGTGTCTCGCTGCACGCGCTCTATGTTCTCTGGAGGAGCAGGGTGCGTCGTGTTCCCCTGCGGTCCCTAAAAAGCCCATTATGTTCATCTTTTTGTGCTTCTCCTATAATTGAGTGTCTAGATGGGCCTGGACTGGGAGGCCTGCCTCTGTGTGTGGCTACTGTGCGGCCAGCACCAATGTGATCAGGAGATGAGCCCTTCGCTACTTTTAAATATATATTTTTTTATAAAGAAATTGCATTTATATCCGTTCTGGAGTAAGAGGGGACTAATGCCTTTGAAATGAGATTATCGCCTCAGAGATGAGAAAAGACCTTTTTTTTTTTAAACACTGTCTTGGCAGAGAGAGCTGTGAGCTGTGTTCTCGCAGAGTGAAAGTATAAATTATAAATAAAATGTTTTCCCTGTAAGTATGTACTATATATATATACAGTGCCCCTTAAAAGTCTAAAAAAACACACCTTTTGTTGCCTTACAGCCTGAAATTAAAACATTAAATCATACTGTTTAAACCTTTATTTAGACATTTTACCCTACAACTTCCAAGTGAAAAATAATTCTCAAAATTACTTCTGAACATTGATTAAAAATAAAAAACTAGAATAACTTGGATTGATAAACACCATTTGCTGGAATTATAGCCATGAGTCTGTTTGGATATGTCTCGACATATCATCTTTGCACAGCTAGATTGGGCAATGTTTGTATCTTCATCAAGGATGTGAGTAATTTTGGAGGGTACTGTATACACACTTCATGGAGGAAAAAAAGGAAGGAATAGTTCACCATAAATTAATTACATCCAGTTATATTCTTATCAACTTCTTATCAAAACACTGAAGTAAATCAGCCCATCTTTTGTTGTGTATAGCACCAGCGAATAACAGGTTGCCATGCAGAGCTTAATGTAAATGGCACTTCACATGACTCCATTTACAAACAGGCTGCCACATAATGCTTCGCAATGCACATTTTCCAGAGGGGAAACAAAATAAAATAGAATAAAATAAATGGATTTATAATAAGTTATTCCCTGGCCCTCTTTAAAATGTGATCAAGCTAAACTCCTGGAAAGTGACAGAATAGAGAAAATAGTAGCTCCCTAAACACAAACATATTGGAGAAAGTAGGCCAGCGTTTTTTAAGGTGACAGGGTGACTCAAGTCCTGTGATGGCCAGCTCCGTGCGTCAGTTGCGAAGATGATGCTCGGGAAGGCTATTCAAATTGTACTCTATTCAGGGATCTGACGGGCTCGCAAGACTTGGGCCACCGAAAGGACATTCTTCGGCCACCTTAGGGCAGGGGTGGAGTGGACCTCATCCCTACAAAACAGACACCATGGGGGAATCAAAAACATACTTGGATCAGAAGAAATGAATGAAAAGGGGCAGGTATTTTAAGTTTTCTTCTTCCTGCTCCTTTTCGGTCATGATATATAATTTGTCATTATAATTTAGGATTTATGTTTCTGTTTTTTTGTTTTTGTGTATTTTTATTTTTGTTTTTGTTTTACAAAGTACTTTGGCTGATATGTTGCATGACCGAAATAAATAGGTATAGGTTCGAAAAGGCATTTTCTCATACCCACGGATTATCTGAATTTATGTACTCTTCGTTCGAGATTACTTGCCAATGGACCATTCAAATAATAGTCATGAAATTGTATGATTACCTTCTGACTGGCATTTTGGAAAAAAGGTACCAGTGACAAACACTTTTTCAAGCAATAGGTAAATTGAACAATGAACAATGATTGAATATGACCATACAGGGTGGTCGCTATAAATTGTGAACATGTGACTCGTGCTCTGCCCACTAACCTATATAAACAGGCAACACGTGCTTCATACAATAGCCTGTTGCATTTTTTTATTTCATTTCACCTTTATTTAACCAGGAAAAAAGCCCATTGAGATACAATCTCTTTTTCAAGAGAGATCTGGCCAAGAAAGGCAGCAGAACAGCATTTAAAAGTTACATTGACACACATATGACAATACAATACATTAAAAACATCTTCCAAGACACCTACTGTATATATATACTTAAAGAATCCAGCCTATGGGAAATTGTATTGTTTCAGTTGGTTCAGTCTCTGCTTTTGATTGTTTACTCTGATTCATTCTCTATTATACTCAATTTACCCTGATTCATTCTCAATTGTTTCATTCTCTCCCGGCTATGCAGCGCTCGCGAGTGCTATGTAATAATTACTGTCGTAAAGGGCACTATTCCAAAGTAAACGTTATTGATTTATTGGATGAGTGCATGCGTTTGGTTTCTCCTGTGTCATAGATGGGGAAGCAGGGGTACAGCTGGACCATGAGGGTCACACGTAACGCTCCGGACATTGAAATTCATATCCGGGCAGCATTGGCAGATTGACGGGCCCCGACTCACATCCCAGAGCCCAAACTTTTCCACTCTGATATAGGCGGCTGCTTCAGGGACTGAGGTAAAACTTCCAGGCTGGGTACTCAAGATCAGGTAGGCTTGATTCAGCCCAGAGGTCCAAAGATGCCTTCTCTTCCGGGGAGCTGTTTTTTGAAATGTACTCTTGTTCTTGCTTCTGCGGGGGTTGGCTAACTGTTCCGGCGATAGGAGACAAGCCCCCCCCAAATAAAATAATAAATAATAAAAAAATAAAAATAAAAACCTGAGTTTTACCCTCCCTTTAATTTGCTCTCGCAAAGAGGCACTGGAAAACATTTGCTGCCGAGAACGATTTCTCTGCCTACGGCTGGCTATGGTTGCCGTGGCAACGCAGCCCTCTTAACATCCGCCTCGATGCAACGAGTCAGTGTAAGTGTACATAATGGGTTATTTTATAGCCAGGGCTGAACAAAGCCTCGTGGAATTCAGGTTGCACTGTGAAGGCGAGCCCTATTAATCAGGAGTAAACCATTATGTGCATAATATCACGCTGGATTAGTTAACACTAATTAGATATGATTAGATATAATAAAAAGTCAAGGAACGTACATAACGCTGTTTAACGGCGCTTACCTTCTCTGTTGTTAAGTGTCCTGCGTTTAAGTAAGTCCCACGTCATTCGCCGCCACGAAAGCGAGCATTAGAGCAATGGAGATAGTTCTCCCATTTTGTCTGTTAAGAGAAATACGTGCTTCAGGCAACTCATTTGATGCTAAAAATAGCAACAGCTAAATTAGTCTAATATTTGATGGGAGCGTGCAAAAAAGCATGGGCGGATTCCATCGCTGTGCAGAGTAATCAAAGAGGTGAAACCCACTATTGACATAGCAAGGGGTTGGGGTGGCGGTTGAGGAGGGGGTAGGGGGGGCATCAAGGCTTGCTCCAGTCCCCCAAAGGCCACGTGCACATACCTTCTCTCAAGCCCATGTTGTGATTTCAGCTTTTCACTAGGGCATTCTGTCCCTCCATAATCACCAGCATACCAGCCACTGCTGTCTACACTGATTTCAGTTCTCTTCTCTTCTCTCTTTCTCTTGTTTCAGGTGAAGTGTGTTAAGATTACCCTTCGGTACAGTGTAATTAACAAGAAATATTTTATTTTATTTAACTCTTATTTAGGCAGGGAGGTCCTACTGAGACCGAGTCCTGGTTGAAAATTACTTGCAGGAAATGGCAATATTTTTTAGATTTTTTTGTCTCCGGTTTTAGATTGCGGGGTCTTTTTGTAAGCAGTGACACAGAGAGACACAGGCCAGTCAAACAGGAAAGCATGGCTGAGACCAGCGGTGACGTTTTTTTTCATAATGGCTTTCGATTAACGGGAGCTGTGTTAATTGAATCAAATTACTATCTGCAATACAGCAGTGAGGGACAGCGGTACCGTCTGGTTGGTGGGCCTGTAAATGTGTAAATTTTATATCTAAAATGTCCACAGATGAAATGGATATAAGTTCAATGTCATCTGTTATGGTCATTGCGTCATTCATCTTATAAAAAGACAAAAAGACTGGCTGTTAGAGTATGTGTGTATGTGCTGATAAACCTCACACATACATACACAAAAAACTATGTTTTTATAAATACAAATATGAAATATGCCATTCCAAAATGATACATTATACAAAATTTAATTGTATTAAATATTTCATATTCGGATTTGTCTACCATTGAAATCTGTATATGTGTTTCCATATTGTCACAATTTATTAATTAAATGTAGGGCAAAATTGATATCCTACTTTTGATTCCGGATATGCATTTATTGCAGAGAGACATTTTACATTTACATTTTAAGCATTTAGCAGATGCTCTTATCCAGAGTGAGTTACAAGATGTGCATTAATACACGGTAAGAACAATCATAGTTAGCACAAGAGATCAGTGCAGTAATACAGCAATAGACATTGTTGTAGGCAGGTGGAAAAGGTTAGTACATTAAATATATATATTTTTTTATTATGAGTAGTAAGCAGGGATACATATACAAAACGTATTTAACAAGTAGGCAGTGGTGATGACAATTGGCTAAACAGAAAACTCCAAACTACAGAGAACTGTATTGAGACCTTGAACTTGCTTAGACTTTCAGGATTTCTCTGTATGAACAGAGCACTGCAGTCAAACAGTTTATATGGCCTTACTAAGGATCTCAATTTATTATAATTTATTTCTGAACATGAAATGGTCATCAGTACAGGATATTTAGCTAATTTTCAACTTATCTGGCTTACTAATAAGGATAAGTTAAATGGTCCCTGATGTTGGACAAGGGCCTACAAGCTATAAACATTTGCAAGAGATTAACATTGCACAGGCTAGAATTCACAAGTTTAAAAATGTACAGCAAACTTGCCGCTAATCAAGTTGCTAGGGCTATAGTGGCTCAATACAGAATGGCCAGAGCTGGAAAAACTTTGAACCAATCAAATTGTACCACTGAAATGATACCACCTGCTTGGAAACTGAGGATTTTTATTTAACTTGCCTTGCCATGGAACTGTAGCTAATAATCTGAAATAAATGTAAAGGAGAAATGACAGGGTGCTATAGCTTTAACCGGTAGTAAATGGTAGCCTTAACTGCAAGATGCTCAGCATGATAGATCATTTTAAAATGTAAAAGTAATGACTGTGAATAGGTTATTCTCTATGTTTCATGTGTCTGAGCTGTATATATATATATATATATATATATATATATATATATGTTAAAAGACTTTGTGTCACAGCTCTGTGATATGTGAAATGATGGTATGCAGGTATTACAGGTATGGTATGCAGCTGCCTACAACGATGTCTATCGCTGTATTACTGATCTTGTGCGCAAACTATGATTGTTCCTACCATGTATTAATGCACATCTTGTAAATCGCTCTGGATAAGAGCGTCTGCTAAATGCTTAAAATGTAAATGTAAAATATAAATGTAATACATATATATATATATGTAACTACCAAAATAAAGGAAAAACCAACATAAATTGTCTTAATAGGGCTGCAACCTGACACTAGTATCCCTTTCTGTGAAGTTCTTAACAAGCTGTTCTTGATGAAACTGCATGCTCATGCCCTAGATATTTGAAGTTAACAGATTCAGAGTTGCTCATCTGTTTTGCCTTGCATCTTGAACCAATGCACAGACATCATGGTCGAGGAGTGTGCTTTTGACCGTTGCCCCTAGTTGATGATGTCTTTCCCTCAGACTTTCCCTTCGGTCCTGCCAAACATGCCCCAACAATCACCCCTCTTTCAAAGTCACTGAGAAAGAATAGAATACTTTAACATCCCAGAGGGACATTTGTTTTGCAATAATACTGACAGGCAATACACATACACATACAATCTGAACAACATACATACAACATAATACAAACGGCATGACAAACATATAAGGCATGACATGTAAAGTGAGGTAATTATGTTTTGAAGTCCTTCCCAGTTTGTTTTACAGAGGGGAGTTTTGAACCTTTGGCCAGAGGGTAGCAGTGCATACTAGCTGTTTAATGGGTGGATGGAGTGATGTAAGATTAGCCCACCTATCGTGCGTCGCCGGTGTCCAGCGCCATCTTGATCTCAAGCATGTTTTTCTAGCCAAGATAATGGGAAACTTGGCCTGCCCGGCATTTTTATACATGACCCTAAGCATGATGGGAGGTTAATTGTTTATTTAACTCAGGAACCACACCTCTGTGGAAGCATCTGCCTTCAATATATTTTGTATCCCTCGCTTACTTGCATTTTTTCCTTTACTTTGCCAGTGTGTGTGTGTGTGTGTGTGTGTGAGATATATATATATATGCCTTATCCTTACTGTTTAAATGTTCGTGAGCCAAATCTTGGAGGTGAAAAAAAACCTGAAGGAATCATCAGAACGTAATAACACAGAATATTTGATTATATGGTTGTGCAAGCCTTTTCCGGCACTTGATTAAAGAGCTCCCAGCACGGTCTTGTTCAGAGGGGGGCCTGTGCTTCGGCTGGAGGTGTGCTCCACAGAGGCTGACATCCTGGGCACGTGAAGCTCCGCATGCCTGGGCGTCCTCGTGCACTTCTCCATCTTTCCAACGCTGTGGGCTGAAGGAAACGTAATTACGGTGCGGCTGAACCGTGTCATTATCATCATTATCGTGCTCATTATCGTGATCGCTATTGCCATTTGTTTTTTTGTCATTTACTTTTTTTTGTAATTTTTTAGTTTTCTTCTTACACTTCGGAGAGCAGGCTGGTGGTCATGCGATACGATCTGCATCCATATGCATGAGCCTGTCTCCCTGATAGGCACACATTCAGTTGAGGGAAAGAGTGAGGGAGGGAGGGAGTGAGAGAGGGAGGGAGGGAAAGAGAGAGACAGAGAGGGAGAGAGCTGCAAAGCACCTCAAAACAACAGGCACCACAAATATCTAAATGCTGTGATTTCAGTGTTTACAAAAGAGGAAGCGTAACATTTTGTATGTTTGTTCAGCGTCAGTGTAGGCTGCCTGTGTTCCTCATGTGTGAATAATGGATAAAGGAAATTTGGGGTCGATTGAGCCCAAAATTGTGTGTTTTCGCTGAAGTTAAGGCAACGCACTCTGCTCGAGTCGAACAAAGGCCTTACAAAACCAAATGCTGCTTGTATTCGTGAAACCGTGTTGTTTTTCCGATGCTCGCACAATCGAGGCTACCGACAGTTGGGGAGACGAGGCAAAGCAACTGTTTCTAAAGGAAAGAAATTAAACATAAACAAAACCAAAAAACCTTTTTTTTTTCTATGCTTTCCAGATAAATTTCCAGATGTTGTCTGATATAATGCCATCAAACATGGTACGAGAGCTATTTTTACTGCCTGCCATTGGGGAGTTATCTGCTCTGTAACACAGAGCAATCGCTCACAGATAAGATGTTAAAGCGCAGAGCTGAGCTACGAGACGACATGAAAACATGCTCTCGCATGCCGGGAGGTGCTGTCTGTTAGGCGACTGCTAATAACACACATATTATAGTGGCAGTCATTTCGGCGCAGCCATGTAGATGGTGCTCTTGGCGTAGGAGTAAAACACAATCTCATTTTGTCCCCTTTCGCTACGCAAGAAGGATGACAAAGAGCTGTTTGCAACTGCAGTCCTGTAGGTTTTAATAACAAATGTACCACCAAGGCCACGCTTGCTACTAAAGGCTTTAGCATGTGACAAAAGCTGTTAGCTCCACCAACATTTCTGTGGATAACAACATTTCTTGGTCAAGGTAGTGGTTTGTGTGTGCCAAAATATTTTGCATGTGCTACTGTAAAACCGTTAGTAAATGTGTCCCTGGGGGGGGGGTCACCGGTGTACATACAGACACAAGTTTGAGATGGCCAGGGTTCCTCAAGTTACCAGCAGGTTAGTTCCTCCCAACACTAGTGCTCTTGTTGTAATGTATGGCAGCGAGGAGAATACAGTAGTTCTGGCGTTTCAGCTGCAGTTCCCCGCACAGTTGCGATTGGTGAATTCCACAGATTTCTCAGAGGCATAGCGGCTTTGCGTGGCCCCGGGTCATGGCTGCTCGTGTTGGTTGTTATGTTAATGAGGACTAATAATTACCCTTTGCATGAACTGAGACTTCCGAACTGTAACTCTCCTCAGACTCTCAGCAGGGGATGATATAATGCATTTTTTTATCACCCATTTTTTTGTATTTTTGTAATGCACACGATCTCTCCTCCGAAGTGTGGCCAGTCGACATTCCAGTGGCCACTTGCCAGTCAGAATTCAACACCAGACCAATGCACCACATGTGGAGGACTTCCTAAGCCACAGACCTAACAATCGAGTAAGCCATCATTTCAGATGGTGGAAATGTGCCGCCCCGCCACGCTTATCTCAGTTTGACTGAGCAGGAGTTACCGAGTCCTCACCCCCAGGGAACCCACAGTTTAGGAGATATCCTTGCCCTCTTTGTAATATCTTTATGCTCTCAGATCTTAGGAAAGGGGTAACATTGACTTTCCTCTACTTCCATCTCCCCCTTCCAACTTGCTTATCACTGATCCAGATCAGTGTGTAGTGAGGGATTGGTTTGCGATGAAGAGCTGGTCAGGTCATCCGGCGGTGGAACCTACTGCCTCTGGCACAGTTGGGTTTCCTTGGAATTTTATTAATTTTTTATTTGACCTTTATTTAACCAGGTAAAATCAGTTGAGAACCAATTCTCATTTACAATGATGACCTGGCCAAGAGGCATCAGCAAGAGTGTATGAGAGGAATACCAAGAGGCAACATGAGCAGATTATTATTCAGGGTCATGGATGTGATGTGTTAACATACAATATCAGCTTAGGGGAAAAACATGGAGATGTGAAATGAAATTTTTGAAAATAAATTGAAATTGAAATTGAATTGAAAATAAATACTTAAATATAAACTCTCTGTGTGAAGCCAGTTGTGTGTTCTGGAGGTTGCTGTCAGTATCACCTGGATTCAAATGACATTTGCCCTAAATTTTGATTTAGTGTACAAATGATTGACATTTGTCTTTTTTTTCAGTCTTTAACCTACAGTAGCCTATGCTCTGATAATAAGCACATAAAAGAGCTGGAAGTACTTTCTGTAGGTCGCTTTGGATAAAAGCGTCTGCTAAATGATTGTATTGTATTGTATCGCATTGTAAATACAGTCGGGCATTGTGTTTTAGCGAAGCACATGTCAGTGGCCCTTCATTGAATTGAATTTTGAATTGAATATAATTTTATTAAATTGGGACAATGCACATTAATCAACATCTCAGCTTTACACATCAATGTAAATGTGCCAGAATTAGCACAATTGCTACATTTCATCCGTAGTCCCAAGGCAGGTACTCATAAAAACACGAAACAGACCTCACAATTACAAAAGACAAATTACAAACAGTATTACAATGAAGAGTTACATACAGTAAAAAAGTTAAAGTGCACATGAACTGAAAGCTCCTGGGAACAGGTACTCATAAAAATACGAAACAGACCTCACAATTACAAGAGACAAATTACAAACAGTATTACATTCATTTGTCCAATTTTGATTTAAGACATTACATTTTTAATTATCAAGGGTTTCCCTCAGAGTTTGGTTGAGGGGCCACTCTGAAACTTTCAGACAGAACTTTCCAGTTCTCTCGCATTAGTCGCACGCAAATTAATCCATCCACAACATTGACGGCTATGGCATGATGGCATTTTTGAGACTTCAAAGAGAGAGCGCTTGTCCGTGTTTGTGACAATAGAGCACAGTTCTCTCTTTTTTGCAGCATGAAGCATTGAGAAGCAAGGGAGAGAGAAAGGGCTGTTCCTTTCAGATAGGTGATTTTTAATCGTTAACAGTTTGTCTTCTGCTGCCCTTTCAAAGCCGAAGAGGAGGCCACCTGGTGAGAAGGATGTCTCTGTTTAGGCAACGGCGGTTAAGTGGGACCACACCCCGATATTCCTTTATAGCAGTCTAATGTGGGGGGGGGCAAAGGAAGTTGTCTTCTCCCGGACAGTTAGCATCACTCAGTGCTCCTGCAGCAGAGCCCGGGCAAGTTCCGTGCTCAAGGCACGAAACGCCACGAGCGCTACCTCTGTGTGTTCTGATTCACGCGGTGGTGCAAAGTACTTCTGCCTTTTCCCATCTGGGTCCCCTCATTTCATTCCCATACCCATTATCACTTCTTTTTTTTTCATACAGTTTATAAAGCCATTTCCTTTTTTTTCTCTCCCCCTCCCCCACCCCCCTGCACTAATTGCGCCATCTGAGGCACCGCCGTGCCACCTGCACATGCGCGAGCGCTGCTGCGGCAGAGACGTGCACACGCGCATCCTTCGATGCGCTCGCATCGTGTGCCGGCGACTGTTTCCCCACTCTACAGGCCAAACGGAGAGCTCCAAGTGAATCGGCACAGATTACAGGAGAGGTGCATCTTCCTTTGATGACAACTGGACGCCTGTCGGTGCCTGCCGTGTCATTGGACGGAAACGATGCCGCGGTGTAACTGAGGTACCCTGGTCCACTTAAATCCTGCCTGAGGGCACAAGTGCGTTTTCAACCAATACTTCAAAAGGAATAAAATGGTCACATTGATTCAGTCAAATAGATACTACATAGAGTGCACTTAATGAGTTAATTGGATTGGAGTACGGTCTTAGAATAACCGCTGGTTATTGCCCTTTTCTGTGCATATGATGCACAGTATACATGTAGTTAATGCTGCATTGCACATTACAGATAGGTGGCCCAGTTAAGATGGAGGCCCTCAGCCGTGACCCGCTGTGGCGCTGTCCCTATCCCATGGTCCATTAGCAGTTGCGTTAACTAATTCAGTGGGTGATCCGTAGGGCTTTCCAGGATCAATCCACTCCAGCTATCTGGATTAGCGTAGGCTTAGTGGTAAAAGTGGCAACCTCTTAAATGTGTATATTACTGAGAAAAGCAAACAGGAGCGGGTGGAGGTCGGCCCCGTTGCTACGACTGCAAATTAGCCAAGCTTTTCATTTCTGTCTCGTTGATTTTGACCAATGAAACCCCACCTGCTCCAGAAATCTGCTACCTGGATTGTCTTCAAAAACTGTTGTCCATATGGCTAATGCAGCTCTTTAAAGGCATTGCGGTATTGTAGTGGGTGTGGAAAGTGTTAGGTCAACATCAGTGTGGTACGTGCTTCATAATTGCTTCTATGGGCTCCCTCGTGCTTTATTATTGGCTTCTGAATGAAAAGGGCCTCGATAAGAACAGAGTCTGCGGGAGACAATAAACGTTCCTTAACATTAAATAAACGTTCGCCCAAGCCGAAGAAAAAAAAGTAGCTAATAAGTTTCTGTTAATTTGAGGGGCCTGTATTGCAGCAGGTCTGGAATGAAAGCATCACATTAGTGGTTTGACCAAAAAACACATCTCTCCCATTCGACCAAAGCAGTGAGGAAGGGACACAAAGGAAAGTGTTAGGCCGTGTTAATTACACAATTTTCGAAAACTGGACTTTGAGGTTAAGCCAGAAATATGCCGTGTGCGCTCAAAGCAGGTGCCTCCCAAATCACTGTGGGGGGGAAAACTGAACCGGCTCTAAGCTTTTGCGGGTAACTTTTTATCAGTGGTTTTAATATTCTGTTTAAGATCCCTTTAGTCGTTAAATACTCTCGTGCGCAAGGATGCTTTTCACCGTTTCCCAATTAGTGGTCGAGCGAAAATGTAAATGGAATGACAGCAGGTGCTTCTTTCTTGGGCCCGGAAACTGATTTCTGCTCGCAAAACATATGTTTCGGCCCAGGAAAATGTGCGTGCCAGTCTTTGGCCAATCACATATGACCAGGCCCCATGCAATGCAACACTAAGGGGGTGGGCGCCATCAGTTGCCAAGGAGCTTTGAGACACCTTTCCGTGAACCGCTGAGTAACCACTGATCCTCCAAAAGTATCCAAATAATGATCTCAGGCTTAACAATTACTTCCTAAAAAAGGAACGTGGAATTGTGGAAAAAAACTTCTCCACAGAGGATTACAGAGACCTCTGTATCCACTCTGTGTCCTACTGTTTGGAATTTACTATATGGCATGGAATATACCCTATTTTTAAGGACAGAACCCTTATCAGGTAATTAATGTATCAAAGTGGCAGTTTGTTGAACACAGCCGATCGCAACGTAACAGATATGCTGCAGACTGGATTGTGTTACTTCGCTACATTGATTATTTTCTGAACGGATTTCAGCATCAATTGTGCCTTAACATAGCTTCAAATTTTGACATGTATCCCTTTGTTAAATCTCAACAGCATATCAGGGGAGGAGGTTTGGCGTCGAGGCCATGCCCGCGTTCCCATACATTTGTGCTCATGTGCGTAATGGTGCAGAATAAATAGTGAAAATGAGTTTTTCAGCCTCACAATGCCTTCACGCGACGCCGTGGCAGTTTGTCCGGCTCTCCGGAAGCAGCATTAAGACATCATCAATCAGAACAGACTGCTGCATCACTGCACAGATTAATGATGGAGTTTATAATTACACTGCTGCAAAAAAAGGGAAAAAAACTCCCACAGAAACAGATGGTTCTTAATGTAGCAGCAAAGACTGGAGGGGCAAACACAAAACAGTGCATGGGGTTCCATCCAAAAACACACACACACACACTCACGCATATACGCAAGCACACATGCAAACACACTCACAATCCTACACATGAACACACACACACACAAAACAAATACACACACACACACACACACTCACGCATGCACACACTTGTAGACATGAGCAAAAATGCACACTCATACACATGCACACACTGGCATTGACGTAGACAAACACACATATACAGAAACATCACATATACTGTACACACACACAGACACACACACACATATACGCATAAGGAATGACAGGCACAGGCACGCTCTCACTGTTCTACATAAACACAACATTTTCAATTTGTGTGTATGTTTGAGGCGGGGGGCAGATGATGATGACAGACACACACATACATGCAAAGAATATTACAGGCTGCATTTTTGGCACATCTTTCAAGACACTGTACTGTTCTCAAAAGCTTTTTTTCCTTTTTTATTAACATGTATACAGCTGTGTGTTTATGAAGATTATCTCTGAATGCAGCCCTTTTCTCTGATGCCAACGCCCAAGCTTATTGGTGGGGGAAAAAAAATTGAACGTTTCTATCACCTGCAGGGGGCACTGTTGCCATTTGCTTCTCTCTCTCCTCTTCTTCTTCCTATTTGGCTGCCTGTTCTCATGATCAAGGCAGTGTACAGTCAATGTCTCAAGATTGGTTGTCTATTACAAACAACTTCTAGGACTGCAGGCCAGAAGTGAAATGTGTTTGGGCTGCTAAGACTCACTGAATTTATCTGATTATATGTTTGCTTGTCAGCACCTACATATATACAGTATATATATATATATATATATATATATATATATATATATATATATATATATATATATATATACACACATATACTGTATCATTTTTTCAAAAAGATTTTCCTGAAAAGCGGAATCCCTCAGCCAGAGGTTCCACTTTAGCCATTTGAATATTTCCCCCTCCACAAGTAGCCTGCATCACGGCTCGTTAGAGAGATCATTTCGCACAGCTGTGTGCCTGAACGTGCAGGCGATCGGATGCGACGGTTCTCTCCCTGGCATTGAAATGCAAACCTGCTGTCACCGGTCAAAACTCAGGCCTGCGTGACGAGGGGTCTCTAAATCTAGAGCCAGCTAAAGAAACCCAAGAGGAACAAATCTGAGCTGAATGAGAGAGGCAATATTTCCTTGTTACCACAACCCACTCAATGTGGGTAATGGAGGGGGGGTTAAAGCCAGAGGCGTAGTTTATTGTGGAGACAGAAGGGCTGTTAGCCCCATCACCTCCCAGCCACTGAATGTCAACCACTCCCCGACCATCTAACAACAGCCACCCCCAGGGCCGGATCTAGGCATAGGCAAACTAGGCATGTGCCAAGTGTCTAATTGCCACAGGGGGCCCAGACAGAGGGATAACAAAAATTCTAGTTCAAATATTAAATATTTTTTTACATTTAAATAAATATTTAAAAATATTTAAAAATATTTTTTTACATTTAAATATTTAAAAATATTTTCTGATAAGTACCTTACAATGTGCGCGAAAAGCCTTTCCGGTTCATGCTTGCTATGTTAGCAGTGTCCTTTCAGAAATGGTTTCAGGTGCAGCAAAACACAAAAAAATTAAAATGAAGAGGAAGAAAGAAAACAACAGAGAGTGGCTTTGCAAAAGTTCCTCTCGGCCCCTGGCCTTGGCGATGCATTTTCCAATGTGGAAATATGCCATCGCATGTATCTGGCATTACCGATTGCAAATTGCTCTGGACAAAGGTTGTTTTATTTATTGAAATGCATTAAAACATATCTGAGATCAACAGTGAAGGAACAGAAACTGAACGCGTTTGCGTTGTTGGCGATTGAGAGCGAATTTACCACTTCCCTGGATTATGATGACATAATCGAGGACTTCACCGTATCGAAAGTGAATTGCAGAACACCGGCGAAAGACGAATTCACAAAATTGTTGTCCTTTAATTGTTTCAGAGGCTACTGTACTGAGAGAATTGAGCAGCTACCACCAAAAAAAAGAAGAGTTGCTTTGTTGCAAGTTAGTCCATAACTACAGGACACACTGCTTATTGCTCGAATTGAACCCTGTACTCATGAACCTTTCATGATTGTTTTAATGAGTTTCGGCGCCTTCCCTCCCCCAGGTACTGCCCCTCCCCTGCCACCTGTCCTTCTCATCAGTGGCCAGCAGCCAGAGTGGCGGTGATGCTGGAATGAGAGACAAAACGACGGCTTTGCCGTAGACCCCTCTCTCAAACGGACCAATCGTATGGCCTGACTCTTACATGACATGGCTGGCCTACATCAAAAGTGCCATCCGCAGAGCTCAGTTACAAAATTAATTAGAGGTTTCAGGGGTCTTTCTCCTTTTTTTCACGACTAGGGCAAGGAGATGAATTTCTGTAATGAGCGCATTTCAAAAATAATGAGGGCAGACTAAATAGCAGCAAAGTCAGTTCAGTGGTTTTAATGATTTTTAGAGATAAATGCTACAATAATGTCAAAAAGATGGAAAAGTTTAAGTCAAATCACAATGAGCTTGCAAGTAAACCCCTCAATTCCCATAACGGTCCTTTAATGAATCTTTATTAAAATAAATGGCGTGTTTAGATTTGACCAATTGTTATTGTCTATGTGTATACTGGAGCTTTGTGTGTGACACAGAATTTCCCCAATGGGGATAAATAAAGTTGATCTTATCTTATCTTATTGTAGGCCTATTGTAGTACTAGTACAATATACACAGTAGTGCTGTATACTATGTTGTATACTACAACAATGAAAGACAACAGTGGTACTTTTGATACAATAAAACAGTACCTTTGCAAGGCCTTGAGAGTGTTTTTCTATACCTTTACAACAATTGCCATAAAATGTTGCATTTCTATTTATTTTAATTTTTTAAAACCAAGATAATAGAAGGGCAATGTTTGCTGGATATAAAAACAGCATTTGTGTTATTGATTAGAATTCCAAGAAACCCTGCTGTGTGCATCCCTGTTTGACTACTGGTGCTACTAGAACAAACTTTCAAGTAATGATGGATAATTAAGCAAAAGTGTGATTAGACTCCACTGTCTTTGCACGTGTAACACATTCAAGACATATTTTCTTCTGTTTTGAACAAGCAATCTTGTGATGTACCTATAAAGAGGACACGCTAATTAACTATTAATTAAGGGTGAAGGGATGATGTTGCATGCCATAATTAGCCTATTCGAAGCAACCTCCGTGGCTTGGCGTGTGTGCTTACATATTGTAATTTTATACAGTACAGCTGGATGTTTACAAAATCCGTTGAGGTTAAGTACCTTGTCCAAGGGTAGAACAGCTGTTCTTCACCCTGGATTCAATCCTCTGGTTAGAAGCGCTGTTCCCCAAACACTGTTCCTTGCTGCTGTCACTGCTCCACACTGCTCGGTCGCCCAGCCGGTCTGTTTCCCTTCAGCTATAAATTAGGATTAGGGGAAATAGGGAACACCAATGCAGCGATCGGTTTTGTGCTAGGCGCCAAAACAAGAGCGGCCAGCATAAGCTAATTATGGTTGAATAAAAGGTAAATTGCACGAGTGTCCGCACTCTGCTAAATGTCTCTTGGTAGCGGCGGTGAAACAATCAGCGCCTCGCGGAAAAGCCGAGGAACGCAGAAAACAGAGGAAGATGCCATGCCAGATACTATGCTGCACTTTTCTGCCGGCTGCTGTTGGACTGTTTAAGAGTGGAATGGCAGAGCCGGGATCCAGCTCATAAATAGTGTGGTGCTAAGCCAAGCGTGACACCTCCACTTTCTCTTCCTCTTCCCTGCAATGGTGGTCGATTCCCCCCCCGCCCCTCAATCACCGCATTCGTGTTCCCTGTTCTCCCTTTCCCTGGGGTTTTTCCGTTTAACCTTTCAGGGACAGTGTGAAGGTAGGTGGGTCGGCAGCAGATTTACTACAGTTCAGACAAAGAACCTCCATACATTGAAATCACGCTCATGGCAACGCCGTCTGTCACCGTGACACGGCGAGATTGTGCTGCTATCGCACTGGAATTTATAGATTTTTATTGAGCTTGCCCTAATTATAGAACCCCAATGCCTTTTAAATAACGACAATGGCCTGGCCAACCTCAGGATTCTCTGGTTGCTAATCCAGATTACCGCCCTGTTTCATACAGCACGGTAAATGGATGGACACATTTATTCATCTCATGGTTTACTGGCCTTCCAACCTGAAATGATCATTGCTTCATTCTGCAGTGATGTCCTTTTTCCTTCATCTAAGGTGAAAGGAATGAAAATTGTAATGGGCTTAGTTTTTCCACAAAAATGAACATTAATGAGCCAATTATATTACCTGATGGTAATAAAAAAATCATAAGGTTGCTGATAAGGGCGACCTGAATGGAAAAGTTTAAGCTTGCTTGGTAGCGATGGAAGCGCAAAACCAAAAAAATGTTTTTGCTTAACAACTTCCAGGACTGTAACGAGTCTGAATGTTCACCTTCTGTTATTGTAGTCACAATATGATAAGAAGAATGACTTAACTGCTAACAGTTTATAATAAATGGATAAAACTGATTTGAATGAACCCCAAAATTCAACAAAATCTTTAAAATTTACAAGTCTATGACTTTGAGGGAAAATTTGGAGATTAGAAATCGAGCAATGTTAGATTAAAAAAAGAGTGACTTTCAAGGATAGGTTTGTCAAACAAAACTATTTGTGAAGGAAAATACCTATTTTAAAGGGATTAACTGTATATAATAATTTACCCCTGGCTAATGTAAAATTTGTCATATTTAAAAGTGCAGTATGAAACAATTTGAAGTGTATGCCTTGAATATATTCTCAAATATTTCATAGGTTTTGAGTCTTGATGGTATACTTATGCCCTTCAAATCCTACAATCAACCATGTCTCTGCAGCATTTTATTGTAAAGTTATAAGGCTTTGCTTAAGAGGAGTGCAAAGCAGGAATAATTTTTTTTTTACTGGTGGGTGGCATATTAACCTACATTAAAATGCACCAGCTGAAATGTGTAGGGTTCAAACTCATCACCATTTGAAGACAGAAGCCCATAGTTTATAACAGTGCCCATGACATGGACATATTGATCCTAATATCGAACCTGGTGTCATCACTGTCCCTTTGGCTACAGAGAACAGACTGTGCCGTCCCTCCAAAAATAAAAAAATAAATAGAGTTCAACATGACCAACCCCAGAGGACTCAAAGACATCTCTCCACTCAGATAAGATCAGACACCATTTGGCTCCAAGCTAGAACTAAAGTCCTTAAATTAGACCAAGAAATGTATATATGTGCAGATATTATTATTATGATTTGATTATTATTATTATTACTAGTAATTAATTAATTAATACTATATGAACTAATGTCTACTACTAATTACTATTAGTATTAGTAATAGTAGTAGACGTTAGTCAACATAATAGTTGTGGAAGCAGATTTTTCATGGTTCATGTTTTTGCATCCTTATAAGTGTGTTTCTTAATATTATTGTGCTGCTACTTGAATCAGTGCTGTAGGAAAATGATTGTTCGGTTCTGATGGAGGTTCTGCGTAGCTCAGTAGGTAGAGCATGGCTGGGACCACTGGGACCACATATACAGACAAATGAATGCATTCACTACTGTCAGTCGCTTTGGATAAAAGCATCTGCTAAATGGCATATATTAAGAACAAACAGAAAGAGGAGAAGAGAGAAATCCATCATGTCAAATGTTGCACCTCCAATTCCCTTGAATAAATTAATCCTGCCGTGTTGTACTAGGCACAGGATAATGACCCGGATTTGAAAGAGTGAAGAGGTACCTAAAGCTCTGTGCCTGAAGCAGAACCAGGCCCCGGTCCTGTGAGAAACCTGGACTGTCTCCACAGACACCAGGAACGTTCACTGTCAGGATCCCTTGGCTACAGTGCTGTCTGAGTGCATTACAGGAAATAAAAAGCATTTCCTAACCCAAGCACCACATCTCATTTCCATCTCGTTGTGAAGCAAAATGATCATCAACATTTTGATTCAACTGTTCTTTCCTGTAGAAAAAATAGACAAATACCATCTCCTGTCTCATATAAGCAATGTGACTAAAATGGTGATTGTATAAAGAGATTATGCAAATATGTATTAAAACCCCCCCACAACAGTTGAGGTTGTCATGAGGGTTTTTTGAGAGCAGATTCAAAACCTTCAAAACAAACCAACCCCCCCCCCCGCCAACTTAAAAATACACACAGTTGCAGTTTTGTGAATATATAACTTGACAAATTAAATTTTGTAACAACGGTATTTGGAAAAAGCTGCCACCATATTCCCAAGATATGGCAAGAAAGGCAGAGAAGCTCTCTCTCTTTGAATTTTGCTTTCTCTCTCTCCATTTATTTGGGGATAAAAAAGAATTTCAATTTTAAAGAGCGTAGCCGCAGCAGAGTTGCCACAATGGCTGTTAAAATGAATTTCACATGGTAATTCCTGTCAAAGAATCAGCACCTGTGAACTACAGCCTCGGAGTTGATTGGAATTTCCACTGTGTTCCTCATCTTGAAAGTAAATCCCCCCCCCCCCTGTCTATTCAGCTCTGTGCCTGATATATGCCTGTATATTTCTCCGGTGCATCACAGGAAATCTCCCTTTTGTATGCTGGGAGAATAATATCTGCTTCGAAAAATGGAGCATGTTCAAGTATAACAATCTAATGTTTGAGAGAATTGTGAATATCTTACTATATATAAAACATATATTTAAAATATACATGTACTGTATATGTTTCCACCTGACCAAAATATTTTCCACATCCATGTTTCTGCACATACCGAAGAATATATTGTTTAAAATACTTTCTGCAATTATATTTATGAAATTACACACGTTGGTTATAATTTACACTATGATATGGAAATATTGAATGTTGAAATATTCACCTTGTATTTTTACCTGAATTCCTTGTACAGGTAATGAACAAAAAATGTAAACACCAATGTCAAGTCACTTAATAGAGTGTCAGGTCACCAAGTTTGGCCAGAATGGCCTGTATGTGCCATGGCATACAGTCCACAAGAAAGTAAACAACTCACAGTTCATGGACGTGGAAAGGGCTGTCTCAGAGATCCTTCCAGAATGTCCTGTAAATGCTCGATTGTGTTCAGATTGGGTGACTGTGAATGAGTGCAACTCCTCTTTCTCTGGGGATGGGGGCAGTGTGTCTGAGTGCATATGTGGGGAGATGATCTCTCAGTACCACTGACTAAGATTGACATCAACCTTCTAAGGGTATGAGTACACCCAAACAATGGCAGGAAAATGTGCCCCACATCATTACGGAACCTGCCTTCACTGCTGGAAAACTATTGCGTTTCCATTTTTTGTTCACTACTTGTATGTTATAAAATATGTTATATTTTTATAAGGGGATCATAGAGCACAACTGATTTATTCAGCTGAGTATTAATTATGTTGTGCTTGATCTTGACAGGAACCCCATAGATTGTATGACCTCTGAAACGATGGTTTCATAACTATTGATGAATCATTAATTGGTAAATAAACACAGTTATACAGTATGGGTAACCAAAAACCAAACCAAAGAATGCTGCCCTGACATCTTAGGCAGTCATAACAAAATGTGTGATCTATCAATAATGTGTCAATTAAATATGGTGTGCAGCTGCACAACTGTTAAGTAATCGCTCCCTTCGGCAGCAACAGTCTATAAATAATAAATAATAAAGACTATAATAATTGAGATTAAACAAGGCCATTGACTGACTGTGCAATAGATCCTCTCTCCCAGTTGGAATCCCTCACAAGAGTATTGTTGAGTGCTATTAGTATTATTGAGTATAAGTGCCTGGCTAAGAGACCATTTTGAAAAGCTTTCACAATTTACTGTACCATAGCATAAATCACCGATCTGAGACAAAGACCACAAGGATCTAGATGTTCCAAGATCATTAAGTGCAACATAAGTTATGCCACAATGGGCTCTAATTTGGGGAGTATGGTAATGAAAACGTGCCTGGACGGTAGTGTAATTGCTAGTTTTGGCTGTTGCAAATGTAATATTACTTGCCTCTTCCCAGTTTGATGGTTTTGTGGTTGGCGATAAAGGTGTTTATGTCAACATGGGTTGGTCATCGCAATGGGGGGGGTCAATAAAAAATTGGCCGATGTGCAGGTTTTGTGCCTGATGATTAGTTTACATTTTTGTTCACCCAGACCACCTCTTAACTCAAATGCAAGGCATAATGTTCTAATTTGGTGATGCTATTAATGGGCACATATGGGCAGATAGGGCAGCTATGCTATAAATCCCCCAGCAAACACGACTGCTTTGTGGATGTGGATGTCACCTCACTCTGAGGCAAATTGTTCAATACACAACTATTTGAAATACAACCCATGTTCAACCGCACCAACAGGTACTGTATTCTTCTTAAACCAACCTCTTGTACAACTGCACCACAGGTGCACTCGCTCTTGTCACAAAACTACCAGAGTGGACAAGGACACGCCTTCATGAACCTTCATCTGGGATTAGCGCTACTGCCTGTGCATTGCGCTTTGACAATGAAACTAGAACCCAGAGACTGTAAATAACCCTGCGAATATAGACTGAGAGTTATATTTGATAGCCTTGATGCCATTTGTATAGCAAGTTTTATGGCATGAACGTTGGCAATGTCAATGATTAGACTGTAACTTACTGTTTGATAGCTCTAGCGATGGTCTCTAGCTATATGAATCCCCTCTTGTAAGCCCCTTTGGATAAAATCGTCTGCCAAATAACTAAATTGTAAATTGTTTGTGCTCAGATTTGAGTTACTTTTTCACTTTTGTGGACTAAACAGGCAACACAAGTGTTCTGATTCATTTCAACAAATGGTAAACTCATGTGTCATTGGAATAAGTTAGACGTGCTTAAATGTGTACAAAAACAAAACAAGGCCATACAGTTGTTTGGAGACAGAGAATAGGACAAAAAGGACAATTACATGAGTGGCAATGTGGAGTGGGGGGGCTACAGCATCAGAGCATGGCCAGCAGGAAGGGAATCAATTGGACCATTTAAAAAGAAAAGAAAAAGTGCGTAAATTAGTTATTACTGGATGTGTAAGAGGTACACATGTATCAGCCAGAGTCTCCCTGCATCAGGAATAAAATGGATAAAGGGAATATCCGTCAACACATCAACGTTACTCAAATCAATAGATACCTGGGGAGTGTTGGACGTTATGAATTAGATAAGCATTCATACGTCCAATTTTCTTTACCCAGTTTGCCTGCAATATCACTGAAATATTACATTCATCACCTTTCTCAATTTGCTTTCTGGCTGTTCAAGAGCATGCTTTTAAAAATGATCAATATATAGATAATACAGCAGGGACAATTTGATGAAGGAAAGAAATGCTTTATAACTCCCAATATTAAATACATCCCCCATATATCTCATATAATTTGAAGGCTTTTACCTCTAAGTCATTACGCTCTCCTCCCTTTGGGGGTTAATAAGGTAGAGCACAACAATTATCATTCATTGTCTGTCATCTCTGTACGAGAAGCTGAATTTCATCAATGGTTTTGATGTACTTAGATGGCAATTACAATTTAATAAATCATTTTAATATAGTCCCCCCCACCCAGAAAAATCACTTGATGCCAAATCGATGACGACACCAAGTGAAATAATTTATGGCTGATACAGTATATGATCTATGTTACAAAATTTGTAAAAGTCTGTTTGTTTAACCCTTGCTTTCATCACTCTGGTCCCTACCATCCTCACTCATGTGCTCCTAAGATGGTCATACTCAGTGCCACTGGAATATTGGTTGCCATTTTAATTCATGTTATTGCCAGGGATAAGCCACGAACAGAGAGCCTAAACAATTTGAACAATTTGTGCAAACATCCACGTACAGCTTGATTAGCTCATTGTTCGACTGATGAAAAGTGAAAGCGATCTAACCCCATAGCTGCCGGATCGGTGAATTTCAATATCATATCAGACTTAGCCATGCCTGAACAAGAGGAGGAAGCTGAGACAACCATTCCGCCCTGCCCACCCATCCCTGTACTTTTCAGTTGGTTCCTTGAAAAGGTTGAATGAGATTCATGCACTACTGGCAGCAACCTGTCCAATTGATTACATTTTTCTCAATCACAAATGTTTCTGGACTGGGTAGGACTAATGTGGTGTATTTTCCTCACATTTGCATCCATTAAGAAGATCCTAATACTGCAGCTCTAACGAAGACAGAGGGATGCATCTTTAGAACAGCATGCTCCATTACCCACTAAAGTGCAATCGAACGCTATAAACAAAAACAAAAATAGGTTTCCACATGGTCAGGCAAGGTAATTACAGAGGACATTCCTCAAAGGAAGGTGTGCCTGAGATTTTCTTTGGGTGGGTTAATGCCATTCGGAGTGAGTGATGCTACAGGGAACTTAAAATGACACATTCTGGCCAGCACTCTCGTTCCCGTAAACTTCATTGACTTCCCAGGTCAACATGGCGGTGAGAATCCATTAGTTCCACCTGCAAATGGGAAGATGAAACATTAGCAGTTTACCAAAACACTAAAAAGTACTACTGGACAGACCAGTTTGGATGATGACCCATGTAGTTCCCAAAGGATTAACATAGTGTTTTCCTGTTTGGGTTTCTGCTCTCTCTTTGAGGAATGGACATACCATTTAATTGATCATTTAATTTATTTAATTGTATGTATGTGTGTGTGTTTCTATGGGGGGGGGGACGTGCATGGCCAAGTAAGACATGATTGTGTAATTCACCTAGGATACTACATAAACCAACTGTAATGGCCAGATGCACCCAGCATAATAATAACCAGGAAGCAAATAAAAGACTGCAGTCCTTCTGCCGATGTATATTCAAAATTTGCGCCAATGCGGATTGGTGCGCTCCACCTAGGGAATCATGCCTACAGATATGCACTCAGACACACTGCAACACTGTGTGTGTGGGTAAAAAGGCAGGGGTGCGTAAAACCAGCATGTAATCTAGAATGGGGTCAAATTCACTTTATGGTTCTTTGGGATATATACAGTGGGGTCCACAACCAAGATCTGTTTATTTTCATTGCTTATCGAAAATGAACACAACATTTTTACTCATGTGTCATTTGTTATTCAAGAATGTTGTAAAACACAGAAATTATGGTATGAAATTGAAATATCTATAAATATTTTGTTTGCACACCATTGCCTTTTATTTCCTCAAAATGTTGTGACACCTTATTTTTCATACATGGACACTCCTAATACACAGTCTGAGTTGTTTTGGTCATTTGGTCAATTAATACTACCGCATATTGACATAATTAATATGGTCCTCTATGTGTTCTCATTGCTACTGCAGGTGCTTTCATCTTGAAAAAGGACACTTCCTTTGCAAATGTTTTTGCAGCTGTTTGTAATTATGTCAGCAGAGCTTAGTGAAGTAGTTAGAGGTGAAATTGTTCTCCTGAGTAAAAAGTTTGTGTTAGTTTTTGATGAATGATGAAAGCAAACAGATCTTGATAGTGAACTCAGATACTGTATACACACACACACACACACACACACACACACACACACACACACACACACACACACACACACACACACACACACACACACACACACATTATATGACTTTTTTGAAGAGCAACTTATGCTTTCTAATTCCCAAAGCTCAGGTATGGCTGGCATCCTGAACATGCAACACGCCTTACCATTAACACCACAAGAAACAAACCATTAATTAAACCATTAAACCATATTGGCTGCAAGCCACACATCCGGAATCTTAATATCAACGCTGCAGACATGTTTAATCAATCAATAGGCACCTCTCTCCTGAAAGGCCATCAAGAAACGATGAACCGCTGCCAAAAACAATATTTTCCCCCCTGACACCCTGCTGAGCAGATTGCTTCTATAGCACGGAACACACTGGCAACCTGTTACAACCCTACGTTAAAGGATGGAACCTCACAATGACACCATCTCTATGATGCTTAGTAAACAACTATTACATGTCTGCTTACTTATTCAGGAGGTGACAAAGGAAGAGGTTTTTTCACCCAATGTGTTGTTTATCTGCCTCTGAACTTGAGTTTGTCAGTTTATAATAAGTTGAACTGAACTGTGTAATGGAGATTTTCTCGCACCTGTTACATTACTTCTTCCACCTGTTACATTACTTCCCTTTAAAGTGACTATTTTGCCATTTTTGGAAAAACAGTTCCTTCATTTGCTTGTGCAACCATGACCAGGGTTTGACGTGAAACTTAATTTATTCATTTCAAAGTTGACAGGAGAATGATGTCTAATTTGCAACAAAACCCATTTGTTCTGATTCACCACCAGATCTTTAAAAGTCACCTCTTTTGCTCTCTTTTAAAAAAAAAAAAAGACATCCACAAAAAGACAGGGAATGTGTACCATATGTTAATGTGAACACTTGAACATACTGCATGCACACAAAAAAAAAAATTGGTATATATTTTTTACATTGTTATATATTTCTAAAGTAAATAAACCCGACACACCCTGCTGGACAGAATATGCTGAAATACAATCCAATATATACTAGTTGGTTCACTATGAAGTGATTGCCACCATTTGATTTTCAAAATGTAGGTTACAGAAATCCAGACAGAGAAGTTTTGTTGCTTAAAAATGTCATTTTATTTAGATTTTGTAACAATTTTAACAAACAACATTAAACACAGTGTACACTCTTAACCTAGAGGACTCATATTCTGATGGAGATAGTCAGCCTTCTTAAGTAATTTTTTTCTTCCCTCATTTAGTTCAACAAGATGTCATTTAGTTGATCTTTCCTTTCTCCACTCTGATAAGCAGACCAGCTTTAATGTGTAGACATTAAGTGAAACAACATATTTTATATCTAACTTGCTAGCTACAAGAGGCGGGGCTAATTCTGTTTCAGGAAATGAATTGAAATTCAATTAATTCATTGGAAAACCTCAATAGAATCCATCATGGGGATTGTTCAATTAAATTATTTTAATTGAAAGTAAATTTATTGATCTCAACCCTGGTAGCTACAGTGAATGCACTCCAGCTCTTTGTATAGCTATCTAGCTAATGAGGTTGTCAATATATTAAGACTACTAGCTATCTAATTTGCTAGCTACCTACCTAATTTTGATTATTATGGTAGCTAGCAACAAAGGGTGAACATTTCTGGGTTGTTACTGCAAAAATACAATTGCGTAAGTGTGGTTCATTAGGTATTCTTGAATAATTTAAGGTCTGTGCTAATTATTCAATGTTATTTATGAAAAAAGGGATCCCAAAAAAGGTCTCATGACTTCATTTGCTGCCTATGTAAAACCAACGTTATGTGGAGTAATGCCTTTGACTAGGGCAGCAGCAATTGCTGCGAGATAGAGACATTTTCCAAAAAGTCAGGAGACCAAGAGAGAGAATATTTTAGACATTGGCTGCTATTTTCCGGCTGAGTGGAAAACAAATTATTTAACAGGCTCAGCCTGTACTATGCTATCCACTCCCATCACCTGCTCTGCTTACAGAGCTCCTCCAGCTCTGACTGTGGCTTCTCCTTAGGTGGACCCTCATCTGTTTGTCATTTTAACAGATATTACTACTACATCGTCTGCAGATGGGCTATTATTCAATGCTATTATATAATGGGTTCTGGGTAAGATGTTAAACTACACACAGTCCTATGCCATATATGTAAATAGCACTGGTGTCTCCCAGTTTGCCTCTTGAGGACGAGACTACGACTGAGAATTGCAAAGGAATCTTCTCCTGCTGCCAAGCAGTTATATGGCAGGCGCGACCCATGTCTGGCCTCAGCATCTAGGGCGGATGAAGGATGGTGACCCTCAATGGCCAGGGTCTTTTTTGGGGAGCCGCGACCCCAAGAAGTATTAGCCTTGTAAGGTTCCGATATTGAGCAAGTTTTTATCATTTTACCCACCTTTTTTAATGTTACTTTATCTTACATTGACCTTATTGTATTAATCTTTTATTAATGTTGTAGTGAGGATAGTCTGGGTTTTAAATAGTAAAGTTTAGTCTGGTTAACCCCCTGAGGTCCGTGCTAAGCTTTTAGATGTTTTTTGATTTTGGCATGGTCTGATATTTATCTCAATTTCATCAATTTAACACACACTTACTCCAAAGTGTTTGATATTTTTATTTGAAGGACAATCACAGCTACATTTGTATGCCATCAATAGTTTGGTCAGTATCATATGCAGCTTGTAAATAGATCTACAAACACACAAGTTAAAAATAGTAAATTTTTCTGCTGTCACAAAAGATGTGAAAGCACACACTAAACTATAGTGACGAATTGTTTTGCCAATGTGCGTTTGTTCACCAAGGTCTTGGTTATGTAAGGGTGTGAAAACAGTTTAGCACATCTGAGATCTAAATAGCTAAAACCTGTTTTTATCAGAACTGGTCACATTTATTTCAGGCTGTGGGAGGGCTAAATGCTAAATTCCTGAATATTCATTATTCATTGTCCACACCTCTAAGATCTGTCAGATGGGCCATCTCTCTCTCAAAGGCCATCCTGAGACCCAAGGAAAAAAAGTGTCTTCCAATTAAACTTTTTGTGATTTCATGCCTCTTTAGAGTTAAAACAACCATTTAGATTTTAAATGGCTAAGCAATATTTGAGTTACCATTTCTCCTTTCACGACAAGCGCTTCTTGTCAGCAGCCGCCATTTTGGCTCTTTGTTACGTTGCAACACGCGGAATGTTTAAGGCGTCACAACACGCGATATTCATAGGCTATATTTTCACGAGTATTTGAAAACAAGCGAAATAAAATTAATATCAGCATAGACTGTTGCTGGCAGATTGCAAGCGTAAACACAGACAAGATGTAAAAAAATAAAAAACAAGCGAAATTAAATAAATAGCATAGACTGTTGCTGGCAGATTGCAAGCGTAAACACAGACATACGATATATTTTATAACATTTTACGCTGTTTGAAAAGTATTTTCTGTGCCTATTGCAATTTGTTACATTGCGACATGCGGAATATGTAGTCACAAGACGCGGAATTTATATATATTTTCACGAGTATTTGAAAACAAGCGAAATAAAATTAATATCAGCATAGACTGTCCTCTTCAGTTTGTGTTGTTTATGCCGCGTTTTCACACATGGCCCGACGCACCTCCCGAAATTAGCACCTCGTTAACATGTCAATAGAAGGGGACGTTACTAAAAGGTAAAAACAGAGTAAAAGCAAGGTTTACTTTTGGTCTAATTAAGCTAATTTAAAAATCCCATTTGATTTGCCAGTGCTCAAATCGAAAGTCGCGATTCTAAGGTTTCTGTCAATGTTTTTGTCGCGTGTGTATGATAAAATATCGCGAAGTTAGAAATAGTAATATACTTGTATTGCTGCTGGGATCGGCGCCGATCCAGCCGACCTCAGGGGGTTAAAGTTTAGTTCAATAAAATGAACAACCAATCCATAAATACTACAATTACACCTGTTACAACCCTCCCTTTAGACCCAAAAATGTATGCATTACAGGTCTATCTACCAAAGGTCTAAAAATGTGTGTGTGTGTGTGTGTGTAAGCATATGCAAAATAAACCAAAACAAGGGCCAGGAAAGTTCCACAATCAAAAAGACAGGGGATAAGGTGCATTCATTTCACTGTAAGAAACTGTTCTGCCCATGCCAGCACAATCCTCAGGCCACTGCACAGAGCCTGGCACTGTTCTCCATTTGGAGCAGTTCATTAGTTTTGGACAAAAAAAACGAAACATGGAAAAACAAAAATGTGTGCGCTGTGTTTCAAAGTTTGTTCTAAACCGGGGTTCCACTCTCTAGAGAATACAAACAAAAGTCAAAATAACCTAAACGTGAAGACGAGCCACAGGACCGTCATTAATTTTCCTCTTTCTCGAACTCCCGATTCCAACTCTTCATCTCCCTCTCCACACCTGCTCCAGGTGTGGCCACATCTTTAGGCCAATTTGGAAGGGAAGCGTGTGTGTGTTGTGTCATTGTGTCACAACACTCACCCACAAAGTGTGCACTTGTGTGTGTGAGACGTGTTAGACCTCATCCCATCACACACTGAATTTGCAGTCAATATTCCTTTTGTCTCCTACTAACACTTACACTTCTCTGTAAATGTAGAGTATGTTTTTACAGTAAGTGCGATGTCTTCATTTTGCATTTACTCTACCTTGTCCATATTTTACCTTTTGGCGAAGGAGACAGTGTAACCTTGTAGAATGTTATGGATACCTGATTTACAAATGTCTGTTCCCTTACTTCAAAATGAGCAACCACGCAAATGTATGAACATATTAAACAGTATAAATAAATGTGTCTAATATTGGCTGAGTTTCTGACAAGAAACAAATGAAACCTTACACGCAGTTTCAACAGTTACTCCTAAATATCTCATTTTAAACATGATAGAAAATTATGTTGTAGTGTAGTTTGAAAAATACATTTAAAGCCATGCTAGTGACATATCTTAATGGAATCATGCACTATAAATGTTAAATTATGACGGACCAAGGGCTGACCCTTGAAGGAATCCAGTATTGTCTGGTTTGAACAAGGAGGAAGATCCATTTAAGGTGACAAATAAAGAAAAAGACGACCTGAGCCATGAAAGTTTCCTGCTGTAAAATAATAACACTCAAGTCAATCCAGAAGTACACTGTGCTCTATGCTGTCAAACACTGCTATGAGATCCAGCAGTTGCAGAGCAATTTGATTTCCACTGTCACTTGTGAGTAGAATGCCACTGATAACATTTTGTGAATATTTTTGAATATTATGAAGATTGTGGAAGCCAGAGTAAAATTTGTCATGTAGGTGATATGCTTTCAAATGGTTTCTAAGGGCCACCCTAAAAATGTATCCAGTATACTCAGACTTGAAGTTGCTGTTCTTTTGTGTTGTTTCGTCCAACTGTGACTTAAAAAATGAATTACAAAACTACACTAGAAGAGAGAGTTTTATGAACAGGGTTATGGCAAGAACAAGGTCATTCATGCAACAACAAAAAAAGGGAGATTGTTAGATGATCCAGGGAGCAGGAATTTGTTCTCAATGGAAAGAAGTCATTTCAACACAGAACCTTCATTTGCCTTTTTAAGCCTTACCATATCGGAGGCAAACTGTCATATATAAACTTTGTGGGGGGGGGTTGAAAATGAGCACATTTATTCTCAGAGAGCTCTGGAAAATATGAATTATTTATCTCCAGAAATCCACCAACTGTTTTCATGAAAGACATGTCATTTATTAAAAGTGAATGTGCTTTTTTCCCTCCATGTCAATAACACACAGATCAAAAGAGACTTGTACAGTGTTTTTCACCCTCAGAGAGCTAAGCTGCCTTTGTATGCGAATGTCATCAGAAAGAGGAGAATATTAACAAAGACTCATCATGATCGCTGCTCTGTTTGTTAGGGGTAGAACGTTCCTGACTTTAAAAAAACAAGGTTCCGTTTGGGACGATGACATCCTTTGTGCTGCAATTATGAAGGATAAAGAATCCCACATTTGCATCAGAAGACTCATTTTGCATTCAGGGTGTGTAGGTGGGGGGGGGGATGAAAGGAAAAAGTAAATACGCGCTCAAATTTAATAATATTGTGTGTCTTGATGACTTTTTTCTATGCAAGACATAACTTCAGGGGTATGGAAAACCACGACTGATCCTATATACTGTACCATAACACTGCAAATAACATCAAATACAAATTGTAGGGTATTTAATAGCAAGAATTTAATAGCAATAATGTAATAGCGTTTATCTAAATGCAAGCCATTCTAGTTTCTTAAACCCTGTCTGCTGATTCGATTTCTACTGTATTTTTGAGTTATTTGCAAGGGGGTGGGGAAATGTCAATAAAAGATTTGTGCTTTTGAGCAGCACTATCTTCTGTGTAAAACTGAGATTCTTCCTTTCTATGACCAGTTTATTATGGTATGTTACTTTCTCCAGAATCTACATTTGCAGACAATTGGCTTAAATTGGCCTTATGTCTAACAGCTTTTAATGGTATGGTTAGGGGATTTTCCACTTTTGTAATTATGTTATTCTTCTGTTTTCATGGTACTTCCCTAAACTATTCCCTAAAGCTTTTTTTGTAACACAGTTTGTAATGCACTATATGACAATTACTTTGTTAAGAGCACCATATTAAGTGAAGCCTGATTGATTGCTCAATCATTATTCATTGGCTCACTGACGGTATTTCTGAACGTTTCCTGCTTGAAAAGCACCACCCATGCGGAGATATTTATTGTTGCTCCATCTAGAGAATAAAAGATCTATTATCTGAGGGGTAGGAAAGGAAAAAAGTGATTATTCTGTTTGATTATGGAACAAAAGGCAACTATGGAGGATTAAAATGCACACAATCTCAGCACCAGCAACATTTGATAAGATATCATACCCTGGTTTATTCAATGCTGTTGATACACAGCAAATAATGAGCAGGATGCAGGAACACAATGAGCACTGCAAATTATTGCTGAGCAGCTTTCTGTTGCTGGGCTGCATTCAATCAAACTGCTGTAGGCACTTTATATCTGTTGGGCTATGCATTTAAACATGGGTTGTATTTTTGTATTTTTGGCATCCAATACTACAATAAAACAGTCAGTTTGAATGCACCCCCAACACACCCCCCACCCTCCCACCCCACCCACCCCCCAACTAGATGTTAATGAACTGGAGACACACAAAAGCAAACAACACAATAGGCCTCAAAGTTAAGTGACAGGAGTGCAGGTGTGATAATTAATTGCTTTTGTTTAGGATAATGAGAAACAAAACACTTAAAAAGGAGGCTCGATAGTCGTTTGTTGTGAATTAATTAGAAATGGACCTCAAAGGGCTTTTAGCAGGCTGGAAAGATTTTACCATTGCTCTTGGGGGCGAGAAAATACAAGATTTTCTCTCACAAATTTTCCCGCCATGTGTGAAGACGAGGGAAATCAATTTAGATTTCACCAACAGGTATGGAAATAGGCAGACAGGCCCACTCTTGATAATGCCAAGGCCCTGTGCAGGGAATTGTGATGTCAACAATGAAAAATGATGACTTCTCCGGAGGATTGTCCCTTCTAGGGGGGGGTGTTCACTACACACAGCAAGCTCTGGTGTAGGTGAGAAGCTTTCCCCACTGTGTACCATGAACACAAGCTGACTGCGGCAACTAAAGAAATGTCAAAAAAATGTTGCAATGAATGGAAATAGTACAGGGGTCTATGTTAAATACAGCGGATATCAAACTTTTATATTTTTAATGTTTTCACAATGCATTGACTTCTTTGCTGCCACACATTTTATCAAAATATATTTCCATAATGTGCCGTTGCTGGATGCCAACATGCTTTATGCTCATGATTCCTCAAATTTTCTTCCATTTTCCATGTATTTATTCTCAAGAGGGAACTGTGTTATGGCCATATGTTTTCCTAATCATTCCTATAATGCCAACCGTTTTTTTATACCCACTGTATGCCACTTTTGCATACTCCTGCCATTGAGAATCTGTGGAAAGATTTGAAAATTGATGTTCACCAACGGTCCCCGCTCCAACCTGATGAAAGTTGAGAAATTTTGTAAGAGGAATGGGCAAAAATGACAGTCTCCAAATTACATTACTTACCCAAATAAATGTACAATTGTAACTGCAGCTAAAGGTATTCCAGTATTCCTTCAGACTGACCATCATAGCATGTTCCGGTGAGGTCTCCTGCTGCTGTCCACATTGCTCACAAGACGCCTGGACCACCACAGCACGCAAAAGGTTCATTTGCATGTTCCATGTGGACTTTCCCTGTGCACACCTCACCCAACGGATTTGGAAAACTTGTCATCCCTGATGCTGGATTTCTCCAGGAGGAACTTTGCCAACCAGCTGACCCAGTATCTGTGGACTGCCCACCTATTGGATCTATTAAACAAATCAGCATCTTAATTTTTCCTTGTATGCCATATGCTGTACCCTCCTTTGTGCTGTAGCTGTTTTCCTGTAACCGTTTAAATACTGCTTATTACAGCGTACTTATCTATTCAACAGTCGTTGCATTTTTCTTTTTTTCTTTTTGTTTAGTTTACTTTTCATATACCCAGATAGATCCCTTGTCTTTGTCGATAGCCGATGAAGTAGTTTGTTATCGTGTGCTTTGGTTCTATGATCCTGCAATTAGAATGAGTTGATTGATAGATGTCACTCCAGTGATTATATTAATAAACATTGTATTTATTGATAAGTCTTTTGTTCTGCATGAATTGGGTTCTACTGGCTACTACCTCATCAAATAAATATTGAATAAGAGTATGTTGATGTGACCCATGCTAATGCTACTATACTACACTACGCCTAGAAGAAGAGATCTCCATTGATGACGACTGCTCAACTTACTGATGTTTGATTAAGAACAGTGGTTAAGGTGATGTTGGCATGGACGTCTGAGGGAAAGAGATCACCAACTAGGAGAAACTGGTCGAAAGCACATACTCCTTGACCGTGATGTTTGTGCATTGGTTTGAGGAGCAATATTTTACAAACCTGCCAGAACAAAAACTTAGCAACATGTCGATACAGGGGTGGCACAGTGGGGCAGTGGATAGCACTGCCACTGCACAGTAAGAAGGTCCTGTGTTAAAATCCTGGCCGGACCTTTCTGTGTGGAGTTTGCATGTTCTCCCTGTGTCCGTGTGGGTTTCCTCTGGGTACTCTGGTTTCCTCCCACAGTCCAAAGACATGCATGTTAGGCTAATTGGAGAGTCTAAATTGCCCATAGGTGTGAGTGAATGGTGTATGTGCCCTGCGATGGATTGGTGACTTGTCCAGGGTGTATTCTTGCCTATCACCCAATGCATGCTGGGATAGGCTCAAGCCCCCCCTGCGACCCTGACCAGGAATAAGTTTAGATAATGAATGCATGGATGAATGTAGATACAGCAGGCCCAATATTTTTTAGATGACTAATCCCAACAAAAATATTTTTAAACCAAAATATCTTTGGATCTGCAGCCTGGTTGTAAGTTGATCAGTCTTGTGTTTATACCCATTTTGTCATCTCACTCCTTGGTCAACGTTTTTTGAAGAGGTTTTGTCCACTTGTTGTGGATGAAGGCTTATGACCAAGATTTATGAACTGCGTTTGCAGAATCTGCTCTGTAACCCTGCAGTGTGGGCTGCCAGATCTCGTAAAACCGTGAGCTTTGTGACGTTTCTACCTGCAAATACATGAATCACTGCCCACTAATCCATTAGATAGGAATGACTTTCCTACATTTTTTTTTTTGGTAAACCCACCCCACCCGGGGACAAAATAATTCTAGGAACCACAGATTGAAAAACTCACGATGCATCCAGAAACCTGTTCTTACCTTTTACATAAAGCAGACCTTCATAAAGATCTCATGTTTTCCCTTTTGCTTTTCAGTACTTTTGACATGTTGAAATCCTCTGGGGGGGTGGGGGGATCTAATGAAATGCATTATGAGAATATATCTACTTTAACATTTGACCTCAAGCCCTTTGGACACCATGAGTAGAGCTTATTTCCCGCAATCAATAACATGCTTCTGGTTCAGTTACCTGGGGTGGCTGTTACACCAATTCAGTGATATATCAAGAAGCTGCAGGGGATTAACCAGGCAATATGTGAGAAACATTGTACATGTATTTACAATTGCTATCTGGAATGATATTGAATTGATTTTGTTTCAACTGACAGCATGGGGAGCTCATTTCTATTTTTATGAATGGCTGAAAATGGCGTATACAACTTTTAGAAGACATATCTATGACTTGAGTGCTTTCAATTGGTATTAATCAAACACATCATTTTTTGTGCAATTTATGGCTCTGGTAGTTAGGACTATGGAGTAACCCCCTATTCCAGTAATCAAAACAGGTATATGTATACATTTTATATGTACATAACATAAACCATATACAGTCCCCCTTTGAAGTCTACACCCCATCTCAAAAAATCTCACCTTTTGTTGCCTTACAGCCTGAAATTAAAACCTATTAAATCAGACTTTTTCCACCTTTATTTACACATTTTACCCTACAACCTCCAAGTGAAAAAAATATTCTCACAATTTATGAACATTAATTAAAAATAAAAAACTAGAATAAGGCAACAAAAGGTGACTTTTCTGAGATGGGGAGTAGACTTTAAAGGGGCACTGCATTAGAAAATGTATCAATTATTTTAGCTGTTATGGATTTAATTCTATACATATATTTTAGATCTCATTGTAACAATGTATGATATATATTCTACAGTATAAGAATAAAACTGCACATATGGAAGCATACAATCTCTAATCAAGAATTGTCATGCTGTATATCTTAACAATAACATGTGCGTCTTCTACTTTTAGGTTTAATAGACATGACAGATGCATTAAGGCATCGCTACATTGATGCTGTTCAGTAATGAACAGCAGTTGTCATTAGACCTTTTTATCATTCACAATAACAAGGTGATGCAACACTGTATAACCATATGTATAAGCCAAATATGTTTGTGTTTGTTCACTTTTTATATAGAGTATTAAATACATTTCATGTTTTCTTTCTTTGAAAAGAAAGCCATTTCTGTACAAGCAAAATCACAATTTACCGTAGACAGCTTCCCACAATTGCAATCGCCAACGACGGCAGCGAGGCCAACAATTTATCTATGTATGGAGAGTCTGTGAGGCCCTGACATAGCAGACAAAAGAAACAACATTTTTCATGGCAAACCATACTTTCATACAGCATTGCTTAGGCATAAAATGGATGAATGTGAGGCCAGCACAAAACATATTCACAGGCAGAGAAACAGCTGCCTCTTCTCCTTCATGGAAATGAAGGTTAATCCTGCAGTCATTACTGAATAACATTCTTAACCAGTAATTGAAGATGGATGGACAACAAAAGTGCCCGGGAAAGTTGGGGATGGATTTTGCGTCTATGTGCAATCATTGAACATGAAACTAATTTCCCTGCTCCCGAGACCTGTTCACTTTTCAATCATTGGAGTTTGAAACAAGGATTGTAGGGGAGAAATTTCAGACAGTCTCCACAGAAACCAGAAAAAACTGTTTTGTCAAATAATACAAAAACAGACTGAGGTGTCAGCTGTTTTCCCCCACTTCATTTCCCTGGACTGTTCTACTGTTTGCAAGCTCTGCAATGCTCTCTGTCTTCAGATTTATGTACGCTTCCAATGACGAATTCGCCACCTATCTGCTCCTCATCGTTCTTCCCAGGATGTGGCTCATGAGCTTCCCCTGGGCCCTGGGGGCCCTGAGTGTTATTATGGTGTTGTACAGCAGCTCGCTCCCTGGGAATTGCTCACCTTGGATTTGCGCTCCCCATAGGTTGGTTTGCTGTTTGCAGTGTCTGGCGTACTCGTCCCTGGCTGGCACTCCTTCCTCAGGGACCCCAGAGGCCTCTATCTCCTCTGTCTCCTCACCTGAGCTAAGGTGTCCTCCAGACCCTTTTCAGCCCATCCCTTATTCGTGGGTTGAAGGCACTGTCGTCTACCTGCACAGAGACCTTTTGGCTGGCGGAGTCACCTATTCCAGGATGGCATGGAAGATTGAGTATTTTAGGTTGTCCTAGTCTTCCCTTGGTGGCATCATAATGCTCATAAGGCTCTCATAGTGTGTTGTGTATACCACTTCTCCTCTCTATACCTCTGCCACCCTAGGTCCCCCTGCCCCCTGGGGTTTGCCACTGGCATACTTGTCCTCTGTGCTGGAGGTCCCTTTGCACACACTCTCTCCCTCCTCCACTCCACCTGTTAGTCCTGGGACCTCGACTATTGCCGGCTGTGTGGCTCCGGCATCCACCCATTCCCCTGTATTCAGCCCCTCTCTCCCGGCACTGGTCTTGTGAGGTGCAGACTTTGGTTCCTCCCTCTGGCCTACCGCCTCTACCTGTAAGTGCAGCGTTGAGTGTGATTCTTGAAATCAGCTCCGTCAGCACATTAAATAGTTTATGATGCATGAACTAAAGAGATACTCTGGTTTAATGGTCCCTTCACCTCTCCTTTCCCGTATTTTATGTTAATCCTCTAGACATCCCCACTAGCAGAAGATCTCACCACAGATCTGCCCGCCCCACATTCCACCCACTCACTGCCATTCCTGTCTGTGAACACTATTCTAGTCAATCCTGATTTTTATCAGCTTTTCACAATTTTATTTCTCAGCCCCCTTACCTTTGGATGCAAAAAAGTAGCCCAGAGATATGAAATACCCACAAGAATTTCAGCTGGATATTCTTCTATAGCTTTAGCTGTGGCCTCTCATACTCATAGACAACCTCATCATCGTGCTTTCAACCCATTATCCATCCACTTCCAGTGGCACCACCATCGCCTATGCCAGATAAACTGGGTGCCCCCACTTTCTGGACCCCCAACCATATTGCTTGAATTCATGGGCATTACACTTGGACAGTCTGATATCAAGCATATATCCTAAAGGAGAAAAGCATGGTGATTTATTTTCTGGATGATTTTAATATATGATAAATTAAGCCTTAGCTTCTATACAATGGACAATATCTTAGCATATGACAAGTTTTGTTGAAAAAAGAAAACTGATACATTGACTGAATAATATATTAAAATTCTGTACACCGTACACCAAGAAGTTTCGACTGAACTGATTGGGAGGTTTTTAATAGTTTTTGTGAGTGCGCAGAGTTAATGACCTAAACAATGTAATTGCTTGCTACATTAACGCAAACAAAACAAAAATATATTCAAACAGCAACCCCTTGGTCACAAAAAAGAGATTAAATGCTTTTAATGAAAAGAAAATGTGAAACACGATACGGCTCACATGATAATCAAACTTAAATCAATAAAAAGGACCTGAAAGCACAAATAAGACACAAATAAGTGAAATGGATTTCAGGTTGAAAGTAGTAAACCAACTACTCTGGAAGAAGGCATGTGAAGCATGAAAGGGATTGAAAACAGTGGCAGATCTAAAGGTTACCAAATTGAGTGAGATTTTATCAATCTGGGCAGGTGGAAGTGGGGATTGTACGAAGGGTTACTTAATAATGTGGGGGATTTGGCACCAATACCCACTTTATATCACTGAAATGATTTATTATGAATAAATAACAATGCAATGTGAGAGACTTGATATTTCTACAATGGCTGGTCAGACACTATTTCATTTTTACATTTTAGGCCTTTAGCAGATACTATTTAGATACTGCACGTTTAGCCATGCACGTTTAGCCATAATGTGAAAGCTTCCATTGTGTCTATTAAGGCGCTAGGCGCGAGACCTGATACCATCCAGGGCCTGGATATCATCTAAATAGCTATCTGTGCAGTGAAGAAGAATGAACAGTGCGTGCATCACTACCTGTTGGACGGGTTTCTCAGCTATGTCTTCCGCTCTGACGCCAACATTAAGTGGTTTAACCTAAATTTACCTTGGAATGAATTCAAATTACCATCATTTCCGTTTATTTTTCTTTCTCTCATGAAATTATAACAAGCATCCGTGGCACCAATTGTTCCTGGGGGTACAACAACAAAAATACTATGTTTATTTATACACTTCACCTGCTCAGGGGGCTGGCAGATGGCGGACAGCGGGGCACAGTATAAAGAGCTAAAATATAAAACGTTCTCTATTGGAGGAGATTGGTACGGTGAAAATTGCTGCTGGTAAGTGAGGGTGGAGGTAAAACAGTCAAACATTGTATCCTGTGATGGAAGAAATTTCACGTGGGAATGTAATTTCATTCTCAGAAAACAATTTTAGAAATTCGAAGGTGTGTGAAAATAATTTTCCCACTACATTTGCCTGCTGTCAGATTGTTCATCAGCTGAGGGACTAATGTTCAGACTCCACTGTAGGACATTTCATTAGTCTCCCTGTAGCCTTGTGCTAATGTGCTAATGTGCTAATGTTGTATCACACTGAAAACACTTGATTAGTCTCAGTATAGCCTTGTGCTAATGCACACTATAGCCTTGTTATAATATAACAGAAAGACAGGGGATGGGTAAGGGATAAGGGAAGGAAACATTGACACGTTAAGCAGTTTTCGTCACTGAAGCTCCTGCCAAACATGCTCTGACCATCACCCCTCTTTCACTGAGATCTCTTATTCTAGCCATAGTGTAGTGACGTTAGCATGAGTCGCTAATGACATACTCTGATTCAATAGTTATTTGGTGAGGCAGTAGCCAGTAGAACCACATTTCTGCAGAACAAAAGACAGGACGACCAAATTATAATGAATTAGCCATTGTAGACAAAATAATGGTTAACTGGGCCTACCCAGCATTTTTGTACTTGACCTTAAGCATGATTGGATCATAATTGCTTAATTAGCTCACCACACTTGGGAGAAGCAGGAAACACACCTGTGTGGAAGCACCTGCTTTCAATATACTTTGTATCTTTTATTTTGGCAGTTACCTGCATATGTTATTGAATTAAAGGTTAGGTTATAGAATTATTTAATTTAATTAATTAATATTTTAATTAATAACTGAATTAATATTTTACCTTTTTACCCCCCCAACATCTTATCTGTCTCTTCTTTACTGTCTAACAAAGTTTTATTTCTGTAGTCTAGGTTGTCAGAATTCAGTTCATAGTTTCTGCTTCTGACATTTCAACTGTCAGTATTCAGTACCATGAGCACAGGAAACAAAGAAAATTAATACAATAAACAATACAACGGAATGGAAAATTGTATCTCTGTTTGTATGACGTAGGATTAATTCAGCTGCCGAATTTGCGGTACTAAGGAATAACCCATGGTGATAACCCTTGTTGAATAAAAATAATGAAAGTAAAATCCAATAGGAAAACAAAGGTGTGAATGGTCTCTTAAACAACGAACCCAGCAGAGAAGAACAGTGCACATGCATTCACCTCGATCTAATCATAAGAAGAACAATGTTGACAATGAATAATAGTTTTCTTGCATTCATATGCAAAATAATTATGGAGAGGTAACGTTTAATTAGACTGTTTACAATCATCGCTGTTGTGCCAGATGTGGAGAATAAAGGAAGCCGTTATTGATGCTTTGAGTACTTGATTGAGTTTTCTCTTCTTTTTTTGCCCGGCGGGGAATTGAAATGAGACGTTATAGATCTGTACGCTCAGCACCTGCGGTTTTGGGAAGGATCACAGGAGAGAGGTGACAATCCCCTGCTGGAAGTGTCTCAGATTGAATTGTCTCCCCTCAGGCTCCTAATAGGAATCCAAAAAGATTTAATGCACCATTTTCATTCAGTGCTTTCCGCATATGTGCCATGGAAGGATCTCACACCACCGTAGTTCATTACACGTGTGGACTTTGCCACATTCGTAATAAGCGCACGTAAAATTAATATCGGCAAGTACACTTCTGTTATAGAGGTCAAGGGTGCTGATTGATGAGGCAGTGAAAGGCTTTATGGGACAGAACAATGCAGGAGAACTCCAGGATGCAATGACAATGGCTGGGCAACATATTGTGTCACAGGCTGTCAGGCCTACATCTCCCAGGGAACCTGTGCACCTGTATTGATTCAGCTCTCTGTTTATTGGGCCAACAATCCCACCCCCCTGGAGAGTCAACTTTGTTCAATTAAATCTGGTGATTCCCGAACTCGCCAAACCGTCTGTGAAGAAATAAAAATGCTTACATTTAATTGAGAGTCGGAGAACAAGAAAACCAATGTTGATTGAATGCAGGCCTCAGCAAGACAGAAATGTTGGTACTTGATGCCAGGTTCTGTAAATAAAGTAATAAAATATGACCATTTCTGTACCTGGTTATGTGGGGGATTGCGCAGGTTTGATGTAGGGTCCCAGAGCCTTCAATGTTATTGTAGGCTGAAAAATAGCCTACAAGTTCCTTTCAGAGATTTCAAGGCAGTGCTTGTTATTTAAAACCGTATTGCAGCTGAACTACTGACTCAATTATAGAGCGCAACACGCCTGTCGGAACAAACCACTGACTTTGTTTATGCACTGGGAGTTATTTTCATGCTTGCCCCTGAAGTAGCATTTACTCCCTGTGCCTCCATGGACGTGGGAAGCAATTTGTATTGTAACTTATATTACACCTTTATGAAGCTGTCTAAAAGGAGTAGCATATGCATTCATCCTGGTCTTGAATCACAGGTTGAGTGATGTTAAGATACTCACAGTTAATTGCAAAATATAATTTACATTCTTTTCAACTGCACTAGTAGATTTATAATTCTTGTTTCTCAGTTATTCGCTCAGGCACTGTGGGGAATCCTCGCTTAAGAAGTGTAGAAAGCTGACATAGTGCAATAAATCAAATGCTCCCTCAAACAGACCTGCAGCGAACATTATGGGATGCTGGGAGCAGTCCCCCAACTCTCATGTTGGTATATATGTGTACAGTGCAGAAAACAGACAGGTCTTCCTGTCCGCAAAGATTTCCTATAACATAAAAAGAACAAACTTGGTGCGTGAGCATGTGCTTTTTATGTTATAGACAAGAACATCTCTGTTTCTATAAAATACATTGTTCAAAGACCACCACTGACAGCGTGTGAAGACAAAGGGGTTTTTCCTGTAGATCACATCTTCTGTACTTCCCAATTCTAATGGAATACGTTTTAAATAAATCAATGGAAATAAAATCAGCGGTTTACAACCATTATCAATTTAGAGGTGAAGGTGACTGCACTCGTAATTCCCTGAAATGATGGGCCCGATTGGGTTTGCAATTACTACAGACCTGACCATTTGATTTGAGGCAAGGGGGGGTGGGCACTTTACGCCAAGGCACTATACGTTCTAATCTAATAACGTAAATGACCACTCTAAGCAAAACGACTCGCCATGTGGCCTCCTGAGTCATACTGGACACAATAAACTTGCGCTTTCATTGTTGCCTGTTTACTTTGAGTGCCTGTGCACTCCACCACCTCATTTTAACACTCGACTCTATTAGTTAATGTTTCCTCCTATCTGTGGATTTGACTTGTCTACCGTCCCCTTAAATCTTGTCTTACTTTCCTGTTTGAATTCCTGACTGCTCTTTGCATTTCATCTTCAGCTATTCTCCTCCCTGGAGACTATCATATACATACTGTATGTGTTGCTTCCCCAAAGTTCACCTTTGATTTTTGAACTATACAATAATCTAAAATGTGCATATTTTACAACACAAAAACATGGAATTATTTTATGCCTGTTTACTCAATTGGTGTGGATATCTCTGGAGCTGGTGGTTTGAATGTCGGGCTTTTCGATCTTAGATGTATAGAACAATTCACATCACTAAAATGTCATAACATTTATATGACCTTTTTTACTTTAAACAAACATGCATAATTTCTCCTGAGCTACACTATATGGCCAAAAGTCAGTGGACACCCCTACTAATTATTGAGTTCAGGGCTGTTTCCCAGGGTTTGGGATAGGCCCCTTAGTTCCAGTGAAGGGTATTCTTAATGCTACAGAGTACGAAGACATCTTAGCCAATTGGGCGCTTCCAACTTGTGTGGCAACAGTTTGGGGAAGGCCCTTTGCTGTTCCAGCATGACTGTGCCCCTGTGCACAAAGCGAGGTCCATAAAGACATGGTTAGACGAGTTTGGTGTGGAGGAACTCGATTGGCCTGCACAGAGCCCTGACCTCAACCCCACTGAACACCTTTGGGAGGAATTAGAACGCCGATTGCGAGCCAGGCCTTCTCGTCCAACATCAGTGCCTGACCTCACAGATGCTCTTTTGGCTGAATGGGCACAAATTCCCACAGACACAATCCAAAATCTTGTGGAAAGCCTTCCTAGAAGAGTGGTAGCTGTCATAGCCACAAAGGGGGGTCCAACTCCATATTAATGCCCATGGTTTTAGAATGGGATGTCCAACAAGCTCATATAGGTGTGATGGTCAGGTGTCCACTGACTTTTGGCCATATAGTGTATAATCAAGTGGCAGCTTCCCATCGTACTCTCCTTTAGCCAGGTTGACATGGTAACGCAGTACAATGGCACACTAAATTCAATCTTGGATAGGTGAAATCTCATGCCGTCTCATTTATGAGTAGAATGCTTGGAGAGAAACAAATACTAGCTTACCAGCTACATTTCCATTAGTGTGAAGCTTATGTGAATTTTACATGTGAGATTAGTCACATTTGTGTGACATGCCTAGTCAAAAGGAGCATTGTGCGGATAAAGGTTAACCCACTTTTACACCATTAACAAACAGCTTCAACCCATCAATATCCCCTGCATAACCAATAGCATTATCAGTATAATCATTTCCACAAGGTATTTTACCATAAGATCAAGATTAATATTTAGTAGAAGGCTTCCTCTGTTCTATCTGTGTTAGAGGCTTGCACATCTCATTCTATCATGCCCTAAGTCCTCTCATTTTTAAACCTTAGCCTCTGTCTTTGAGCATATAAGAAAAATATGATGCTCCAAGTGACTCTTTGGCTCCTCATCTCCCTTGTCAAGTCCCACTCCCCTGTCTTGGCTCGCCTCATCACCTGTATTATTCATAACTGCTCTTGTATGCCCTGCAAACTTGACTTGATCCTGATGATTTATGATGACAGACCAATATCAAATCTGCCCTTTCTGTCTAAGAGCTGTCTACGGGAACCAGTTCCTAGCGGTTGACACTATTTTAAATCAGACAAATGAACACAGCACTGATGTTGCATTGGTGTAAAAAAACAACAACAACAACAACAACAACTTTCTCCTATCTGCTGAAGACAGTTTTATTTTGACTTTAGCCTGCAGGTGGACACTTCTAACCACACCTTAATATTAAGACATATGGAGGACATGCAGGACGTTGTCATCCTCTATGGACAGGTCGCAACTTTTCTCTGTAGTAAGTAGCAGATCTGAAGTTGTGCAAGTTCAGTATGGTGTCCCACAGGGCTCTGTTCTGGGTTCCTTACTCTCCTGAATGTACATGCTCCCATAAGGATAACTCTGTCATGACAATTGGCTGGATTACCATCCGTATCGTTCATACTCAGATTAACCTGTTAGTCTGAGTATAACATTACCTCAGCTTCCACTGCTACTCTGTTACACAGTGTGAATGACATAAATACGTGGTATGGATCACTCTATCAAATAATCATTTTTAGAAAAGACTATTATATTCTACACCTCTCAGCAGAATTATAGGAGGGGCCCTATTTATTGTTACATATTTCACTCAGTTTGACTAATATTACTATCATGTGCTGGTGCCCCAAAGTTAAATATAATGCAGGACTCAGATATTTGGCTGTTAACACATACCCACAGTTATGAGCACCTTACTCCTATCCTCAAGAGATTACGCTGGTTGGCAATTAAATCTGTGGTTGATGAAACATTGTCCTTTCACAAAAGGCTCTTGCTGGCTTGGATTATAGCATGCTCCCTTACCAATAATGCCTTGCTTGGACAAATAGATACTCTGTAGCCCAAACCTAAAGTACCCAAGGTGCCATTTTTCTGCTCCATGTCTAGAGCTCCTTCCCTAAGTGAACTGAGAAACTGGAAGAAGGACAAGTGTCAGTTTTCTGTCATGTCAACTGTCATCTCGTTTTTAATCATCTCATATTGAATGTTTTTCGATATACTTTCTTTGTAACATTTTTTTAAAGTTTGGTTATTTTTCAACTGACTAGTAAAAACAAATACTTTATAAAATACCATACTCTTTTTAGTTCTCATTTGTTAAGCATTTAAGAAAAGAGCATGTAAACAGAATGATGAATTACTCATTGTTGTTGTTGTTATTATTGCCTGAAGAAAAATCTATAAATCATTTTAATATTCCATTGTATAATACAAATACACACATTTGTATGGTAAGCGTGTTTGTATTCCATTATTGTGCATTTTTATCAAATTCATTTGTAAATTTGGGGAAAGTTTGTCACAAGGGCAAAGTAAGTTATTTTGCAAATACATATTGTACGTCTTGCTGATATCAATATATGCTGATACACAAAGCTTTTTATCATGTAATAATTACTGCATACAGTACCAGTCAAAAGTTTGAGTACACCTTCCATCTGGATAATGGCCAATTGGGCACTCCTTCATTCTTCAGCAAGATAACAACCCGAAACACCTTGAAGTTGTGCAAGAACTATCTGGTGAAGGAGGAACATGAAGGGCAACTCAAACTAATGACCTGGCCTGCCCAGTGTCCAGACCTCAATCCCATATAACTTGTATGGGACAAACTGGACAGAAGAATCAAAGCAAAGCAACCCACAAGTGTCTCTGGGAATTGCTGCACGAGAGCTGGGAAGACATGTCGGGTGATTTCCTGCTGAAACTTATTAACCGAATGGCCCGTGTTTGTAAGGCTGTTATCATGGCAAAGGATGGCTATTTTGAGGAATTCAAGATTTGATTTTTAATTCAATTTTCTTGAACATTGCTTTGAGGTTCCTTTTGTTTATTGTTACATGTGTTTTTCATTATTTTCAAGTATTTACAGAAACTTAAACGGTGTAAAACATTGTCAATTATTAGATAAACCTAGTTTCCAGCAGGTGTACCCAAACTTTTGACTGGTACTGTATGTTTTTGTTTCTGTTCACAAACTACAGTATTCTAACTCTTAAATTTCATTGTCCAAACAAAACACTAAATACTTTAACGGGGCACCTCTGTGAGAAATTGTATTCTGCAGTCTAATTACACACATTAGCAGAATGCATTTTTTTCAGGTGTTGTACTCCTTAATGAAATCCTTTGGTACTCAGACAATAACCATCACTAATATACATTAAGCCATGGCGGCTGTATACCGCAGTCATTACTGTTAATGATGAGCCAAAATATAGGTCCCTGGAGGTTTCCTAAATACTACCGCCTCAATAAAGATAGAATTTATCCTGTAAAGTAAAAGAGCACAACGCAAAGAGTACTTTATTTATGGAGCTGCGATTAAAAGATAATTAAAGCAAATTACAAAAAAAAACAATTCAAAAGGGGTCCACGGAGGAATGTTAATGCTAAGTTAACCCCCGCTAATTAACCCCCGAATTTAAGTGTGAGGAAACTGTGTTGGAAATACTACACCTAGCAGATACACAATATTACGCATAGCAGAAATGTTCTTATTCCACTAAAATGCACAAAAATAAATAAATAAACGAAAAAAAGAAGGCAGAGTGCCTTAAATCATCACAGCTGGAGTAGAACACAGACATTCTATTAGGTGAGGCAATGGAGCACGTCTCTGGCTGACTCGACAAGATCTTGGGATTGCCTGGTTAAATGTACTGCTTTGAACACGGCCGCAGGGCTCCAGTGCTTAGAATTATTTAGCAAACGTCTTCGCGACTTGTAACCGATAGTAAGATCGTGTATCCGACACGCTTGTCTTGTAACACACAGGCCTCGCATTGCCTGGCTTCTTTGTTGAAAAGTCTTAGATTTTTTAGTTGAAAAATATGTATGTTTGTACTGATACTAGTTTATTTGGCCCGGTTTATTTTGTGGTGTTATTTTCCCGTCATGCCTGATTAATACTGAACATGGTGAATGCCACTCTGAAGTTAAGTGGAGACACACCATTTCATGAAACCTGAGCTGGTGGACCTTTTGGACAGCGTAGCACATTGCATTGTCACACCATTTTTCATTTGTTGGATTTACAGACAACCTCACCCAGGCATCCCACAACGCATATCTCAAATTTTGTACATATTCACAATACACTGCCGGATGATCACTGAGGAATTTCCGATGAAGCGTCTTGTTGAAGCGTGCGACAGCAAGGCCCACACCAGTTTCAAACCTGCAACCTGCTATGACATAGTGCTTGGATACGAGAATCCATGACTCCTTTGAGCAAGCCGTTGTAATATTGCTCAGAGAGCAAGGGGTTCAGTCGGCGGGATCGCCGCGTCTCATTGTATGTGGTTTTTCAAGTTGCCTCAAGAAAATGTACTCTGTCCAGAGCTTTGTGATGATGGAAATGTACAAATTCACTACAAAAAAGCAATTGCTAGATTCGATTGATTGGAATTCAATTCAGGCTTTGTGAAAAATGGCGAAAGCACATTTGAAACCTCAGTGAAAGCACTACATGCATGGTGCGTGTAATAAATCGCGCATTACCGCAATTTCACATTCCTGTCTTAGATACCTTTTAACTCCAGACATCATGGATTCATCACCTGTTTCTCCATGTCGACTTCCCCCAGCGGAGTGGCTCTCATCCTCCCACTAAGGTTGCCAGAACCTCATCTCCCCCAACCCCCCCACATCAAACCTACTCTCCCCCCACCCCTTTCCCCATCCTTACCCTGTCTGCTCAAGCACTCACTCAAAAGGGCTGCTTCAATTTATGTTTAAACCCCCAGCCCCCCCCACCACCGTCTTGTTTTAGGATTAGACAGTCAAGCCCAGCTCCCGAGGCTCCACACGCTCTGCAGGGGGAAGGAATTCCATTCCCTTCCGCCGTGAGAGCCCCGCTAAGCCATAGCTGGGACACGGAAGGGGTCAGGGCGGGCCCGGGGCGAGGCCTCCAAAGGCCGCGCTCCAACATATTAGAGGTCGGACGTGCCTCATCAGGGCCGCATCTCCTCTCCGCCGGTGGGCGATTCATCACGGTGGCTTCACCCACGTACAGCCAAATGGGACCGGAGCACGGCAGACGTGCTCAGCGTTCCAACTCCTTTGCATTCATTAACTGAGACATGCTGTTCCGGGGGGTTGGCGAGGTTGCGATGGAGGTGGGGGTGGGGGGGCTGAGGAGGTGAGCTCTTTATTTCAATCTCTCGGGTCAGCTTTTGGGTTAACTGCGGAGGCAGCTACCAGAAAATAGATTGCCTGCGTCACACCATCCAGCCTTTCGCCATCTGCTTCTGTGAGCGGAGCTGGAGGGCACCTCGAAATGGCCACTCTATCATGTTTCGGCGCTGAAGAGCAGTGCTTAAGTACTTGGGCAAGTGACCAAAAGTTTTCTGGCTTTAGGTTTTTGGGTGGGGCACCGCTGACGTATCCTTAAGCAAGACACTTGTCCTGAATTGCCTCTGAAAATGTTGGGCTTGCATAGCAGTGGAAGTAAGCGCTACAAGTTTCCCTAGAAAAAAACCCCATGGAGTAAACAGTTAATTGTTGCTTTGCACTACAAAGCAGTTTTTCCAACCGCGCTTCTGTGTTGCCCGTTGCCAGGCGCTTCCGTCAAGGAAGCTGAAACAGGCACCCCTGGAAGAGGCACTTGTCCTTGATCTTCAGAAATACAATTTCCATCTACCTTCTCCTCCTGCAGGTACCAAAGGAAACGGCTCCACACGACGGAACCCAGCGCTGTCATACAGAGCTGCCCCATTTCTCTCTACTTTCCGTAAATGACGCAACCCTCCAACCCTGAGCAACCAGCACTCCCGGCCGAAAAGAAAGGCCTCTAATTAGAAATCCATTAATGGGTTCCGTTCTACGAGTTTTTGTGTGAAATTAATAGCTTTGCAGTGGCTGCGTGCGATGCGAGACTGCCGGGGATCGGGGATCTGGGCTACGCGGAGCTCAGAGACAGCTCTCCGCCCCGCCTCCGGCCGAGGGGGGCAGGTGCACATGCGCCGCTGCCTCTTGTCGCCGGCGAACTTGACAAGTTCGCGATAGTTCTGACAAAGCGTAAAAAAAATGGCCCCAACTAAGCCAATTACGATTCAGCGGAGATGCCAAGGGAGGACATGAAGCGTATTCGCCACGAGGGACGCTGGCCGCAGGTTCGCTGGAGAGAGAAGGGCCCTGTCAGACTTGTCTGGGGATGAGAAGTGCCAGGGGGAAGGCTGATGCTGACTGATTTATGTACTTTCAGAGGCAGCTACTAAATGGTAGACTGCGGAGGTGAGCTGGGGAGGGGCTGTCATACCTGAAAGGCATCGATAAATTGCCTAGATGATGCAAGTGCAGCTGGCGTTCCGGCTGTGGGGTGGAATAAGGACCGTCTCTGGAAAGCACCCCCCATGTAAAATTATTATTTTGTAATATGAAAAACAGACATACAGATACAGTCAACTCCAAAAAAACCTTAATAACGATGAGCAGAAAAGGCTGTATGAAGTAAACAATATAGGTAATGAGTTATATTGTATGGAAATAAGACAATTGTTTTATACTAATACAATAGCTCTTTTTAAAAAAACGTTTTTTAACTTTCAAAACATGTGTCACGATTATTCACACCCCTAATAATATATATATATATTTTTTTAAATAAAATAAAATAAAATAAAAAATCTGAATTAACATTGTCTTCTGTAGTGTTTTATGAGATTAGTAAAGGTATTGGGTCAGGCATTCCTCCACACATAATCTTTCAATATCCGTCAGATCTGCCCGTCTGCCCTCTTCAATTTAAACCACAAATTTTTGATCATGTTCGAGTCTGGAGAATGAAAAAGGCCATTGCAAAACAGTAATTTTGTGGTCAGTTAACCATTTCTTAGGTTTATTTTGAGATGTTATTGGGCTCATTGTTTTGCTGAAAAATACATTTGCAGCCAAGTTTCTGCTTCCTGGCAGAGGGAACCAGATTTTCGGCCAAAATGTCTTGGTACTTGCTGGAGTTCAGATTCTATTGACCTTAACAAGAGCTCCAGTACCAGTAGATGTGAAACAACTCCATGACATCAAAGATCCACCACCACATTTAACTGAAGGTATAGGTTATTTTCAATAGAAGTGTATCAGTATTTCTTGCCATTTCTTTATGATGGATTTACCAGTGCTCCAGGGGATATTCAAAGTCTTGGAAATCTTCTTATCTTATTTCCCCTAATTGGTGCTTTTGAAAAACATCTTCTCTGACTTGCTTTGAATTTTCTTTGGTCTTCATGATGAAACACTTGCTTGTAAATGCACTAACTATGGGACCTCTTACAGACAGGTGTATTTCATTTGAAATCATTGTAGGAAGTTGTGGTACACAGGTGGACTAAATAATTAAATACATAATTACTAAATAATTATGTGACCTCTGAAGACAATTTATTGCACCAGAGTTTATTTAAGTGTGTCTTAACCAGATGGGGCTACAAGACTGGCCCAACCACCTGTGAATGTGGTGAAGCAGACCACACTATGGAGCACTGCCTTGTCTGCTCTCTATTACCCAACCCTTGCAGCTCAAAAGACCTTGCAGTGTTCAACAAAAATGCAAAGGACTGTGTACAGAAATGGGAAAATGTCATATAAACACCACGCTTCAAAGAAACAAAAAGAAGAAGAAGAACAAAACATATTTGACATTATAGGGTATTTCATGTCGATCAGTGGCAAGAAATGCCAATGACATCTATTTTGATTCCATGAAGTACGAAAATAAAATGTTTAAAATTCCAAAGGGGGTGAATACTTTTCATACTCACTGTAGCTCATTGACCTGTACTTTCTGCTCACCTTCATCAAGGGTTTGGGGCTGACTGCATATGTCAATAATGTTTTGGTCACACATTTTAAAATAATTCTTACATTTGGGATTGAATATTTGGCTGATTTGGGAATCCTCTAATGCAGGGGTGTCCAATCTTATCCAAGAAGGCCGGTGTGGCTGCAGGCTTTTGTTCTAACCCAGCACTAACACACCTGATTCAACTAATCATGGTCCTGATTGTAGTGAATTAGTTGAATCAAGTGTGTTAGTGCTGGGCTACAACCAAACCCTGCACCGGCCCTTCTCGGATAAGATTGGACACCCCTGCTCTAGTGGCTCACCGGGTGTCACAGTGTGCCTGTCCGTCACAGAGGACACTGCTGCCACCATGCACCCGTCAGGGAAAGACCAGAATGTGAAATGGTATGGGGAAGAGTGAGGGAAAAACTGTTACTAAAAAAAAAAATATACAAAGTGTTATTTCAAACACTCTGAAAGCAGTGGGAGGCATTCGGTTGTTCCCTTTGTTGGATTGATTTCAGCCATCTTTCATCAGAATTGCTTCCCCTCCCCCCTCCTCTAATCAGTGCTTGATATTTCTAAAGCAGATTATTCAGCCGTCCTCAGAAGCAGTCTGCATTTTCTTTTACATTTATTACTATGGTGCTATCCCCCGGTGAGACAGAGTACCCCAATATGAAATGTATGAGGCAAGCTGTTCAAAAAGATCTTATACGATTACAATAGCTGCATGACTACAAAGTGATGCTGAGTGATGATGTGTGTTTCTTCTTAGTTTACCCACCCCCACCCCCCACCCCCAACATGAAAAGCTTTTGAGAGTGTGGAGAGATGTGCAACTTGTTAACCTAAACATATGTGGGCCAATATGTCTCCCGCATAAAATGGTTGCATTCGCAGGTGGATGGAAAATGCATTATTATTTTGTTGACAGTGTTGGGTCAGCTGTTTGCAATTTGCTTGCTTGAATGCAGTTATGATAGTTTGCCATCCGACTAGCAGAAAACACAATTTCTCTCTACCTCCAAGCACTATACCTCTGTACCTCTGTGCAAAATAATAGTTATGGGTGAACAACGCGTCATGACCCCCCTAATGGATGGAGCCGGTGTGTGTTGTTGATCAAGAGACTTGATTTTCCACAGCGAGCCACTACGCTTGGTTAAAATCACTTAATCACAGAGTACATGCTAGCTCCAACCACCTTGGAGTCTTTAATGGCAGTAATTGTACAGCTCTTCTGGCAGAATGCGGAGTGAGAGGGACGCGGCCGACTGGACGGGGCTACAATTATGGTCAGGCATTACACATTGGGGAGAAAAGGGGGCGGAAAAAATGTCCACAACAAAAGGTAGGGGCCGTCAACCTGCTTGACCTTCAAATGCCTGCATCAGTGACATCTGCTCTGGTATTGAAATGCCAGTGCTGTGCATCAGCCCAGGGAGGGAGGGTGTGAGCCAGCACGGATTTCCCCTCTCGAACCCTGCGTTCTAACATCCGATACTATGAAATCGCTCTGGTATTGAATTCCTGAAAGTGCCATGCCAGTGTAAACAAATGTTCATCATAGATTTTGAGAATCTTTATTATAAATATTAGTTGGCTACCAATCATGCCCAAACTCAGGGAGGCCATTTACTTGCGCTGGAAACGTAGGGTGTGAGCCAGAATTTTGTGTCGGAACTAGGAATTTCAGTGTTGTGCTGGTTCCTCTGGAAGGTAAAAACAGCAACACGTGAATTTGATTGGCTCTACCAGAGCTTCAGGATTTTCAACTTTTTCTGTGTCGCCGCCACACCCACAAATGTAACATCTCGCAGTCTCCCTCTGACAATTAATGCCAGCTGCACATGGAATGCAGGGTAAGAGCTACTCCCCTAGTCCTGCAGTCTCCCTCTGCTCCAGCTGCACATGGAACGTACTCCTCCAATGCAACGGCTGCGTTGCTCAGCTGTGCTTCGCAGAGCCAAAAGAAGCAGCAGTTTACAGAACATGCTCGATGGAGGAACACCACGGATTTGCACTGTTTCTAAAACATAAATAATGTCTGCATAAGCATAAATACTGACTATTTGTCACACAACCTTTAATGTATGTCGTTCATTTTTCATCAAGTGTACTGTCCATCATATCCACTGTAGGCCTATTCAGTTTCAATATATAATGAGTATCTCCCAACATGCCAGCCAAAGAAAGAAGTGATTTGGTGCTGCATTGCCTGTCGATTGCGTCACATGATCCACTCTCAGGGCGACAAGACAACCCCTTCAAAAAGTTGCACTGGAAACGACACCGCGAAAACTATCTTGATGGGTATTTCTTAAAGAGCCCCTTTGGGACCCAGCCTCCCACAGACTCCTGTTCACTGGACCCAGGCGCCACAGTGCGCTCAGGCCCCTGTCCAGCCAATCAGCTCGGAAAGTTGGATCCACGGTGGAGTGAATTCAAGAGGAAAGTTGCCAATCAATCCGAGCTGGCCAACCGTTGGGAGAATTTCAGTCTCTCTGCCACCGTCTTGTTTTCAATCTAGCCATCATATGCTCTATTCATTCAGATAAAGATCCGTAACTGGGCTGTCATCCTGCTGTCCGTGTTCGTCCGCCTTGTCTTTCCAAGAGCTCTGTGTCATCGTCCTCAGAAATTCACTCATAGCGCCCGTACATATGGACGTTAAGTCAGACGTCAAGGCCATTCAATGCAGGTTTGGATCTGACTGATTGTTAAAAATCGTCCAGTCCAAATAGGAAATGAAAACCCATATGTTTATCTATCATTTATTTGATAACTATTTTGTATAATACACAGTGTGCATTGTGCACATGCTGCAATATTGCTGTTGCCTATTTTCTGAAGGGAATAACCTAATGATGCATTCGTTCCTAATGATGCTCTTGATTTCTTTCAAATAATGACAAAAAAAAACTTCCAGAATTTTCCACCGAGACTGAAACATTACTAAATATGCACACACAAAAAAACTCAATTAATTGACCTCTTCAACAGAATTAATGAATTTATTCTGGTTCAATTTAACTGCGGGAATCCATTATTAGATTACATTATTATACATTATTGCCTGACTGATAGATGCAGACCTGAGTTGTGGGTTCAGTGAAATGTTGGTCAGGACTTCCTTACTGGGGTGGTGGGGGGGAATTCCACATGTGAGTGTGTGTGTGGGTTTCTGTTTCTGTGGTCCTGGGTTTTTTCTTGTATATGTGTGTGTCCATGTACACATGTGTGTGCAAATGTGTAGTGTATGATTGTCTTTGCCTACATGTTTGTATGTGTGTGTTTACCTGTTTGGGTGGGAGTGCACAGGTGTGTGAGGACAGATCTCTGATGGCTCCCAATATGCTCGTTGGAATTGGATTCAAACACTGCACGAACAGTAATTGCTATGTGTGTGTGTGTGTGCACGTGTGTGTGCACACGTATATGTACATATGTGACTGATGCTTGTCTTGGGATATTATTGGCTCAGTGGCACTGCAGTTAATGTGTTCAGTAAAGAAAACAACTTTCCCAAATGCTGCTTATGTAGGGCAACAATAGTTTTCTGTGAGGCAAAAAAAAGAACCCGATTTTTTATTCCATTGGTGGAGCTGTTAAGATTGGTCTGTGAGTATGAAGGTACACGAAATATAAACACTGAATGCAGCCCAAATCACACAGCCATATGCCACCCATCCAAAAAACATGATATTAGAAGGAGGAAAGACAATGTGTTAAGTGTCTGGTTGAAAAGGTGAGTGAAAAGTCCCTCTCTCGGGGCAATAATGGATTTTTGTACACATCATTCTCGTTATGATTATGACTGGCTCAGAAGTATCACATAGTGTCTCGACCAATCAGAGGAGAATGCACATTGCACCGTATTTCTGCCGACTCCCAACCATCCTTTCCTGCTTTGGCTCTGTTTGACTCTGTGGACTATCTGATCAGTTGACTGAAAGCACTGTGACGACAATGCCTTCGTTTTACCCCCAAAAAAGGCACCATCAAGTAGATGCACTGGAGAATACCCAGAACACTTTCTGTTCTTGCACTTATTTCTCAGTCTATTGCCTCACCTCCTTCCAGATGATTCCGCTCTTCCCACTCCTCCCATAGGCATTCCGTGTGCTGCAGATGATCAACAGTCTGCATGCTACCTCTCTCCTACTGTTCCTGCCATTTCAGCTTCACCTGCAAAGCGGGGTGGAGAAGCACTATTTGGGCCTAAAAGCTGCATTAAGGGCATTCATGGCCCTGTCTTGAAATAAATAAAGTCTTTTACCTTATAAATATTAATCAACACACATATCTAATTGGACCGGTCTGTTAGATTTTGGTGTTTTCTTTAGTAACATTCTATTTACAGTCTCAAGACTAAAATGTGTATGCCCCCACTCCTTATCCTGTTTCCATCTGGGTGTTATGTGCCCTTTTCCAGATGCAAGATCTTCCCCGAGACTTACGTGCCGAGAGCCATTGGAAGGCAACCCTGGGTGAATAGAAATGATAATATCTGAAGAAGTCATTGATCTAGCTAGGAACAGGAACCAGGGAAGGAGTGAATTATCACATGCATGAAACCTTTCCTCCTGGCTAGCCCCCATTGTTTAGAGATTATACTTAAACTGTGCCATTTTTCAATGATGGTTGTGTTAGACTGGAGAGCTGAATACCACCAGAACCAAACTGTAACTACAAATAAAGAAGCTACTGTCTTTCACCACTGATTTAAGACTCTTCTATTCCCTGGAAACAAAATTACAAGCACCAACAGTGAACTGAGTTTTAATTGAGAGAAGCTAAGCAATTCTTCAGGTATTAGAAAAGCATGTATATTTTAATAGAAAAAGTGAGTTAGTCATCTGCTCTTACAGGGCAAATGTAAATATGACTGGTCCGTGCATCCACTTTCTTTTTATTATTATTTGTTTGTGATTTTCCCCCATTTTGGTAGCCAATTGTATCCTATTTCTAATTCAACCATCCCTTCCCTCGTACTACAAGCTTGCCACTGCCACCCTGGGACCAGCAGTGACAAAGGCCTCCTCCGAGACGGAACTCTATAATCCGTAACTCTGATACACACTGAGCCACTTTGCATGCGGTGAGTGCTGTCTGAAACTGGGAAATAGGCCCTACAAAAGAAGTGGATGAATGTCCAACCAGGTCAAACCAGAGTGTTTAATCTTGCATAAAACTGTACTAAGGGTGTGACGATGTTCCACGCTGTGAGTTTAATTATCTGGTGGTTTGCACAGACTACTACACAACCTATATCTTTTAATTTCATCTTTAATGAAATCTACTTGAAGACAGAGAACTCGTATTTCAGCACAGTGAGTCAGAGAAAGGGCTATAAGATCAAATCATAGCAGCTGAAGCGCTGTATACATTATATACAGGGGATAGACAAAATAATGGAAAAACCAAACAAAAAATTACTTTTATGTATTGGGAAGGGTGCAACTAAATCGCACTTAAAAAGGAGTCTAAACATGTGTTTCATATTAATGTCAATACAAATTTCTGCTATAAAATAAACTTTAATATATGAGTTTCTAAAGAAACATGAGAGATCTAGCAGATTTTGAAAGACGTCAAATAGGTGGTGCCTGAATTTTACGTGCGTCATGGGGAACGGTATCGAAAATGATGACGGCATTCGCCGAATAAGGAAAAACTGCATTAGGAAAGAGGAATAGTGGTCGCAAGTGGAAGATCACTGACAGGGCTAGATGGACATTTAAGAGGATAGTTGCTAAAAAACACTAAACAAGTCTCAACAAAAACTGTATGACATGACCTTCATAAAGCTGATATTTATGGTGGGGCTCCCATTTGGAAAACACTTGTAACCAAGGCCAATGCTCAACAACGCATAACCTGGTGTAGTGAGCACAAAACCTGGACTTCTGAGCCGTGGGAGAAGGTAATATGGTCTGATGAGTCATATTTTACTATTTCTCCTACATCTGGACTATTTATGTTTGGAAAAAGCCAAAATATGCCTTCAACCCACATTGCCTGTTCCAAACTGTTAAACATGGTGGTGGATCTGTTATGGTATGGGCAGTCATCTCATGGGAGTCATTGGGTCCAATTGTTACTCTGCACATTAGAATTATGGCCAAGTCATAGATTCAAGAGTGGTTTTATGAACACCAGGATGAAGTCAAACACCTTCATAGCCTCCCCCAAACAGAATATATAAACATTGAACATTTATCGGAAGTTCTGGAACGTAGAGTGCATGAGTAGATTTCCTTTGCATTCATCTTTCAAAGAACTGGATGCTTTCCTTCTTGAAGAATATTCCAATATCCAACTAGAAACAGTTCAGAACTTGTATAAGAGCATTCCAAGAAGACATGAAAATGTTCTGAATGAGGCAATGGGTGGCCAAACTCGTTATTAATCAATACATCTTCATATATTTTTTGGTGTTTCCATTATTTTGTCTATCTCTTTTATATTTCCCACACTGCTTTGATTTGTGTGGCATACTGCAGCTGTTTGATGGCATAGTAAAACAGGTATGATCACATTTACCTTCTTCCATTATCTAAATTTAACAACAAACTGCAAAAGTGTTTTGTGGGTATCTAAATTGTGGATATATAGAACAAAATGATTGATATATACAATTGAAAAGTTGAACACAATCAAGGAGTAGTACACAATCAAATACAAAAACAGATCGCCACAATAATCTCATCTCAGTTTCCAGCCATTCTTCCAGTCTCATATTCAGAGAGGGGCGGCACTGGGGTGACAGTCAAGACACTGACAACCGGGCTACAGGTGTGATTTAAACACTTCCAGATGCATCAGTAATTTATTAGATAGCAAAGATGCTGACACTACTGTAGGGAGATGGACTGATTACATTCCACAGCACACCGCGTCTGTTGGTATAAACGGGCACGCAGTAAATCAGATGCAGGCGAGATATATATAATTTATTTCTTTTTTTACCCTCCCTTCTCTTACAGACGTGAGGAGGCAGTTTGAAAATTGTTTTTTTTCCCCCCCGCACACATTCTAATTCACACGCACACACAGTGCCTCGGAGCGAAGCCTAATTGTGAGCAGTCAATCTGCTGCTCCGTCGATCCATCTTGACCGCGCGTAATCCCGAGAGCTCGCCGCCTCTGACCGTCCGCCTTAAAAAAAGGCACAACCTGTTCCACGTTCTAGCACTTGAGGGCACTGGCGTATCAGGAGGAAGTCTCTACAAGCAACAGCGTGTAAATCTATTGAGGAGACGTGTTGTTGCGAACGGGGTCTGACAGAAAGGTACATTCCAGAAAGGCCCTTATTTCTAGCTATACATTACATCTTATATTACAAAAAGCACCTGGGATGGTTCCCTGGGAAATCATGGGCAATTTACCTGAAAATTGTAATTTAACATGTGTATATGGTAGGGACCTGACAATCAGACATCAAACAATCGTTACATTTTTGAAAATGAACCCGGGGATTTGGTTTGATGTACCACACGTGAATGGAATCAAAAGCCCTCATGAGGCTGGCGAATGAATGCTTTTGTCCAACCAATGCTGTGCCTGGGTTTTAATTTTCTCGTATAGAAGAATAAACTCCCTGTATCCAAACCTCCCCGATACTTTCAGCTGAGGTGCTTCGAGATAACATTGTACCTCCTCACAAAACCTCAGCTGCTTTACAATCCAATAAAAAAAGAGTATTTGTGTGTTTGTGTTCCAGCTGAATCCGCGGGGAAAGGCAGAGGCTCTGCCCTTTTCCGCATCTGAAAGAGGGGCATTGTGACGATGCTGATGTCAACTTGGGGAACGGGACGTTTTCGAGAGGATGCCGTGTGGCTCCTGAGGGTTCCGGCTCAGTCTGCTTTTGGGGGGCGGAGGCGGGGGTGTGTGGGGGTGTGTTAGCGCTTTCCCACCAGCTTCCCCTTCTGCCTCGCCACCCCACCACTCCGACACATTCCGGACCCATTCACCCGACTCTGCGGATGCTTGGCCCTTGTCAGCCAGATTATCGACTGAATCAACAACACCTCGGTCTGCTGGGCTCCAGTCTATAATCGGCATGCTCTCCACGCTGTGCGTGACTGCGCTATTTCACCAGGACCCCACCTCTCATGCCCACGTCTGTTTCAGTGTTTGCGCTGGATAATGCATGCCGCTAAATCCACTGCGATGTTTCTGCTGTGTGAGAAGGATTAAGAAAGGGACATAGTGTAGGTCGTGCTGTGAGAGGGTGCTGGCATGTAATGGGTGAACACCGTTAATCCTTTGAGAAACTTAAGTCATGTTCATCAAAATATACTCTCATGTCCTTGATTGACTTTAAATGTCCTTAAGTGGCCATTAAGTATTTCATAAATACCTATTATACGCTGCGGATGTCTGATATGTAATGTAATGCAAGTAATGTCTGTAAAGGTGTTCCCTCCCTACACCCCGCCCAGACCCCTCCGCTCCGCCTCCTCTGGCAAACTGACTGCCCCATCCCTCCGGGCGCCTGGCAGCCGCTCCTCGCGGTCTCGCCTCTTCTCTGTCCTGATCCCTCGCTGGTGGAATGACCTCCCGCAATCGGTCAGGACCACGGAATCACTTGCAATCTTCCGCAAGAGGCTCAAAACCCACCTCTTCAGACTCAACTACCACTGAACACTGTCCATCTAGTCAATCTGTCGTCACCACTGTTTACTTGTTCTACACTATAAAAATAAAAAAAACAATTTTTTATTTCCCAGTGTTAGAGGTATGATACGCAGACGCCTGCAATGATGTCTATTGCTGTATTACTGCACTGATCTTGTGCGCTAACTATGATTGTTCTTACCTTGTATTAATGCACATCTTGTAAGTCGCTCTGGATAAGAGCATCTGCTAAATGCTTAAAATGTAAAAATGTAAAATGTAATTGTAACCAAACTTGGTACAATACAGTTTTAATTATAGCATAAAGTAACTAATCTATGCTGTGTCTGCCTTTACAGCTAAAGTTGCACCGAATTGCACTGAATGTATTATATGTTGATCAACTCTATCTAGACATGAGATGTAAATGGCATTTGCATGGTACATTAGACATATTTTCATAATGTCATAATTTCATAAGTAAGGACAGAGTGGCACAGGGGCAGGGACCACCACTCAGAATGACAGCAGTTGCAGCACAGTTACAATTATGTTGGCAGTGCAGGGAAAGGAAGCAGGGATTCTCATAAGAAGTATTTTCTTAAATAGAACTGGATATACAAGAAATTCACTTTTCAATTTGCGGAGGCAATGGCCTAAGAAAATGTACCATGACTCAGCTGGCTAATTTGCTGTGATAACCGCCTTACATATTCAAAATTAAAACTCTTTTTTAATGAGCAAGGACATCATTAGTTCATTATAAATTACCTCCTTTAAGTGAGTCATTCCAATCGAGTCCAATTTATAATCTAATTGTGTGTGTGTGTGTGTGTGTGTGTGTGTGTGCCTGGATAATATGGTTGTGTGTGTGTTTGCTTGAGTGTGTGTATGTGTATATATATTTGTCTTTGCATGCATATGTGTGTGTCTGTGTGCGCATGTTTGTACATGGTGTATATGTGTGTCTGGGTAAAGGTTTTTAAAGCCAGGACTTCAAAACTACCTTCAACAATTGCAATTCACATGATACTATAAACATTGGTTTAAGCATCCACTGTTTCAGAGAACCATCTTCAAACAAATGTTATGTTCACAAAAGGAGAATCTTCATTTATCAAACCAGTCCCTGACCTTTTCCCAGTAGTTACTTTTAAATAACTCAAACAACAAAAGTCCTGCTGATTTATCAACAACAACCAAATGCCCTGGATCAGAGACTAACTGAGGGAAAGGGCAAAAGTTGACCTGGCTCTCCTCTATCCTTACCAAAGTGTGTGGGCTGTCCCTTTGCTCCTGGGGGGTGTCCCTGTGACAGTTTGTGAGCTCCGTGAGTCCCGAGAGCACTGGATTATTGATCAAACCCAGCAGCGGAGGGCCATGAATTTTGCATCACTGTGTCCAATCTCAGAGGTCCCCTTTAGAGTGGAGCACCGCTCCCCGTCCCCCTCCTGCAAAGGCGTACGCGCCGGCTCCGTGCTGTTCTGTCACCGCAGTGTAGAGATGGACTCTCCCTCAGGGCTTTTGGGGTGGTTTCCCAAGAGATGTGGCTAGAGAAAAATCACCAGGAAAACCATAGAACCGTAAACCAGGAACTGATCAAATCAAACTTCTGCAATTGTATCGAATGCTTTGTCAGTGACAAGTATGTGCAGTGTGGCAATGCCATAGATTTGTGTTCCATTTGCATGTTTTTCTTTACCTACGATGAAAACTGTCCGAGGAAGCTAATCGTGAGTCTGAAATCAAGCCTTCTACGCGGAATGGTGCCTCTTGGATTCTTCAGTAGACAGACTGGTGCGCACTCTTTGGCTGCTGTTCGTTTTCTGTGTGGAGAATTTCTATTTTCTCTACAACACAAGGACTCATTCCTTTTAGTGGGTTTTTAAAGACGTAGTTTCAAATGCTTTTCGAATATATAGATCAGTGGCGGCTGGTGAGCTGCGAATAGTTGAGACTGAAATCTTACCTTTGAATCGGCCATTGGTCTCAACCTCTTTTCATTTATTTTGCTTAATTAACAAGTGCACCAATTAATTGAATAATCAGTTGGCGAGTAATTACAAAGTTTCCTTTTAATTGTGTCTCATGGCATAGTGTTCCCTTTCTTCCCATCACGTTGGATAATGTGAATAAAAATAAGGGGTTTAATTGAGTAAGAATCAATGGAATCATTTCATATAGCCTATACATTTCATTTAAATACCTCTGTTAACTGTATAGCACACTAGCTTAGAGAAATGTGAAATAAAGCTTAGAAATATTGTCATGTTTTAACATATAATCTGTCGATGTAAGTGTGACCCAGTAGTACAGTCAGAACCAATAGCTATGCCAGACTACGCCACAATGGGAATTGCACCCAAATAAATATTTTTAACACTTTAATGATAAAGCAGAGGTTTCCCCAATAGGTCTATTCAACTAAATGAATGGAGCAGAGACGTGAGTTCAAAGTAAAAGATATTCAATTTTATTTATAATTTCAAGAACCTGCAAAAAAAAAAAGAAAGTGTAATGAGGAAGAGGCAGGAATGATACAGATTATCAAAAAGGAGTATGAATTTATTATAAACAATTATCGGTTAGCAAGGCCGAGACAGCAAATATGAAAAGGCCAGTTCCAGAGTAGGATTAGTCCTAAATCAAAACAGAAACCAGCTGCCGAAGGCACTATATAAAAAAAGGGAGCGAGACGGCCCGACTAGGGGGAGGTATACTTACTACCAGTGGCTATTCCAGGTACACACCAATCATGCTTGTGCTCTGGTGACTCACGCACACACACTGCACTCGGTGAAGAAAATGTGGAAGTGTGTTAGAGATAAATATCACTGAAACATGCAGTGCAGTGAAGGGAAGGGGCCTCCTGTTCTCTAACTACCACCACTAGTCTGGACGCTCGGCTCTTCGGGCAGGCCACTAGAAGATACAAGGTTAGTATGAAGGTAGTGCTAAAAGGTAATACGCACTGAGAAACAGTTGACTTCATCAAAATAAACCAAAGACATGTGAACTGTACTAGTGCAGAAAAACAGGCTACTATGGCTGGACTCAAATCAGTCTATGCTGAGAAAGACTAAGATAGTGATAAATAAGTAGCACTAGAAGAATCCTACCAACTAGTAATCTCACAAGTCAATGGTTTAGAAATAAGTCTCAAACTGCAATGACGGTTTCGCATGAAATAGCACACGCAGTTCCCACAGTCATTGGGAACATCAAAGTTACACCAGGACACATTGTAACCACAACGGAAAGGCAAAAACGGTAATCTAGGCAAAACAGCAGCTAGGTGAGCCTAGAGACAGAGATACAAAGCCCATTATTACATGATAAGCATCGGACAATGCTAACATTAAAATACATTACCTCGGAACTAAGTTCCTACATTTACCGCGAATACAGTTTAATAAAATAAATAATTAAAACGCATATCTCGGAGTCAATGCGCACTCCTACATGTACCGCTAAACATACCTCACGAGTATAACAAAATACCTGAAACACCATGGGGCAGAACCGGAACCAGGAAACCAGCTTCATTAGGACATGTTTTCATGGTCTTTATATACACACATAAATCAGTCTAAATGGCTTACCTGAACAGGAAGTACTTTACGTAATACAAGGGGTGGTGCTTAAGGATTACAAGTGCTGAACATTATATCTGTTACATAAGAAAATGCTATTGTAAAATAAAATTGTGAAACTATACCTATTGGTATTGATTATTCAGAAAAAATTGAAACAGGTTGAGAGTATTCATCAGTTTAAAGGTATGGGTTTCAGCCTAATTTTTTTCAAGCCAATGAATCGCTACTGATATATATATATATAATTTCCACTGGTGAACACAATAGACAAGCCTACAGCTGAGAGATAAATGACAAGAGATAAACACACCTTGGAATTTCTCTGGAAATAAAACACAATAACAAGGGCCTTGGCTGTATTAGCACGTTTCAGTCATTTGCCTTCATGCATTAGGGGGGTTATTCACTCTCTAGTGTGACATCGAGGTCGGTGATATATATATGCCATTTAGTAGACGCTTTTATCCAAAGCGACCTACAGTAGTGAATGCATACATTTTTCAGTATATGTGGTCCCAATGGGAATCGAACCCACAACCTAAGCGTTGCCAACGCCATGCTCTACCTACTGAGCCACACAGAACCACGATGATGATTTGGGCTGAGGCAGTTACTGAGCCAGTTGCAAGTTGTTTTCTCAACACACAGCTTCTCAAGTTGATTTACCCAGTTGGGCTTTAACTGCGGCTTCCTTGCAGGGAAACCGAAAGAAAAAGTGAAGTAGAAATGTCCTCCCTTCACTCAGAACCTGTTTTGAGTGCAGGGAGGACATTACCAGGGGTCAAATGGCCTATCTATATACCTTCACTCGGACGTTCGTCTGTGTAGTGTGCCGTGCCTGCCGTCATAGGGGAAATCTCACTCAAAGAGATTTGACAGATGTGAGGAGTGTATTCGGTAACATTTTGCTAAATTGACACCTGGACTGAATAGACTTGAGTGCACCTTCAGGCTCATATCAACAACAGAGCAGGAAACACACAGGAAAACATACAAATGCACTGGATTGTAAGGTCGAACTGTGATTCAGGGAAATGCCCTGAAGGAATACTGTAAATATATACTGCATAAATGCACACACACACACACACACACACACACACACACACACACACACACACACACACACACACACACACACACACACACACACACACACACACACACACACACACACTTGTACACACAGACCCACGCATACATACGCACTCACAACACACAGAATCACACACAAGGCAGTACAATTGACATACCCAAGTCTCTCAGCTGTCACAGCCTGTACATTCCCCCTTGTTGTTTCACAAATCCAAATGCTTAGTTTTTCAAATGATCAGTGACACATCATTAGCAGCTTCAGCGAGTTCAGGAAAGGCCTGTGAGCCTGATAAACCCTGCCCGCTGGGTTTCACTCTGGCTTTTAAGTTAAGCGTGAAGCAGAGTGGAGAATTTCCCCCCCCTGACTTGTGGGTATGTGTGTTTGAGGAGATGTGCTTTTGAGGAGCGTGTTGCGTGTATTTGAGGAGATGTGCTTTTGAGGAGTGTGTTGCGTGTGTTTGAGGAGATGTGTTTTTGAGGAGTGTGTTGCAGGAGATTTATCAAATGTGTACAACAGCTCGTATGCAAACAACAGGACAGATGGAGTGGCATTGCCGGAAGTAACCGTGTTTTGAAACAAATGTTGTGCTCTCCTGATGACTGACGAGGCAATAATTGCAATTGCATAGCAATCACAGAACAGATTTGCCCACCCCTCCAAGAAATGAAAAACATCTTTATTAAAACGTTGAATATACATTTTTATGAAATTTAGTTTTTCAAACGATTTGTTCTCAATGAGGTATAAGTTGTCATTGTTCACCTGTTAGGGGTTTTCGAATGAAGTTTCTATTTATTTATATCAGATTTTTTCTCTCAATTCAGTGGCCAATTTTACCGTCTATTTATTCTGATTTGCTCTCCCCACACGAGTTCACCACTCTATAAGGTAAGCTAATTCTCAGAGGGCAGCGAACTCTGCTTCCTTCGAGACGGAATTCACCCACCACGTCTGCAAACAGCCAAATGCTGCCAATTAGTTTTGATGTAGACTTGTGGCAAATACACAGAAGCATCAGTCTGCAATATATTCATTTTTACAACAATACCTGCAAACTCATATGTTTGTAGCAACAAAAAAAAAAAGTGTCTGAAAGCTACATTTCATACGTTTCATTTCATACTCTAAATCATAGAAATCTACTTGTGTCACTGGCTACTACTTGACGTTTGTTTAAAGTATATGGAGCCCTGGTTTCTTGAAAGCAAAGGGTACCCATCACGTTCCATCAGTGACCGTGCGTGACTGTCTTTTTCCCCTCAAGCCTCGCCTGCTGTAGTTCAGAGAGAGCGTAAAAAAGATAACCAGCCAACCCCCTTAAGACCCATGTTGGGCCGTTCAAATCAAAGGCCTTGCAGAAGCACTTGTTACTCGATTTTCAATCCCTCTTTTCCTCATGATCTCCATAATCTCTGTGCCTTTTTTGTCCATGATTACAGCACATCTGAAGTCAAATTAAGCTGAAATCTTCTCTTCACAGATCCCTTTAATCTTCTTTAACCAGGAGCTACATTTGGACATGATTAGCTTCCATTAAATGCTAGTAAATGAAACCCGGGGTCCTGTGAGCCAGGAGCTGCCTGTGAAAGGTTTGTTATTAAAATGCATAGGAGAGAAGTATTGTCATAGGAACAGGAGATGGACTCCGGTGCAATGAACCTTCCAAAGAAGACATTTGCTTTATGCATGGCCACATTCAGGGAAACAGACCTCACAATCTACTCGCATTCTACTCTACATTCATGAACCCGGATATTTACTATATAGGAATCAAGTGTGCAACTTTTTGGGTTACGAACCATGATCCTTACTCCACTACCCCACACAGAGTTTTTCCACCGGTTTGATATATTGCTTAAGACAGCCTGTGCACGTTATGCTTCAATTCAAGCAGCATGGCTTCTAAGACTTCCATGTTCAGTGCTGTCCCCGTGCCTAGTTCTAGCTTAAAAAACGTAATGGATCTTGGCCGTTTTCCAGGATCGGGCCATCACAGTGCCGACTTTGAGGGTAATTGAAAAATATAAACTCATCAGCAGATTGATCATTCTAAAGCTAGTTGATCATTCTAAAGCATTCTAAAGTTAGTTCTAGTCAAAAAAGAACTTAAGAGAGACAGAATATTTCATTTCCACTCACAGGCACTTAAATCATAGTCTCGAGCTCGCCTGCACTTTGAGCAATCCTGACCTGTAGCTGCCTTGCCATCCAAGGATGACTGCCAGTATTTTCAATTAAAACTGGAATCAGGCCCATTTGCAATGCGACTTATGCTGTGGCAAAAATACCATTCTAATAGGTTATAAGGTGTGATGATAATAAACTTACGACAATTATGGGTGCACCATGACATACAGTATCATGTCCCGGTAAGGTCACATTTCATACGTGAGGCTCACATAGGGTGCATATCAAGGAGTTATGCAGTTCTCATAGAAAGAGTGTTCAATTCTAACTCGAACTGGACTTATCAAATAAAGCCATGTGTGTGTAAACATAAAATATTAGAATATACAGAAGGTCCATTCACTGATATTCCTTAAGATCCAACCCCATTTGGCATCATTTTAAATTAGACAGTATTGAGATAGTTTTTTTTAAACAACCATTTTTTTTAAACATTTTATTTTGGTCGACTCTTTTTATAGAGTTTTATAGATTTATTGTTTTATAGATAGTTTTATAGATTTATTGATTCAGGAGAGCACTGTATGAAACTCTGGGACACTTATGAATAGGGTCCGCAGAAAATTCCTGACCAAGTGATTTGGCAGGCATGTTTTTCAACCCTTATCCTCAAGGTGTCACTGTCGGCACTCCAGCCTCTTGGATAAACAGCACAGATGCACGGCCAATTATACCTTCAGGGATTAATTCGAAAAAGCTTGTCAGCACAACTCAACATTACAATATTATGGCCCAGTGACAGGGGAGTGTCAACAAAGTGAAACATGGATGCACCAACAGCATATAGAAAAAAAATACTTTTAGAGTTAGTGTGCAACCATATCCACCTGGTTCACTGCACACTGATGGATATAATTTGTTTGGCACAAAATACAATTTATCATTATACTTGGACCCAAAGACAGCAATAGAAATCTCAAAAATATCAAAAGTGAAGGCTGGAGATGGGGGTTGAAAACTGAGAAAGGTTTGGGGGCTTCCTCTCTTAAAACTCAAAAGGGCAATGACTGTTTGGAGAGCTGCATAATATTTATGTATTGGCAGGGGCATTTATCAGCATTAATATTTTCTTGGAAAAAAGCTGACAAAGATGAATGCATTACTGAAAAAGCACGTAATAATAATATTAAGACAAAATTATAAATAATCAAACTGCTTGCTAATTTTAATTTTTCTAAATAACAGCCTTTCTTATTTTAGACTGCTTTTATGGGTTTCTATTGTTTAGGAATATTTCTCAGTTTTCATGTCAGTATTTTCTCAATTGTAAATGAGTGCATTGTCTGTCCCTACTGTTGAATAGACCAATAAGTTGTGTAATTAGATGATTAATTGAGATGATTAATGTTCTGCAGTAGGATGACACTAACACTAGGAGCGCCGGGTTTCCAGGCATACAAGAAGACTCCAAACAAAGGCTTAACAAACATTAGAATACCTGAGCTTCTTATTTCCACAAGCAGAATAATATATTCACGACTTTACAGCATGCCATCACATGTGGTATTCATACTGAATACTCAAGTTTGTAAGAATAAGAAACATAGAATTTTTTTTCTTGTCAATTTTCAAAGATATGTTTGACCTAAAACATAAAACAGAAAGTATGTGTAATTGAACACGTTAAAGTTTCTATTTATAAAATGAGCAGGAACCGCAGGAAGTGCAGTGATATGACACCGATAAGCAAGAGAGCCAATTGTTGAGGAAAAAACGCAAATTTAAATACATATGTAAAATATGAATATCATTACAAAATGTAGCAGACATTGTGAATGCAAAAGAGTCAATTGTCTACTATGTATTATTCTATAGTCGGCTATACATATTCTGTGTGCATATCCATGTTTCAGTGCTGTGAAAACGAAAGACTCTCCTCTCTCGTTCTCAGCATATAAATGCATGAATGTAAAGTGAGAATAAATGTGAAATAATAAAAAAGTATGAGTCAATATTTTTTTGAGCATACTAAACACGTTGATTATGTGCCCACTTTATTTATTTCTTCATTTACAAATTTCTGTTCTCCCTTCCCTAATCGCAGTCAGCACAAACAGAAATATTTGCGATGCACTTGGTACCATTTCCAAAACTTTCATCTGTTTAAAAAATTGTCATTAGACTATCCCCACATACAATTTTATTTACATTGATAAGGGATAATTACAATAGTCATTTTGCATTGCAGAAACATTGAATGGTTTAAGAAAAAAACATACCTTTTCAGTGCTGCATAGTGTTTTCCCTAATATCTACAATTACTGTTATGCACTTGACATGTTTGCTTATCTATTTGCAGGCCTATGTTTTATTATATTTTACTAGGTTTTATTTATTTTATTATGTATATTTATGTCTGTGTACATATATACTTATATTTATGTTTGTACACCTTCAAATCTTTTGTGTCTTGCATCTTTTGTGTGTAAAGCACATTGAGTTGCCTCCTTGTATGAAATGTGCTCTGTAAATAAAATTAGATTAATTGATTGATTGTCTTCTCCCCTCCCCTCACTAATTCTAACCCATTAGACGAATGGTTTTGTGATACATAACACAATAAGTCGGACACATGAGTTTCAATGTTTCATTATCTTATGCTTGGTGAGACCGTTCTAGTTGCATTAGAGAGGCACCAACACCCAAAAGACATCACGGCAACAAGAGTAGTATTGAAATACAAGTCATTCCTTTTTTATGTTTAATTTCAAACAATGCAAATGTGTTTAAAAAATATATTTAGGAAAAGTCAGGGACTGGGGGTGATGTGACTTTCCCAATGGCAAAGTTATCATAATTTTAAAATCACCAAAACGCTTGAAAAACCTCATGACGCTTCTAGTGTTAACAAGAGGCTTAAGAAGAGCATATAGTGACCTCCTAGTGTTGGGAGGAGGGAACTGCAGGGATTTCTATGGACCCTACTTATGACAGGTACATTATTAAACCCATTTTCAAGTCAAAGGAGTTGAAACACCCTTGGGGTACTCTTTTTTAATAATCGCTTTCAGGATCTCGCATGTCTTCCACTTACTGCAAGAAATTCTCATTCTCGATGTGACAAATACATTACAAGCTCATTTATGTCTATTTTCACTTCATTCTTCCACTTCACTAGAAGAGTTGTGTGCAACCCCGCAAGCATACGTGAATCACGAAGCACCCACTAATTCTGCATGTCCCAGAGGTGCTCTCTCTTGGATCTATGATTGGTGAGTAGGGTGTCCACTCTAGAATATGCATTTTTGTCCAAAGAATTTATGTAGTACATTTCGTTGCATTGTCATGCATTGATGTGAGGACATTGTTTTGACACAGAGTAAAGTGAATAAAAAGAATATGCATCTCTATATCGTTGCTAATCAAGTAGCCATCGATAAGCTCAATGCTGGATTGCATGGACAGAATGTATATTTACACTGCAATGTCTGTGTGCCTAGACATGATGTGATGGCCTTATGCAGTTTTTTCAGAGAAAAGTCTACATGTGCAAGGTTGGCTCTAATCTAGATCCTGGAGATGGCTCAATTGAATATACCGATGTTGAATGCACCGATCTTTGTTTGTCCAGGGTTCCCACATACATCCGTGTGCACCAGTTGACACCATCTTGCTGTTAGCTCAATAGCTGGATGTTGTCAAGAGTTGGCAACAAGATGTTGCCAATCAGTGCACATGGATGTATATGGCAACTCTGGGCATTTGCATTGCTGCTCTAAGCATCCAAATAGCCTTTTCCCTGTGGCATTTTGATTCAGCCATTGTCAAGATTTACACTGCTTTTTGTACTCCTTTATCCCACTTTATGATTTAAAATGAGAAGAGAACTGATTGGCTTACTTTTTTAAGAGTATTTCAGCAAAAACCTTGACTAAAGTTTGCTAATGCTGACCTCCAAACTTGCCATCTACAGCAGTTAATCATTGTCTTCATTTTACCTATATATCCCAATTCTTATGTTAATGTGATCCCCAAGTGCAGGGCATTGTAAACAGACAGAATAACAGCCCAAGGCTCCAATATTTTAATAGGCTGCCACAGGAATTGACACTGACCCCAGTGGACTACTTTACTGAAATAAAGAACTGAGGCCATCCCTGCATTAGTGACAATGTTAGATCTGGTGAATACACAAATGAGGGGGCATCGCGAATGACAGCGCAGACAATCCAGAGAGAATAGGCCAGATCCAACCAGCCAAAAAGATAGCTAGGTTGTGATTCCATGCCTGCCCCCTGTCCTCTGTGTGCAATTTAATAAAATCCTACTTGATTTGGTTCGCTTCCATTGGCAAAGTAAATTCCTTAGTGATTACTCTCTCAATTGAACTTAATTAAAGGAAAGGAACGACATAAAAAACATGTGTCAATGATTGCTGACCTCAGACAAAAAGTTTAAAAAAGCAGCAATTTCTCTGCATACAATTTCTCCATGTATATTAAAATATGTAAAATAAACTCTATGACCAAACCTATCACAATCAGAGAGAATATGTTAAACATGATTAAAGGTAATGCTTTACCATTTCATATTCCTGCAGGTGCGTCACTAATCATTTTGTTCGAAATCAAATCTGTGAGCCCGCAGCCTTTCAGAATTTGACTTTTGTACACAGCACGTAAAGAGTGATTTGCCTCTTTTCTTTCCTCTCCTCCTGGCAGCCAGTGTCCTATCAGTCTGACACTGCTAATACAGTGATGACTGATGACTTAAGGCTGCCCCAGTATAGCGGTTTCCCTTGTGCAACAGTCTGCCTTGCCAGACACCATCAGAGCAGCGCGCTCCTATTGAATTCCTGCAGTTTCCTATTTCTGCCACCCTTCATCTCGGAGAGGGACAGAGGTGAGCTTCGGTGCCCATTTCCTGTGGATGGCACTGTATCATACAAAAGGCCCTTATCGTAGGCTAGTTCAATGAGAATAGCTGGGCACCTAAAACATTGCATATGCATGGTACAATACTGTATGTCCATGTAGTAATTTTCAAATGATCAATGACCTGGAAATGTAAAACTAATTCAGTAGTGCAGCTGCATATGTAAAAAGGAAACTGTAATAAAAACAAATGTTTGCCAGAGAACCCCAAAGTGCCCTCAAGTAAAGACCATTTTCACTTGCATAGCAGTGGCCTACTCCAAATCACACAGTGACACAGGGCATTCAGGAACAGACTTTGACTATATTGTACATTTGCATCGCTGAATTATGGACGGGCCAAGACTGTTTAATTTGTCCGTGGCTCAGATTGAACGGGACACCCTCAAATTATTTAGGAATACAAATGCAAAAGTGTTCTGCTTGATTGTCCCTCAGAACGGCGGTGTGGAATCAAACCGACGTGTCACACGTACGGACGGCTTATGCGATATGGAATTCCATTTGGGCTATTCGGCACTGGGGAGTGAATTTGTAGCAATGTTTTATTAATGGCAGTTGCAGCTCATCAGGCGCTCTTCTCCTCCGGTTGGAAAGGGCTGCTTAGAGTCCTCCCAGCAGTGTGGAAAACAATTCTGTGCAATGTTACCAAAAATAAATTAATCAATGTTTAAATAAACCGACCGAGTATATAATTAAATCAATTAATTTAATTGTGGGAAACACCTGAGAATGGCAGATCGTTACTTTTCCTTTGGTGTAGTGTCTATGCTCCTCTTTTGAAATTTCTCTCTCTCTCTCTCTCTCTCTGTGGAATGGTATATTACATTTCTAATCTTGCCAAGGAGAGGAACTATTTGTGCATTGGTTTTCAACAGTCTTTTCTACCACTGATACAGGGGGCAGGTTCTAGCTGTTCCTTCCTGCTACGTTTTATGGAAGGGAGGTCAAATGAGGGGCAGTTGACAATGCAATTTATTGTGCGACAGACACCGGTTCATTAAAATACAATTAAGAGTTTGAGGCGGCAGGAGCGTTCTGACAACTGGCTTTGGTGCACCTGGCATGCCTGTGGAACAGCTGTTACGCCGGGTCACAAAGCAAGCCCCGGGCACGCTGAAATCAGTGGCTTTTTAGTGAGGAAAACGTCGTATTGAAGGCCTTTCACAATGGCATTGTAAATCAGAGCACTGACGGTCTCCATTGACACCTCTCCCAGAGTTCGAGACCTCCCAGTCACCGAGGACATAACCCCACTCCTCTCTCGCCCCTCAGCCAGATGTCTGACAGCTGGACCGGCTCTCCGGGGCGGCCCCTACCTGTCAAGTTGGTTGACCCTCCGGATCGGGAGACTGAGCGGCCCCTTCAGCCACCGCACGTCACATTCGCTTCACAGGGACAGAATGCATCACGGAACATGGCGACAAACCTCACCTTGCTCATTTTGCGCCCTTGCGACATTGCTCTTCAGTCGCTCAGGGATTTGACGCACGCAGGGGGGAAAGAAAAGCCTTCGGATTTAGACGGATTTAAATTTCAAAGGCGATGCTCTTGACAGCGGCGAGTGGCCAGGATACCGAGTGGGCATACAAATCTTTGTTGTTGAGTAAACAAAAACAACAAAGCAAGAAACCAAACCAAATGTAACCTACCCTGCCATACGCAGGAGACGAACAATAAGACGAGGATAAAAAAAAAAAAGTTTTTAAAATTATGGTGAATTTAAGTTTGAGGGAAGTGGGAGGGACGGGTTTTGAATATTAAGCGGCAATTTGTTATACGGCACAGAGATGCATTCCAGCGTCATTCGGAGTCCATGTTTATAAAAAGTAAAGTGCTGAAATGAAATCACTATCCAGTAACAGTACATTACAACACATTCAATATTAAGCAGCATGGTTTCATCCAGGGACAGCCGTGCACTTAGCCTATTTTAATACGCTGTTCTCATCAGCCGGCAGCAAAGCCTTCTGTCCAAATTATTATGCACCAATGCATATTAAGTTATCTGGAAGCAAAAAAAACATATGTCTTATGTCTTAATGTCTTAATATTTATTTGGGTTGAGCGGATCACTATTGAAATAATTCTGATGGTAATGATGAAGTGTTGAAAGAATACACTCAGGTAAGCTAGTTTATTGCTTTCCTGATTATTCAAAATTTTGAAGATTTTACAAATCACCAGATGCGTAAACACAAATCACTGTCCATCTTTTATGTGTCTGATGTCAAGAGAGAAACACTTAAATCCCTTTGGGTTATAATTTTGCAAACTGAAAGCACTGCACTAATACTAGTATATGTATTCTGATATTTAATAACCTGTTCTAATTCACATATGATTAATGATGATGACAGGCTACAAATGGATAATGGGATAATGACATGGATACATTTATGATATCGTTTGAGGAAGCTGAGCAACTGATGAAATTTCTATCAATTAAAGACACTGTGGACAATTGTGTGCTACCCGGCATGGTTGCTGGCCACAGTCAGTATTGTCATGGCCGGACTTGATAGCAGACTGTGGGGTGTGTCACTGAACTGAGAACCGGTGCGTTAGTAGGACACATCATTTGACAGCCGCTCTCCACCTGTTCATTTTTTGCAGGTAGTGTCTCTGTTGACTGCAGGTACGAGTGAGCATTGGTGACGTAACTGCGTGTGCGATGGAGTTCAGAAAGCAGGAATAAAACGGGGGGCTAGGCCTTTTGTTGTGTTGGGATTCCTATCGGATCCCCTCCTCCAGGGCAAGCTTTGCACTGGGCTCACCCTCAGAACCGAGGCCTGATTGTACAAGGTCCATTTGGTTCTGATTGGACCCTCAGAGAAATCTTTCTTGCATGCGTCAGGTTGTTTGGTGGCAGTGCTATCTGTCATTGTCTGTGTTTCCTTCAGTTTCATCATGTTTCTGTCAACGTTCACCCTTGGCTATCTGAGACGTTTGTGGAAACAATGACAGACACTGTGTAGAAATGTCTCACATTGACCCCAGTTAGATCTATTATTATCATTAGTTCTGCTGTCTTTTTATGTTGACACTCATTTTGGTTTACATTTGATCTATTTTTATGTAACCCGGGTAAAAAATAAAAGCATATATGTTGTATGTTGTATGTGAGTTGCTTACTATTAAATAGTGGAGATGTATAAGCAAACGTCTCCTTCATGAGTCAAAACTTGTTGCGTGCTTTTGAGTGCTAGCCATTTTTCATTGTTCTTTGCAATGTTTCATTTCTTTGGACAAGAGCATTGCATCACCTGCAAATTTAAAATCATGGAGCACGGGCCCCAATAAATGTCAATTCGTTAAGCTGTTCTTTGCATCTGTTTTGCATGTGACACGTAGAGCATAAACTGCTATTGGCTAAGTACAAATCAGCTCATTTCTTTGTGTGGTGGATGATTGGCATGCTACATTATGCCAAAGGCAAGTAAAAAAGAAATTAAAGCTGGCTAAATGACACATCACGCTTAAAGAAATGGAATCCGGATAAAACGAATGAGCAAAGGCGTGTGAAAGCAACGTGTAGCCATGTTGAAATTTCCATTTTGCTTTGCAAAAACCCCATATCCAGGGTGGCTAGCGTATATATGGTTTTGCAATTCAGATGAGGTGCATTGTACAACAGCAGCTCCACATGGGACATAAACCCGCTACCTTGTGCTTCGAGATCAGTATCCCCAACTGCTACACTCAAATCTGAACTACGCACAGCACACAAAAACAGGGCTTTTGTAAAGAACTTCCTAATCTGAACGCACCAGGGGCCTCATTTATAAAACGTACTTACGCACAAATTTGATTTTAGAACGTGCGTACGCTCAAATCCACGTCAAAGTTCAGATTTATAAAAACGGTCTTTGACGTGGAAAAGTACTTACCTCCACGTCAGGTTTCAACCTGGCGTACGCACTTTTCCTTGTGGCAATGTTTGAGTACTGCAGGTATTCGCGGTCTCGTCTCTTCTCTGTCCTGACCCCTCGCTGGTGAAATTATCTTCCGCAATCGGCCAGGACCGCGGAATCACTTGCGATCTTCCGCGAGAGACTCAAAACCCACCTTTTCAGACTCCACTACCACTGAATTCTGTACATCTAGCTAATTGTCATCACCACTGCCTACTTGCTCAACACTATATACCCCTGCTTACTCCATTAAAAAATAATAATTGACTAACCTTTTCCTTCCCAGTGTTACAGGTATGGTACGCAGCTGCCTGCAATGGTTTATTGCTGTATTACTGCACTGATCTCTTGCGCGTACTATGATTGTTCCTACCATGTATTAATGCACATCTTGTAAGTCGCTCTGGATAAGAGCATCTGCTAAATGCTTAAAATGTAAATGTAATGTAAAATGTATTCGGAAATCTAACAGCGCCAACATGTCGTCTGCTGCCTATTATTATTATTATTATTATTATTATTAGTAGTAGTAGTAGTAGTATTACCAGATTGAACACATTGCTTAGGCTATACGTAATGGTTTGCACAATACATTTATTAATAAATTAAAACAACATAAGCTAAGCTACTTGTGGAAAACAAAACAAAAACACACATTGGTTTTCCAAAACTACCCCAATTAGAACAATTGACACATCCTTGAAATGTATTTAATACATATTATGGTTCCACGCGTGTAAAACACTTCGGTCAATCTGTAGGCTATAAAATAGAATGGCTTCGCTTCTCGAAGATATCGCCAACCGCGCAATAAGAAGGGAACGAGTTATTAGAGATTTTGACCTCAGTTTTAAATCAGTTTTAAAATTATTTACGTCCTTCAGGGACCTTTGCTGCCCCCCGTTCACAGCCTGGGCTACAGACTGCCAGGCCACGTACTTGGTTGTACTGGTAAAGCCATTGGAAAGGCTCCCAAACAGCGTCCCTGCACACAGCTGCACCTCCGCCAACAAGACCTCGATTTCCGCCTCGCTAAAATTCTTTTTCTTGCAGCTCGCCATTATCAAGTAGAAAATTTCTGTTTTGATTCGTGCTCCTTTATATGCTAATGATATTAATTAGGGGGCGTTTACAAGGCGGAGATCTAAAACCATTCAGCTACGCACAATTTCAAGATCATTTGCGATTTATAGATTTCACATCTGGGGGTCTGGCGTACGCACGTTTTTTTGGGCGTAAGTTCAGTTTCTCTGAATCACACTTACGCACATTTCAGAAATGATCTTAGATCAAATATAGGATGGTTTCTACGCAACTTTTTATAAATGAGGCCCCAGGTCAATTGTTCATGGCAGTACAGTGCTACTTATAGATAGCCCTTCATACTGATTAATTTGATCCTTTTTGTTTTTACTCATTTCATGATTTTCTTGTTTTTCATTTTTAGTGTGGTTCTCTGTGGCTCAGTTGGCAGAGCACAGCGTTGGCAATGCTTAGGTTGTGGGTTCAATCCCCACTGGGGCCACACATACTGAAAATCTATGCATTCACTACTGTAAGTCGCTTTGGATAAAAGCGTCTGCTAAATGGTGTATATATATTAGTAGTGATTTTTCACACAATTTTTCCATTCTAGACTTAAAGCATGGAATGTCTCATGGAACTTCTCTGTTAGGAGGGTGTGGGTGAGAAAGTTTACAATTCAGATTCTCTGAAAGCATTGCATGACATATTTGATGTTTAGAATACCGGAACCTTCTCACACAAGTGGTTGATAGTCCGGCTCCCATGACCCCATTATTTTTGCAGCTGTTTGTTGATATATATTTTTAATTCAACAGGGGATGTATGCCCCCAATGGCAATATGTATACTTACTTCATAAGGAGTTTTCTAAATCCACCCCCTGACTGAAATATTTTGGGCGTTCCAATTTAATTGTGAACATCAACATGCTATTATTTCTATCCCAGATTCACCAATTCAACATTTCTTTCCTGTAAAACAAGGTCCAAGGCTACTTTTTTCCCAAACTTCAGTTTTATGCAGACATACAAGGGATATGTATTAGCGTAAATCAGAGCTTGGACAATATTTTGCTTTCCAAATAACAGGAATATCAACTATAACGGCAACTCCATAGCCACTATATCACAAACAAGGATTACATTTTAACATGAACAACAAAAAAATAATATGCAGGATGTCAGACTATTACTCTGACCTCCACATGTACAGCAAGATTAAAATGTTTTTTTCTCCAAATGATCAGTACAGAATAACATAAAATGCTAAGATGGATATGGATGCCTTATGAATAAGCAATATGAAATTAATTTATGCCACAAAATTAGCATGATGCGAAACCTGTGACCTTTGCACAGCAAATAAACAAGGAAATACTGGGCAGCTATATTCTGGTGCATTTGAATTAACACGTAGCACGTTAGCCTTTGTGACTTCCATTTCCAGTGAAAACTATTTCTCAACTTACCATCTGCATGTTGAATAATTAAAATGACTGCCTAAATCCTGTAGGATCACTGGGACAGCACTGTCATCTTTTTGGATGATTTTGCACTCAAAAAACCTACAGATAACTACCAAAATAAAGTAAGCACCAACATAAAATGTCTTAGTAGGGCGTTCGGTCACCAGAATACCTTCAATGTGCCTTGGCATAGATTCTACAAGTATCTGAAACTCAATTTGAGGGATGCAACACCATTCTTCCACAAGAAATTCTGTCATTTGGTGTTTCGTTGATGGTCTAGGAAAACGTTGTCAGGTGTCAAGTGGTGCTCAGAAGCTCTCATAAGAGTTCAATTGGGTTGAGATCTGGTGACTGAGATGGCCATGGTATATGGTTTACATTGTTTTCATGCTCATCAAACCATTCAGTGACCATTCGTGCCCTGTGGATGGGGGCATTGTGATCCTGGAAGAGACACTTCCATCAGGATAGAAATGCTCCACCATAGGATGAATGTGATCACTCAGAACCTTTTTTTAAAGGTTTAGATTTTTCCCCTCTTTCTCACAATTTAGTAGCCAATTGTACCCTCTTTCTGCTTGAACTCCCCTCCCCGCACTATGAGCTTGCTGACTATAACTCCGATACACACAGAGCTACTCTTATATCGGCTGGCAGTGTACTGTAATGGTTAGGGAGCTGGGCTTGTAACTCAGAGGTTGCAGGTTCAATTCCCAGGTGGGGCACTGCCATTGTACCCTTGAGCAAGGTACTTAATCTGAATTGCTTCAGTAAAATATCCAGCTGTATAAATGGATTGTATGTAAAGAAATGTGTAAGTTGCTCTGGATAAGAACGTCTGCTAAATGCCTATAAAAATTAAAAAAATGCAGCGTGCTCCTACTGGCTTCCCTCCACCCTGCCCTGGGGGCAGAAATTCAATCACTGCCCAGGGGCTTTGTATTTATTGACGTTTACATTGCATTTACATTTTGGCATTTAGCAGACGCTCTTATCCAGAGCGACTTACAAGATGTGCATTTATCACGCTACGTGACAATCCCTGGACTGGAGCAGAGCAGCTGATGGTAATAACTGGCAGAGGAGTGGGGTTCTGCCAGTCTATGGACCGGATCATAAATGTTTTCTGTCTCTCCCCCCAGACACGGGAGAGAGACAGTGGGAGAGCAGCCTCCACCTGAGGGACAAATCCCCTTTCGGGGGAAACACACAACAAACACAGACAATCAGCGGCTTTCCACACTGCCTTCATACATCCACATTTAACACACATCAACACTTATGGGACAGGGTAGAACTCTACGCACTGTCCCGACACACACCTCAACAAGACACCGCGCCTCTTCAGACCGAAGATCCCCAGAACCTCCCCAGGCACACACATATCCAGTGACTTTTCAAGTGCTTCCCCAAACCCATGCACAGTCTGAGTTTTCTTTTACCCCAAACACACAGAGACCCTCGCCACTCCTCACAGGGAGAGTTCTCTGGTAACCAGCCCCGAGACACTCTCCACTCTTTCAGTGAGAGTTCTCGAGCCGTTGTCCAGAAACACTCTCCACTGCCCGAGTGCGAGTTCTTCAATCACACTGAGGGTGAGAGGTGGATCCTCTTTCAGGGCGCCCTCTCACTCTCCCAATCACACCGAGGGCGAGAGGTGGATCATCTTTCAGGGTGCCCTCTCACTCTCTTTCACAATTACACCGAGGGAGAGAGGCGGACACTCTTAGTGCACCCTCTCTCCCACACACACAGGAAGCACTCTACTCAGTCACTTTCGACAAACGCACACAGAACTCAACAAACTCCACACAGACTCCGCCTCCCAGAAGCTTGGATTACAGACACGCGCCACCATGCCCGACATCAAACACTCCACAATAATACACAATATACTCGCACTCCCACACATGAATGACCAGACAAAAACGAACTCTCTTGATTCACACACATGAATGACATGACACGGACTAACTGATTCCCCACTTACCCCACCTGCTTTTAAATAGGCTTACTTTCTGTCTGGCTCAGGTGGGACTCGTGAGGCAATCACTGGTCTAATATTCACACACCTAATCACAAAACACCAAATAATTGACAGACCACACCCACTCATATTCTCACACACAAACAGGTAAGTGAATAATCACTTACCAATTAACATCAATGAAATAATAATTAAAGCAATTATGGCCTTTGGAGCAACCTTCCGGGCATCAGTTCACGCTCTCACACCCTGAGAGTGCAAAACCTGCCCCCGAAAAGTCTCACTGCTCCAAAGGCCTCCACAACATGGAACAACCAAGGCAACCCTGCCACTCCAATGTTGCCGAGACCGACGCCTTCCACTTTCCGCCTTCATCAAAATTCACATATACACTCACATATACAATTCAATTAAAATTAAGAGTTGGTTTATTAAGTTGCAACACTTAGACAACATGAAGATAAAATATTTAATGTCCAATCTACAGACGTAGGTTCAACTACCTTAAATACTAAATCCTAGACATACAAATGACATGCAATAATAACAAAAGAGATTAAATGGAAGAAAATGGTACCAAACCAAGTTTGTCTCTCTCCAAATGCAAACACACACAGCCTAGGTGTGAGCTAAGGCCAGATCTCCCAAGAATGCAGGAATGTGTAGAATTGCCTTTGAATTGCTCCTCCCAACTTAAAAACCCCCAGCTCAAGTCATCAACAGGTCACATTTTAAGTGTTTGGAGGAAGGGGGTGGCTCCCTCCCTCCTTAGGGACATACATAATATGCTCAGGCAAAGAATATTTGGGTAGAAACTGTGGTGTGTGACATAGGCTTGTGTGCTGTGAGGTGTCCGCTTGTTGAGAACAGGGTGAAAGATGACTCATCTGACCATATTACATTTTAATGCAACTCAGTAGACCACTGTCTGTGTTATTTGCACCACTTTACTTGCAAACATGCATATTTAGGTGTATTAAGGCATTTATGCACTGCAATACGACCATAGTATCCCTTTCTGTGAAGTTCTCGGCAGACTGTTCTTGTTAAAAGCAAGTTTGACTGACTGTTCAACAAGAGGCTTGAGAAGAGACCTCATAGTGCTGGGAGGAGGCTACTACTGGTTACAAAAAGAGCCAGGGATTTCTATGATATTCATCGCCCACCTCATATCTAATGCATGTTCACACAAGAGACAGAGGCCTAGATTCAACCACCATTTGTCATTTTACTCACAATTAAGTGCATAGTGTTTCTCCACAAACACAGCTTGAACTGTTAAGCGCTCATAAACATGTATGGGATAAACTGTATTTGCATTGAAAAAAATACAATATTAACAAGACAAAAGCCAGGGCAATATGAATATTTCTGATTACATTCTCTAAAGGCCAATTCTGTGCAAAAAAAACTAAACATAAATGTGGTATGTCTTCCAAACAAACTTACCAGCATATTCCCCCTGATATCATCTGCTTGTGAACTTGGCTCTCTCCCCCTATGAATACTCACAGGAACAACACGTAATCTGCAATCTGTCTGGTGATTTTTTCTGGAGTGACCAGATGGTGGCGTTCCATTCATTTTACACAGACAGCTGGAACTTGGGAAGCTTGGGAATAAATAGGAAAGAAAACATATACATGTAGCATTTGCCTCAGAGTAATCTCACTGCTTTCCATACCACTAGATGTGACAAGCTCTGATAACCATGAGTTGCAGTGCATTCAAAGCAAAGAGAATCAACCATTTGCCAGTGATTCGGCCAAGTCTGACTTGGTCCGTATATTATTTGAATGGTTTCGGTGTGGGGCTATAGTCACTATAATTTCACGTTGAAACAAAGTAGAGATGCAGGGAACAACAAAAGAAATGGAAAAAGACCTCAGTGTGTTTCAAAGTGACACATCTATGTGTCTTCTCGCAAACCCAAACAGAATCACTGGCTCGTGTAATGTGTTTCATTTTTCATACGAATCCCCGTATGCTTACTGACATTTTTTCAAAAATGTCAGGATAGATGTATTCCCTTGTGGATGGTGAGAGGTGGATGATCATGGATGAGTTTGTGTGTGTGTGTGTGCGTGTATGGGGGGGGGGGGCAAACACTTAATTATTGATGGTCACCAAGGAATATTTTACCTGAAAGAGAAGACTATCTTTTGGCAAGGACTGGAATTTTCGGGGCACGGAAGAGGAAGCTCCAGCCTTTTGTTCCTTGTTTCAACCACAGATGCCACTCACAGAGCCACCATGTCTCCTGATTTTTGCCAAAGGACACCTGTTCTCCTGCAACCCAAAAAAGTGACACCACCTTTTCTCTGATGTTCCTCCTCCACCTTATCCTGGAATTTGAATTTTATAAAAATAAATAAATATAAAAATCAAATGAGTCTGGGTTGTGTGTGAGAAAGCCGATTGGTTAACTTATCAGTGGCTGCTGGAGGCTTAAAAGGCGGCTGGCACAGAGACACAGTTACCACAAAGCCAGATGGAGACTATGCTAATAGCCAGTCGGACATCAATGGGGAGAAGGGGGACATAATGATCCGGACCGCCCCCGCCTGCAGCCACAAAACCGCGGGCCCACCGTGTGAACCAGACCCCATCCATTCATCCCAGCCCAGTAACAATTGTTCAAATCAAGTTAACATAGATGCGTGTTTATAAAGCAGCAGGAAGGCTTTTGTGCTCTGTCTGTTTATAGAGGTATTTATTATTGCAGCGCGTGGGTGCATTTTTTTAAAGCCCTGCTCCCTTTCCTTGGACAAAACAAACACGGGACTTTGCACAATGCTGCTTAATTCAGTCTAGGCATTATCTGGCATTCTTCCTCACCCTGTTTTTTTTTTTTTTAACTATTATCATTGTGGTGGCACCCTGCTTTTTATCTAGTACTCAGAAGAGGGTGTGCTCAACATGCCAATTCTCGCCATGAAAATCTATTTTTATTTATTTATTTATATGCATAGTATGCGGCCCTTGTCAATGGAGATATTCAAATTTTATGTTAAACTTCAGGTTTTACCCATATATGGAACATGATATTTCCTCATACAATGCAAGTTAAGTACCTACCTCAGGGGAACTGCAGGTCTTTTGAACCTGTGACCTTCAGGTTCAACAGGTTTAGCTCTTTAACCACTGTGTCACAGTGCTCCCATATTGTGCTGGAGCAGTATACTTTGTCACACAGCTATACAACTGGATTGGAAAACATCTTTCATACCCTTGAAATTAAATGAAATCATAGTGTTGCAAAGATAATGTCTGGAGACACTGCTGTTAAAAGTGAGTCTCTATGCCATTCAAATCAGCCACTAACAAGCCAACGCCCACTGATTTGCCTTCCTTTAGGGAAAACTTCCTGTTTGTGCTTGCCCATTGCAGTCTGGAGTATAACAAATTAGCTAACCGATGTGTGGAAAAAGAAAAAGCTTTTAAAAAATAAAAATTAAAAAATAGATATTTTGGCGGGGGGGAAAATTGATTCCGTTCTACCAGACATTGGTTGATTTACAACATTGATTCGACGAAAGACTCTTTTAAGTTTCTGAAACTACAAATCCATTCAACGTTGGACTTACTTCGGCCATATTGTCTCAAAAGTGATCGATAAATTTCCACAAACCACTTTTTCTTCCAATATCACCAGTATCGTTATCTCCTCCAACACAATAGTGTAGTTTGGTCATGCAGAGAAATCTTTGCCTAACAAAAGATTGTTTCTTTTTACCGAAGAGTAATACACAGATTACATGAAGCTTAACATTGCTAGATGTTGTTTGTTGATATAAATTAGAAATATTTATAATCCTATTGATAGATTGACAAGTGTACTAGCCAGTTAGCTAGTAGGCTAACTATTCAGCCTGCTAGTAGTATGTTAATATAAGTATAACATGATCTTATACTTATGTATATACAAAATAAGTGACTTTCTTGCTATTATAACTACACATTTATTCACACAATTTCAATCAATAAATCCATTCTGAAAGCATCATTGAGTTTCAGCTGTAGCTGGCTGCTGTAACATCACATCATTTTTTTTCTAAACAAGAATTATTGTATAACCCCTCAGAAATAACCAATTTGCTGTGCCCAACAAATAATGTTTGCAGATTGGAAAGGAACTTCTCACACATACTGATGAGTTTGACTTAATAAAGTAAAAAAACGAAAACATGGCTATTATTGATCTTTATTTAATTTGCCAGTTTATTGATAATCAAACATGGGTTGTCACCTCAGCCTTAAATATGACTCACATCCACAGACTTTGTTCTAGACTATCTCTGTGCCATTGCAAAGGAACACACTGCCTCACTACCATTGCATGTTGCTTGAAGCTCCTCCCTCAGAGGCATTGTATTGGTTTTTAAATGAAGGGTTTTTTTCTCTCTCATTGTTTTCACCCACTCGCTATGCTTGTCCACAGTCCATCAGTGTAAGATAACACAGATAGACTGGGGACATGTTGAGGCCATCTATAAAGGCACATTCTGCCATGCCAAAAGCAAGGACCATGCCGAAACGAAAAAAACATCCTTTTGTTTAATGGTCAGCTGTACTTTTAATTAAAAAAATGGGGAAATAAAACTACTCTAGGCTTCGCCCCACCCTTTCCACACTACATCTGCCACTTATGCTGTCAAGTGGCTTCTGGATGTGTAGTCTACTGTCAGACATATCTCCCAGAATTTGTTGGTCAGTATTAACAGTCATAATATTAGATGAAAATACACAACATCGGCTAGCTCTCTGCTGTTAAGTGTTATGCTTGCTGAATTGACTTAAAATAGTAGCTTACTAACATAATTAGATATTAGTTTATAGTGCATTCATTTGATAAGCCTGCCTTTAATGTTTATTGAGTATTATGGTGATTTCACATGTGATCATGGGCTTGCAGCAATGGAAATTCAGGCAACATGGCAAAATGGGAGCATGTATTGGACCACAAAACATGTGACTATGATAAGTTAGGATGAGATCTGGATCCTGTGTGCTACTGCGTGTCTATGAATATGTTTGACTCATATACAGTATTTGTGTTTTTATGATATTTTTACTTTGGTGCTCTTCTCTTCCAGAGGATGAAACAACGGCACAGTCATGGTTCTACACTCTCAGGCAGCTCCTGCTGGAGTAACAAATTGGAAGCCGTCCACAACCTTAACTACAAATGGTAAGGCTGCTGCACGAATTGCAGGCTACACTCGGATGAAGCTTTAAATAAAGGATTGATTACCATTCGTACATTGCTGGGGAATTTAATTCCACCCCAAGTGAGCTGGTCATGCTGTCAGCAGGCTCTGGGCGTATCAACGAGACCAGTACGCATTGCCAGTGATCCAGACTATGGCAATCATTTTCACTCTCCCAATGGATTAAATGCACCAGTTCCGGAGTGACTTCCGACTGCTCTCTATTAAAAGACGGAATTAGAAATAGTAACGAAGCTTACAATTGGCTTAACCCTCTGGATTTCCTGTGGTCATTGTGTTTGATGAGGTTGGCGTCTGCTAATCATTTCTCAGATCCACAGTGGCAGTAAAAACCACAACCTTAACTGTGGTTCATTCATTTATTAATACTCATTCCTTTGCAATTGAATTCAGGAAATTGAATTAATGACATTCGGAGAACAGACAAGTGTTTGTGTGCGAAAACATACCTTGCATTAGAGGCTGCAGAGGCTGTTTAATGCTCTTATAATTTCTCCCCTCAATGTTAGGGATTTTTGGCAATTTTCTGTGCTATTCAGGGGTATAACAAAAGCCTGTACTTCAATGAAACCTAATTAATGTTTTTCCTCGCTTGGTGCTGGGTTGATTGGTTTGAAACCTACCCCGCCGTGAGAATGGGCACAGTAAACATGATGTGTTTATTCACTGGGATAGTGATATGTTCTCCTGAACAGTATCATGTGTGTCTCTGCATGACTGTCCAGCCACCAGCTGAAGCTCAACCTGGGAAAGACTGAGCTGCTCTTCCCCCCAGCAAAGGGCTCCCCGAACAGCTGAGATTCTCAGAGCCTTCACAACATTAGGGGAATTTGCCCATTCCTCACCCAAGAGGCCACAGAGCTGCTGGTACAGGTTTTCGTGAGTTCACATCTGGGCTGTTACAACGCCTTGCCGGCTCTGCTTAAAGGCCTGTGTCATCAAGCCACTGCAACTAGTCCCGAATGCTGCGGCACGTCTGGTTTTCAACCAAACGAAATTCTGTGCAACTCTGAATGCCGCCGTAGTAAAGCTATTACATTCGGTGTCACTCTGCACTGCCCTTCTTGGTTTGGTCAGTAATTTTCCTGACACTGTGGCTAATAGCACTGTGCAATGGAGCACACATTCATTAAATTAGAAACGTCCTTAACAGCCTCACTGCAATTTTCTTTATTAATCTTCTGAAATGCCAGCTAATGAGGACTCTCCATTCATCCCGGAAAGTCGAATACACTCACATGCAATCTTTTTTCCCCCTCTCTTTGCAAACTACAGAGGCAGCTAAAATGAACACAGGAAAGGACATTTCATAATCCACGCCATAGAATAGCCATCTGGACATCTGTTCACCCCAATAAAAGACTAAATTGAACAAACATTGCTTCCACACAGTGCTCCTTTGCTGGACAAAGGTTGACCACCCTCAGTATAGAAGACCTTGACTTTAGTCAGGGGGCCTCCAGCCACTGACCCTGGCAGCTGATGCTAACCCATAGCCTAGGGACACAATTAAATTCTTTATAGTCCAAATAATAGCTGGCCAGATATATGCCATCATTCGGGGTAGAAAGTCAGGCTGTAAACACAAAAATGAAATTGACAAAACCTCTTGCCGACAGGGTTCCACACATCTGCTTTGCTTTCATTGCAGTCAGGATATTCAGTGGCACCAGAAGGATCATCATTGACCATACATAGCCATGTCCTCTCTCCCTATCCATCACACAAAACTCTATAAACACCAGTCATCGCTTTTGTTTTTCCTCTGAAGCGTAGGTTTTATTTGTGAAACATTATGGAGTGTGCGGGCTGCCACACTTCACTTTCTGATACAAATTGTGAATCATGCTGTACTGTACATAACTGTTTGGTTCATTTAAATAAAAAAACCCTAAACAGAATGCAGTTGTTGTTGTTTTTTTGTCAGTAAATACAGAGGGAGGGGAACTTCAGAGAAATGAAAAATGCCATCTTGGCTGCTTGGGTCGCCTGGCAGCTTGAGGTCGCTGAAAACACGCAGGTGTTCTGTCTGCCCTGCATAAGTCGCCTATCTAGGGTGCGGACTCCCCACCAGTTCTTCCATTCTTACTCGTAACCTATTAAAGACTTTGGGCTGTAAATGCCGCTCTCTCTCTTTTGTTGTCGCCAGTGTCTTATTCTCTTCTTTTCTAGCCCTAAACTGGTCCAGTGGTTAGTTCAGTCAGATGCCCCCTCTCTCTGGGCTTCCCAGTAATAAACCAAACAGGAAGACAGTCACACACAATAAAATGAGGGGAAATACGCTTATTCTAAAAAAATCTATTCTTTAAGGCCCATCAATTTAGTTATGTTATCTCATTTTGGAGAGACTGAAGGGTGAGATTTGAACAATGGGCTGCTGTGCTCTTTTTCATCAGCCTAATTTGCAAGGTTTAGCTGTACAGCCAGTTTTTTTGGCTCACCCCCGTGGCTGTACATTTTGTTCTTGTTGTAAATGTTTGCTGGTAAATGTTAAAAAAAATCCTCACAAAAAATAATAATCACCAACAACACATGGGATGTCACTCCAGAAAATATAACATTGGCAGCTGGGACAATCCCATAGAAGAGTTAATCTGTTGGTGGATATTGAAGTTACTCCCAGTAAAAGTTTGAATGCAAATAAAGGACGCCCTTAATTCCCAATGAAACGTCATCCCAGATTTAACAAGGGGTCAGTGTCATCCAAAGGTGTGCATTAAACAAGTTGTGCGTCCCTTCATTTCTGTGTTTACGCTTGCTGTTTGATTGCATTTTGCTCAAACGGCGCCGATCGCCTTCTGACAGATGGCGGTAAATAATTCAGCCTTCAGTATTTCCAAAACTTCCAACAGGGAAGTGACATATAAGAACTGTCAATGCGGTAAATATTTTACAGCCTCCCCCCCCCCCCCAGTGACTGATCTATATTTCATACACTGAACTGGTGGAGCAGCCTTCATTTTCGGCAACTTGTGCCTCTGGCGGGAGCCAAGCAGGGACATTGTGGGAAGCTTTGCTTCAGAGGGCCCCTCAATAATTAAACAAAAATACCTCACGGAACGTAAGTGCTTACAGATTTGACTTTTTCTTTTTAATTCGGTATGCCCAAAGAACCCTTACCCCTCTTTCAATTATGAATTAGGGGAGCAGTGGTGAGGTTACACTTCACTTGCCAGCCCTCTCTCAGTTCACTTATTCCACTCTAGATGTCGTTGTCACTCCAGGCTTTGATATCAGACCTTCAGAGCAGAGACTATGCATGTATAGCAAGTCTGCAATAAGGGCTGACACTTAATTGCAGGCTCATCCATTACAGAATCCGGAATGACATGCTGACATTGTCGTCTTCCGAACGTGTCCGACACCATGCCACTTGACATGTACCATGCGGGCCATCCGTCTTTGCTTGCTGAGGAGATGGGTGTTGTGGGAGAATGAATGAAAAGGTCCACCGTCATGACAAATGGTACTGAAAATGCATTAACCACCATCATACCTGTGCTATGGAAATAATCTGTGCTTGTATGTTTCTTATCAAATTTCAATTTACTTAAATAGCTTGTATGCCATGTATCAAGTCCAGATACACGCCATGCTTGCCTCATGGAATAGCATCACAAGTTTATTTTAATCTAGATGATGACTCTTCAAAGTAATAAATATTTAAGATGCCTGACAAATAATGAATACATCAAACTCGTTGTCAGACTCGATTCTCTTGCACACAAATACATACACAGGTAACTGCCAAAATAAAGGAAGCACAAACTTAAACTGTCTTAATAGGGCATTGGGCCACTCCAAGCTGCCAGAACACCTTCAATGCACTTTGGCAAAGATTCTACAAGTGCCTGGAACACTATTGGAGGGATGCAACACTATTCTTCCAAAATAAATTCCATCATTTTGTGTTTTTTTATGGTGGTGGAAAACGCTGTCTCAGGCGCCGCTCCAGAATCTCCCATAAGTGTTCAAATGGGTTGAGATCGGGTGACTGAGTAGGCAATGGCATATGGTTTACATCGTTTTTATGCTCATCAAACCATTCAGTGACCACTCGTACCCTTTGAATTGTTATCCTGGAAGAGACCACTCCCATAAGATTAGAAATACTTCACCATAGGTTGAAGGTGATCACTCAGAATGTCTTTGTATTGATTGGTGTTTGTCTTGCCCTCTAAGGGGTTGAGAACCGTAACCATGGGAAACAGCACTCAGGTCTGTAGATTTTGTTTGGTTTGCCCCACACATGCACTCCTCAGCTTGTTGAGAACAGGGTGAAGGATGACTAATCTGACCACATGAATCCAATCCAGGTCCTCAAACAAACAATAGTTGATACACACACCGGGTTTTCAGGCAATCAAGTAATCAATCAAAAAACAATTCTCTATCTCTCTCTCACTCACTCACCCACTCACCAACACATTTCCCATGTGTGACAGTATGAAAAGCCAGATGAAGCCAATAATCAAATATTGATGAAACAGTTGACCCAACAGTCAGAAAAAAACGAGCAAAAGTCAAAAGTCACCTGCGTCATGGGTAAGCTTTACCCTCAACACAATTCAAACAATCAAGCAACAATCTTATTGGCAAGGCGTGACACAGTATGGATTTATTCCTCTCCCTCTCTTCCCCTCTAATGTTAACATACAAAAGGCACCCCCCCCCCAAGTCCACCAACACATTTACAATTGGAATTTACAATGATAAAAATCAATTTCTGGCTTTTACACTCCTTGGTCTATTGCACACATGTAGCACCAGACTCCAAACTGAAGTTTGATTAGATAAATGTTGGTCAGGTTTGACGGAAGCATCTTGTGGGCCAGATGTGGCCGTGGGCCATCTACTGAAAACCCTGCCTTAGATGCACAAATTCTCTTTGATGCTGGGGAGGGTTGGGAGGAGTAGAAAGGGCTCCTCCTCTTTTGCTGCTGGCAGGTACTGTTCATAATCAGCCATTCTCGCCTGAGGCTGATCGGTAATCAGCTCAGGTGTTGCCATTAGGCCTTTTATAAAAGCACAGGCTGCCATGCGGTGGGGCATAGAGGAAGTGGTACTGTTGTTGTATTCTTACCCCTCAGAATTGTGTTTAGTTTGACCTTTGTATACTGTATTTATTTTTGACTACCCCACAAGGGGGGAATAAAATGGCCGATGGCCCACCAGAACACTCGCCACCTGGCAAGGTGGCCACACCTGCCACAGGCTGATTTACAAAAGCTTGGTACATCCAACCAACCTCTTTCCCTTTGTTTGAATTTTTCTGTGCCTTTTCACATATTAGAGATGGATAGAAAGCTGTTTTAAGATTACTATCATGAACACCATGTTAATAAATGGGATTAACAGAAGAAAAAGTATATATATTGGCTTATATGAGGTACTATACCTCTCATTTCTTCACATATTTTATTGTCCTTTTTTGTCATAACCTCTGTTATATTTATGCTGGTTGAGAAATATTGCTTAGTGTGACTGTCACTCCCTGTAACATACTGAAGCCTTCAACACAACTGTATTGTGTTGAAGGCTGTGATTCTTAGGTGTGAATGTCAGGTGTGAGGCAGATTAAGAAGATATGGATATTTGGAAGCCTAGGCATGCTGTGGTTTATTAGGACCCCAATACTGCCGGAAGAAATTGTGAAAAAAATGCAGTGTAAGCTTTCACAACATCACATGCCCAAGTCCTGTGATACCAGGAGCCAGGATTCCATCAAAAATAGTCCATAATAGTCCTTAATTTTGGCACTTATTTAAATGCAAATCCAAAATGTGTTTGTTGAGAACAAAATGATCAATCTAGTCTTAAGTTTAAATAAAATGGAAAGGCACATAAGTCCCCAAGCATTGTGGCATGATGGGACAGGTTGATCCATTATAGTTGGAGGTGATATCTGGATAGCAATGAGCCTAGAGCATATTTAACTTTCTGACTATAGGATCAAATAAGATCTTTAAACACCCACACACTCATTTACGTTCATGCTCTTCAAGTTCAGATCTTCAATCTTCAAACAATTTGAATAGCTTTGTACAGTTCCTTGATTGTTTAAATCAACATTTCCTGAAATTTTTCTCAAAACTATAAACGCAAAACTCATTGAGTACTATTTTGACAAAACTCCTCAAAGCTCAAACAGTGCACTCAAAACTATGTGAACTACACAAAAAATACACTTTTTAACCAAAGTGGCATCAAATGAACAGCATGTACTGAAGACTAATTACACACTGGTGTAATAATAATAACACTTATGAAATCTTAACCCGCCACTAAGTTATTGCTATTTTATAGTCTTACAACTTGTGTGCAGAAGCTTGTTGTAACAGACAGTTGCTGTATACATTTTACATTTTAAGCATTTAGCAGACTTAGCGACATTTAGTGACTTACAAGATGTGCATTAATACATGGTAGGAACAATCATAGTTAGCGCACAAGATCAGTGCAGGAATACAGCAATAGACATAATTGCAGGAATCTGCATACCACACCTGTAACACCGGGAAGGAAAAGGTAAGTGAATTATTATTATTATTATTTTTATATATTTTTTTTTGGGGGAGTAGTATAGTGTTGAACAAGTAAACAGTTGGTGAAAACAATTTAGCTAGATGGACAGAGGTCAGTGGTAGTGGAGTCTGAAGAGGTGGGTTTTGAGTCTCTTGCGGAAGATCGCAGGTGTTTCTGCGGTCCTGACTGATTGCGGAAGTTCGTTCAACCAGCGAGGGATCAGGACAGAGAATAGGCGAGACCGCGAGGAGCGGCTGCCAGGCGCCCGGAGGGAAGGGACAGTCAGTTTACCAGAGGAGGCGGAGGGGTCTGGGAGGTGTGTAGGGAGTGATGAGTGACTGGAGGTATGGGGGAGCAGTACCTCTGGGCGCTTGAAAAGCAAGCATGCATTTAAATGTAAGGCTTAAGTGTTACACTGTACCTTTCAGTAAATAGTTTAGGGGAAAAAAACTGGTCTGACAGGAAGACCATTTACCTAAGAAAACAAAACAATTACTCTGCATCTCGTCTCTGTCAGGCCAGACAGACCCTTGTCCATGTCACAGGCTGTGTTCTCCCTTACAGGCAGTGGGGGAAATATCACTGGTCATGACAATGCAATTTGTGTGAAAACAAGCACACATATTTGTGCACTTATAGTTTTGCAGAAAGCCTGCTTCTACCAAGTACTAATTCAGCAGTTGTAGACTTATCAATCCAAGTTATTCTGAATTTTGAATTAATGTTTGGACATTTTGAGGGGTTTTTTCCCTTGGAAGTTGTAGGGTAAAATGGAAAAAGTCCACCTTTTAATGTTTTCATTTCAGGCTAATAGAAGGGTGAAATTTTCAAGAGACAAAGTGTAGACTTTAAAGGGGCACTGTATATGCTAAATATTAGTGCGTTGTTGTCTGTGAGGTGTCTGAGTTCACTTCACTTCACTTCACCTACACAATGTCACATGTGAAAAAGATTCCATCCCAGCAATTCCAGACATGTTCCGCTTGCATTGCTCTAAGTCTTGACATTATTGTTGGAATTGCCCGCAGTACAAACAGATCCTAATTCTGTTTTTTCTAACCCATGCCAGAGGGTGGGTTCCAGTCTGGCTGCTGCCATTAACCCCTTATGTGTGAACTGCCAAACAGAGATTATGGATTGTTTGGTTAAAAATGTTCTGCTCCCTCAGGCGACAGCCACAACAAGAAAGTGCATATAGAGTTAGCTTTTCCCAGAATCTTTTTTTTTTTTTTTTCAAATATTGTTCCGCCTTCTTACTCTTAGGTGTGGGATCAGTGGTCCTCAGGGATACCTTTCTCCCTACCCCCCCTATTTCTTTCTCAGAAACTGGAATGCCCAATTGCATTCATAGACTTGGTTTTAGCCTGTGCTCTATTGCAAAGCAAGAAGCTCCTCTTGCTTTTCACTCCACTGTCCACCAGCTTGTTGTGCAATCATTGCATCAGACAACTTCAGGTGCCATTGGTTCAGGCAGACAGCAACCTGATCACCGGAGTGCTGGCTGCACAACGAGACCAGGACAATCTCGCCAACTCTTTTCACAAAAAACCCCTGCAAAAGCTGAATTTCCTGCAGGGGACCCATTTTCTCAGGGCACCAGCTGCTCTGAACATTCTCTATTATGTGTTCGTCCATTAGCCTATTTTGTCCATTAGCCTAGCTTCAGTTACTGTACAGCCTTGAACTATTTTTCTAGTTTTTTCTCCTCGGTTGTCTCATTCATTTTGCCTAATGAATTTTCCACAAAGTCAATGATCTTCCAGGCCTGCACAATGAGCACTGCAGCTGGGGTATGTGCACTCCTCTGATGCACCCACCTGCAAGCCTGTGACAATTTTTCACCTTACAGGCCATGCGGCACTACAGGGGAGCCGGCGTCAAAGCCTACCACGTCCTGCTGCTTTGTCATCTGCATATTCGGCAGATGATAAAGCCAACTTGACCTTTTTTACATATCCTTGAAAGTGTGGCTGTGCCCTGCGGCTAACTTTCCAAGAAATGGGCTATTTCTTTATTGCTATGCTATTTATACGCTTCCAGAAAAAGAACAGCGCTGAAAGTATTTTTCAAAGGTGTTTTATTGCACGTCTGCCATAATCATTTGCAACAAAAGATGGAGCACGCTTTTGGAAATGCATGGGATAACGGGTGTGTTTTTTTATTCGCAATGACTGAAGTGCTGCTTGAGAATGCAATGAACTTCTTAACAGCTGTGTGCAGTCCAGGTGCCAATTAAAATATCTATGCAGCTCGGTTTACAGATGGAGGTTTTATGGGTGCTGTTCAATTCTTAGCAGAGTAAGTGTGTATTCTCATGGAGTCAAGCAATGGTCATCACAATCAAGCATTTACTGTACATAGCTAAAAACAATTAGCCCAAATACACTGGCATCCTCATATGAGCACCTATTTTAAATAAAAATATTGTTGTCTCAGTACTTTCACTAATTGAAATGCTAATCACATGACACTGTTGAAAACATACCTAGAATGAACCCACCCAAACCCACAAATGATCAATCTAGAGAATCTCATAACGGCTGCAGCTGGTTGTAACATTTTTCAATATGCAAGTCGTTGCAGGTTTTTTACATTCTCTATGTGCTTATGAACCTAATGTGTATTGCTGCATATGAGTCATTTAGTCTCAGGGAAACCTGCTTCTGTTAAATGTGGGTTTGGTGGTGAGGAGATCGAAGGCAATCGATCATTCATAACAATTTTCATGGTGATGGGTTAAATGACACAGTAGTAGTGATCAGTAAACCCCTAAAAGGACATATTAACATATTAATGGTGATTTTCTCCTAATTAAGTTACTGTTGTAACTGCATTTTCTTTTGTCTTCTTTCTAGATGTATTTGTTAGCTGTCAAGCTGCATAGACTCAGGGCTGTGGTGTGTGGTTCACTACCAAGAGGTTGCAGGTTTGGGTCTAGGTTAGAGTGCACCTTATAATAATTAATAATAAATAATATTTATTGTCCAATAGGAAGCAATTCTAACCCAAATCTAATTAACCTTAAACTTGACACAGTCAATACTAGTGTAAATATTCATATCAAATATAGTGTTTGATGGCATCTTGAACATTACTACATTTGCCATATTTAGTGGCATTCTCTCTCATTTAACCATGTTCCCTCAAATAAAATAATCTATACCCTCAAAGTAATACATTGTTCCCTCAGTTTACCATTGCATTTCATTAATTTAGTGAAATCTCATTCTTTTTTTCTGCCCATTTTCTGGCAAAATTACCTCCCCCACCCAGTTGCCATGAATGCTGTGTTTGGATAGTGAGACAAATTCACAACTGATGCTCTGATTGGTCAGTTCGGCAGGCAGCTTCAGCAACGGGCACAGGACATGTAAATTCTGTATAGTCATGGCTAGCTACTTATTCTAATTTGACATGACATTGTGTTCACACTTAAATTTGGGTATACATCAGATTGACACATACGTATGCATTGTTGGTTTGATCTAGGCATGTTCAGGATTTTCTAGTACACTATCTGGGTAGCTAACATAACTTAGCTAGATTTTTTACAAAAATTGTATATGTATAAATATATATATGTTTGCCCTGTTTTTCTCTCAGTTTCGTGGCCAATTGTACCCTCTATTGATTCAGTTTCCAATACATGCAGGGAAGCATGCAGGAAACATCTGTGTGATTGTGGGTACAGTGCTGAGAACAATATCAGCCAGTGCTATGATAGTGCTGCTGTCATGAGTGGAATAAAAAGTGGGGTGCAGGCCAAGTTGCAAAAGAAGCTTGACAGGGAGATTCCACATTTCTACAACCACCTGTTGCACTTAGCAGTAGTTCATGCTCATCCAGGGAGAGCCATGTGCTAGATTTTCTTTCGAGTTCACTGCTAATTCACTGCATTCCTCCTTCCACAGGCAGTACATTGCACAACAGAACAATATTCATACACTGAAAAATGTGTTGGAGATTCGATGGTCTAGTCACTTTGATGTGACTAGGGGCATTGTTGACAGTGAAGATGCGATTCTGAATATTATTTTAGAAGTGGCAGAAGACGGAAATGCACCAATGGATATCTGCATGGTGGCCTCTGGGCTTTTAATACAAATACATAACCATAATTTCTTTGAGATAGGGAAATTTCTGGCACGTGTATTTGGCTCCTTGATGACAGCAAATTCCATTCTACAGCCTCATTCTGTGGATTTGTGCAAGGCTGGTGAGATGATTGGTGCCTCACTGGAGGCATTAAAAGAAGAGCTGAAAGATGCTTTCTGGGCAGAGCATTTGCAGGCTCCTGAGAATTCAAATCCTACTAAAAAGGGCAAAACAATGGGCAAGCAATTGGCTAGCAGTGTTGTTCTCTCCACTGTGGGATATACAGATTCTGACAATCCCACAATTACTCCATCAGTCACTGAAGAGATCCCAGTTGAACATTCTCAACAGAGCCATTGCTGAAATGGAAAATAGATTTCCCCCCCCCAAAAATGTATCTGATGAAAGCATCATCTTGCCTCTTGCCCAAATCTGATGCATTTCTTGGTGACAGCCTTTTAAGTCCCCTACAGTTTGCTTGCTGGTAGTGCAATAGGTAGCATGAACCTGAGAAATTAAATTCTTGTTGCAAAACCTATGTGGCTGAAGATGTTCCCTCGTGATGTAGCTCTCTCTACTGTAATATTTGTGATATCAATTTGGCACAGCCCAAAATTATATTTTAAAATGCCAACCCAGGCAATGCATTTTAGAGCAGTACTGAAAACATGCTTCACTGGGCCAGAAGATGCTGGCACATGGAGGTACTTGGCAGCTAACTTAGATAGTGCATGGTACAGGAGTTCAAACAGGTCTGCTTCTTCTGGGAGGCATGGGGCAGAATACCTCTGTGGGAGAAATACCAGGTGGGGAGTTCAGAGATAAGAGGGCAAACAACTTGCTTCTCTTAGCAGGTGGACCTTGGCCCTTGAGTGAATTTAGCACACTCCTGCTGAAGGCCATGAGGCCTTGAAGCGAGGGTCTAGCAGAACTGCATGCTTGTATAGAGGCTTGTCCTCAGGGAGAGAAAAGCTTCTCCAGTGATTACTTTAAGCCAGTCACCAACTGGGTGTTGCACATTGAGGTTTGTCAGAAAGGTTCTGAGACCAATGATGATTGGAATAAGTATGGTAGCACTAACAATGTTGGAACCTTGGCTGAGAAGGGTGGCATCCTCAAACAATTCTAATATGTTCTTGAAGGCAGTGGATGTCAGCCTGAGGGAGCTGTATTTTTTCTTGGTCTGCTCACAAGATGGACTGAATCATCTTGAGAGTTCCAATATACAGCAGTAGCAGCTTAAACTCTTAAGATGTCAGCTGCAATGGTTGACTTATGGATATAGGATACAAACCTTTGTTTGGCAAAGGCTTTCTTCAATGTTTGACAGATGGATAGGGTATTTTTTTTAACAAGTTGAAGGACATGAGCACAGCAGACTATGTAATTGGGGAGTAACTCAAGGGATTCCACAACATTGCTCTTCACATCAGTGGACACATCTTTACTTAAAGTATATCTTGCAATTTTGATACTTAAGTATACAGTATCTTGCAATGACACATTTTGGCAAGTTCTTGAGTTCTTGATATGGCTTCCTTGAAACTTCTTTGAATGGCATAGAACGGCACTGGCTTCTAAAAGATTTTAACCAGAATTTGAAAATCACAGCAGCTGTCAAAATGAGAAGTATAAAAATAATTGTATTATAAATATAATCTTGGCTTTCATAATTAAAGCTAGCTTCCACACGGGCAACTATAAATAATGTGCAGAACATAAGAATACATAATGACGAGAGCAGGCCATTCAGCCCATCTAGGCTGTCATTTCCAAGCACATTTATGTTGTGCTGAATTAACAGTCAGCGTGAAGGGGCAGAGGAAAATAAAGCAGACCTCTGACTCTAGCTAGAAGGCCAGGTGATGGCTTTGAACCGCTCTGAGCCTGCACGGCGCGAGGACAGATGCATTTGAATGCTGCCAATGAGGATGTCTGGTCTTCTTCCAACCAAATCAGAAATACGCTGGCTTCCATTCAAACTCGCTACTCACTTTTGACTGACAAATTAGGCAGAACTTCATTTTGACACATTTTTAAAAACATTTTTAGAGACTCAGAGTGAATCAATCTGTTGTTTAGTCTCTTCAATCAAGAGTTTAGTCTCTGCACCCCTCTGATTCTTGTATCGGGGAGGGGTGCTCGTAATTGCCATCGCTCTGCTTTCCCACGTCCCCCTTTTGTTTTTGAAACATCCAGTAGTTGTGTAGTTGTGTGACGGTTGCATCGTAACCACCCACTCAGGGCTCCCATTTTATGTTTGCTCACAGCTGGATGTTGCATACATTTGGATCCAAAACCTCTTGTCAATGATGTCACGGTGGATTGCTGTGCATTGTTTCAATCGCGTTTATTACATGCTGGGTTTTTGGCAAAGATGTTGCACATCACTCTGCAGAAAAGCTACAGAAAAGTAGCTCTGGCAGAATTAACTTATGCTGAAGAGCTACTGCATATTAATCAGATTAAAGCTGTGCTGCTTGTTAACCATGCATGGATGTGCCCACGTGGTCAGGGCTGCTGCTTTTTGGAGATGATGCCCATGGTCATTAATTAAACTTACACATGAAACATGTTTTATTGGCAGGCTTGTCGTCTTCTAAGGAACCAATCCTGAAGGGCTGGGCAGAACCCCCTATCAATTTGGTCCTAAAGGGTGGCAGTGTAGTATAATAGGTGGTCGTGTAGTATAATGGTTAGGGAACCAGGCCTGTAACGCAAATGTTTCCGGTGTAATTCCCAGGTGGGGCATTGTTGTTGTACCCTTCAGCAAGGTGCTTAACCTGAATTGCTTCAGTAACTGTCTAGCCGTATGAATAGATTGTATGTAAAGAAAGGTAAATTGTTCAAGTCGCTCTGAATAAGAGTGTCTGCTAAAGCCTGTAATACAATGTAATGGTTCTTATTTCCTTGCTTCAGTTTTGGAGATGGTGACGGCAAGGCGGCACAGGAAAGATGGCTCACAAGACCGTGTCTTCTATGCGGCGCTATATCAAAGTGCACAGGGTGACACTGACTTGATACAAGATTGACATGCGGCCTTAAGAGGCAATCTCTCCGACGCCATTTTACACCATTTCAAGAAGGTCTTAAACATCTAGAACCATTCAAATGTAGAAGTCTCAACCTTGCCAAATCGTAATAAATGCATGGTTCTCATGTCCACACTTTTATCTCCAGGGCATTGCCTATGACCTCGGCCTTTACTGGCACAGAGGCACCAGAGAGACACAGACAGTGCCTGGAGCAGCCCAAAATTGTACCCTGCTGAAAATACATTTAAGATAAACAAATCATAATGAAACAAACAATAAACAAATAATTTATAAAATAATTAACTGTGAACCAAATAAAAAAAACTACAAAAATTGTAAAGTGTAAAATTTGATTAAGGACTGTGGACTGTGAATAAATGGTGTCACGGAGGTAATTTAAAGTTGGGAAAACAAACTGAGACAAATCAACAAAGCCATTTAAAATAATGATGGCCGTTTGACCGCCACTGAACAAAGATGCCGTTGGGATTGGTTCCATCCATTAAATCGAGCTATGGGTTTCACTGGGTGTGCTTTGTCAATTTAAATGGCCACTTAGTCAAAGGAGAAGGAGGAGAGCGAGGAGAGGGGGAATGAGGGGAGGTCATATTTGGCACTATTCTCCCTGGTACAGTGAGAAATATACTTCTCTGCTACTGCTGCCCCTGGAGAGAAGGACAGAGAGTGGGCCCCTATTTTTCATTCTCACATCTTTAGTTGCTTTAGTGGCTCAGCAGCAGGGCTTCTCTTCTGAGGGGTGAGGGGGGGCTTCGGCCTGCCGAGAGATTCTCTCATCGTGCAAAATAAACCAAATCAATCCTGCTTTCTTATGCCGGGAACCGAAATAACCCTGGCATCCATTGTGATTTTCGTGGAAATGGCTCTCAGGGAGACAGCCAAGTTCAAAAGAAGGCCTCAAATTGCCAGGCTACCAAGGATGCCAAATGGCAACTCGTAAAATGTGGTAAAAAAAGAGGAAATACATGAAATTCAATAAAAAGAGGCAAGAATTATTTATCTGCTGCCACTAAAAACTTCTGTTTGTGTGGCTGCATGAGGAGGCTTTGCCTGATTTTTCTTGATATTTAAAAAGAATCATGTTGTGCTGCCAAAACTAATCCGTGTGCCAAGACCTGTCCGTGTTTGTGCTCCAAAACTTCAGTTCCAGTTCCAGTTGCATAACTACAGAATTTAAATGACCTAATAACATCCATTGCTATGGCAATGTAGTGTTTCCCTCCGAATGCCATTAATGAATTGAAATTCTGTGCAAGTTGCAAGCTAAATACATTTTTCACTTCTGTTGCATAGGCCAACATGTTTTTTCTACAACTATTCTTTATAATATTATATTTGATAACATTACTAACTAGCTGGACAGTAAGATATAAAATGCATTGCACTGGCTAGGTTGCTCAATGGCTTCCATTTCAGCTTGCTGGCTACTGAGGATGAAAATAGATTTTGTTTTTGTATTTTGTGATCTAAATTATGTTTAAATGTTTTAAATCTGTTTAAATGTCCTGTACATTTCTGGGAAATTCACAGGGGAACTTTGGCATAGGAGTTTTGCCCATCAAGCTTATACATTTTTTGGTGAAAGTTTGGCATGGACAAACAATCAAGCACCGCTGCTGCTCCCACACATCACAAAACGATGAGCTCAAATACGTTTATTATTGTACATAGGCACAGGCATAGAATCTACTACTATACAAACTAACCTGTCTGACCGAAGGGGTCTGTCCAAATACAACATGGATGAAGAAATGGGAACCATTTTGAGATTTACGCCTGGAACCATAAAACAGGTTTCACAGCTTTTAACGATCCTGCTTGCTTATTGAACTTCATGTCACAGGGTATTGGGTTGTGGACCAGTTCGACAGGTTGCACAAATTTCAACTCCAGATGCGTCTTCCATCTCCAATAACACAGAGACATGAAAATTCAGATCTCTAAAACAACATGATTGACAGTAAGATGCACATATAGATGCTTACACACCTTTCAGTCTCATTCTATTGACAGTTGTCATTGAATGTGTGTGGAGGCATGTTGGTGCCATCAGCTCTTGGCTGGGGAAATTCAATATGGAAGCAGGGACAACATATTTATGTCAAATAAATCATAACAAATAATGGGTTATAAGGGGCCGGGGGATGGGTCAAAGGTCATTATCAATCAAAATGACAGATACCTGGAGGCACCTGGGTGGAGCAATGGTAAAGGCACTCGCCCGGAGTGCAGGTTGCCTACTGCAGTCAGGGGTTCGAGGCCCGACTCTGGCCTGGAGTCCAGTGCGGGGAGGTAGTTAGCTGCACACCCCGTCGGAGGGGTGAGAGAAGATGGCAATGTACAAGAGTGACTCTGTGTGTACCGGAGTGTGCGTTCTGTATGTTGGTGGCTTGACGAGTCCTGTCTCAGAGGAGGTGGTTCACTGCCTTTGTCACTGTCAGTCCCAGAGCTACAGCAATGAGCTTGCAGTATGAGGGGGGATAGTTGTCATGAAAAGAGGGTACAACTAGCTGCTAAATTGGGAACAAAATTCTAATAAAATAAAATGACAGATACCTATAGCTATATATCACAGCCTTTGACTTATCAGCCAGAGATTCCACCACTAACTGGGAAGGGGCAAAAAGATGACCCCTTTAAGGTGTTCATAGAGCCTTGTTATTACTGTTGAGAAAGGTCTGGGTTCAGCTGATAGGCTGAGCGGATTACCCAGTCAACCCCATCAGTGATTAAAGGGGTGGACCCAGGGGGGTCTTATACTCTATACAACACATTCCATCAGAGTGGCAAAGAGCCGTAGCGGTCTTTATTCCCAAGGGACAGAACTCTAGGGACATCAGCCAGTTCAGAAGTATTGCGCTGCTGAACGTGGAAGGAAAGATCTTCTTCTCTGTTGTGGCCAAAAGGATGTCCAGCTACCTCATAAAGAATGGCTATATCGACACCAGCTGTCAGAAGGCGGGAGTGCCAGGCTTCCCTGGGTGTGTTGAGCACTCAGCAATGATATGGGAACAGATCCAAGGACCCAAGTGAGAGAAAAGCGACCTGCATGTCATGTGGCTAGATCTCGCAAATGCCTATGGATCAGTCCCGCATCAGCTCATTGATTTTGCCATGGAGTTCTTCTTCATGCCTGAATGCATCAGGGGTCTGGTATCCAGCTACTTCAAGGATTTACAGATGTGCTTTGCCCTCCAAGACTTCACTATCGGGTGGCAGCAGTTGGAAGTAGGAATTGCCATGGGGTGGTCCATCTCTCCCATACTGTTTGTGGCAGCCTTCGAGATCATCCTAATTGGCTCAAGACAGATGGTAGGAGAATAAAACTACAATCAGGGCAGAGGCTACCTCCACTGAGGAGCTACATGGATGATGTCACAAGCATCTTACAGACAGCAGCATGCACAACAAGACTGCTGAAAAGACTGGATGAGCTGGTGTCCTGGGCAAGAATGAAGATAAAACCTTCCAAGTCGCAAAGCCTGTCTCTCAAGAAAGGGGTCAGAAACAACAATACCATCTTTGCCGCAGGTGGAGAGCAAATTCTGCTGTTGGTCACACAGCCCATCCAAAGCCTGGGGAGGCAGTACACTGCAGAGCTCTCTGACAAGCAGATGGGGAAAGCCATACAGAAACAACTCTCAGATGGTCTGGCAAGAATTAACCGAAGCCAACTCCCCGGAAAGTACAAGGTGTGGTGCTATCAGTTTACACTGTGCCAAAGGGTGATGTGGCCACTGAAGATGTGCGAAATTCCCTCGTCATCAGCAAGTAGGATGGATGGAATAGCCAACTCACACATCCGAAAATGGCTGGGGCTACCACGTTGTCTTTCTGAGACAGGTCTCTTTGGGAGGAACATCTTGCAGCTGCCTCTACAATCCATCAGCCTGGGTTACAAGCAGGGAAAGTCTAGACTGGTCCAGGAGCTGAGAGAGTCCACTGACCAACGTTGGTGAGGTGTGCGGATGCCCAGGTGCGCACAGGACGGAAGTGGAAAGCTCAAGTTGAAGTGGATCAGGCGATCAGCAGGCTGCAACACCTAGAAGTTGTCGGCAGAGTCCAAGCAGGACAGACAGGACTTGGATGGGGAGAAGCACCGCAATTCTGGTCCAAGGCCAACAGGAAAGAGATGGTTGTGTCAGAAGTGACAAAGATGGAGGAGGAGCGGTACAAGATCAAGGCAGTGTCACAAGGTCGTCAGGGAGGCTGCACTACATGGGAGGGTATTGTCAGCAGGCTGATCAGTTGGTTGGACCTGTGGAAAATTCCTCAAGCCTGACTCAGTTTCCTCATCAGATCAACCTATGACATTCTTCCTTGTCCCCGCAACCTTCACCAGTGGTTTGGCAATGAGGAGTGCTGCCCACTCTGCAATGCCCCCAACGCAACCTCTGACACATCCTGTCAGGATGCAAGACCACGCTGTCCCAAGGGTGCTATAGATGGTGACATGACCAGGTCCTAAAGAAACTAGCTGAGACCTTAGAGGTCTGTAGGCAGGCTACAAACAGTGGATGTTCACCAGCAACAAAACGCCATATCCAGTTCGTCAGGCAAGGAGGGAGCGCTGAAAGCACCACCAGATTGAGAGCTCCAGCAAGACTCCTTTCCCCCGGCAAGGAGTGGGGTATGAGAGTTGACCTTGGCAGGCAGCTGCAGTTCCCCAGAGAGATTACCATCACAACTCTCCGTCCTGACATAGTGGTGTGGTCCACTACTGCCAAGACCGTACTCGTCATTGAACTAACTGTCCCATGGGAGGAGGGCATAGAGGCTGCCTATGAGAGGAAAAGGCAGAAGTACTTAATGTTTAGAAAATTCCTGTAATTTTGCCCTAACTGATACTAAAGAAACGGCCAATTTTCCACCACGCATTTGTGAGAGAGGAGGTTACAGTGCAGCCCAGTATTTGCGCTGGTTCTTTCAAGACCATTCAGCTATGCACTGAAAATTCCTCCCATTCCAGATTTTAGATTAACCAGAGACGCTTACAATGGAGACGCTAACCTGTCTGACTGAACCCATCTGCCCAGTCTGGTTCAGAAAGGCCATGGACAGGCTTTAGCCCCAGGTGTGTAACTTGAGGTCGGGGAACAGCTTAACCAGATCCTGCTAGTTCAGAAACAAAGGAAATTCCCACTATCCTGAGGCGTTATATAAATTTTAAAAAAATTACTTCACAGGGAAATTTGCCATGGGCGCGGCACAAACCCCAGCCATCCTCCACTAAAATTCCCCATCTGTTTTATTTCAGGAATCCACCCCCGGGACGACCCAAACAGCACGCAGACAGGCAAGTAAGAAAAAAGGTATAATATTTATTCATCAAAGTCATAAAAAGTAGGACTGAAAGTAT